>CM029273.1:24481165-24921165 GCA_016920895.1 Vaccinium myrtillus | reverse complement strand
TACAAACTTCCTAATTGTCTAATTGCCTAATTGATTTACAACATACGCAACACGTGATTCATATGATTCATATGATTTTGTAACATCTCTCCCATGATGCAGTTTGTCTACTACCTTATATAGAGAAAGAGGAAGTCAGTAGAAGTCGTGCTTGCCTCTTGCAACTCATTTACCACTGTCTTCCTTTCCATTTCATGTAAAGATAGGCAAGCTTCAAATAAACGAAATTAAAGATGGGTTATGCCTACATATGTCTCTCGCACATTTCATCAAACACGTAAAATTCTTATCAATGCTACACATGCAAGTAAGCATATGATTTTAGGGAAGTAAGCTACACATGCCGTTCTCAAAAACTGTATCAATGCTGTGTTTGGAAAACAAATTCATGAAGATTTTATAAATGCTATA
The DNA here is from genome assembly GCA_016920895.1 of Vaccinium myrtillus. Lineage (NCBI taxonomy): Eukaryota > Viridiplantae > Streptophyta > Magnoliopsida > Ericales > Ericaceae > Vaccinium > Vaccinium myrtillus. Next base: position 24,920,754 of record CM029273.1, on the reverse strand, counting down.
CTACTTACCGGTGCGAAATTTGGAAGTTGTGAACCGCCAGTGCTGCGGTTGTAGAGAAGTAGAGGGGGAGAAATTACAGAAATAGATAGAGGGGGAGAAGGCTATGTGTTGTTTGAGAGAGAGAGGGAGAGATGGAGAAGAGTTGTGGATTAGTGGGGGAGAGATTACAGCAGTTGTAAGTGAGAGAGAGAGAGAGAGAGAGAGAGAGAGAGAGGGGTGGGACTTGACATCGGTTGAGGGAGAGGGTGGGGAGGAGCTACAGATGAGGGAGGTGGGTGAGACGTGAGAGAGAGGGTAAGGGAAGAACAACTGCCAATTGGGCAGCAAAATTCCATTCCTCTCAAGTAATCCTAGCCATTGATTTAAGTGAGCGTCAATCTAAACCTTTGAATATTTAGTGCAATCAAATTCCAGCCATTAATTTTGAGAAAAAAAGTTATGTTTGGATGTTTGGGATTCAAACACTGAGCTTCCTTATTATATAGATAGATGACGAGACGAGCCTACGTGACTTTCATGCGTTGAAGTGTCGCCCTAAACAAATCAAACATATGAACAAAACCCACAAAGTAAATAATTTAAAATCTGCTCATGTTTCAGAAAAAAAAAAAAAAAGACAAATGGCACCTAAAATTCGAGTTCTGAGATTTGAAAAACAACTTCACGTTTGGATTTTAAAATTTGAATAATTTACTACATTTCAGACTTCAAAAATTAATCCGTTCAGATCCCACGAATGGCCATAGTCAGATTTTAAAATTCAAAATTAGTGTGTTAGTTCAGATTTTAACTTCAAAAAATTTACAACATATTCGGATTCAAAAAAATGAAACGAAGGGCGGTAATTTGAATGGTATTATATTCAAACTTAACATTCATGTTTTATAATCCGAATAAAGGTACAAGTTTCAAACATTAAAGATTTAAAGTCTGAAAAACATTGTCCAAATTAAACATTGGATACCGAACTTCGGACGACTAAAGCAAAAAACTCTAATCTGGGTCTTGCCTCTTGCCACGGTTTTGCCTCCTAAAGCACCATTTTCCATCCCATTACCTTTCTTATCGACCTCTATGGTGTTTGAAATTGAAATTTCGGACCCCATTGGTGCTTCTTCCAACTTCGAATTAAAATGAGATAAGTGGGTCGAAGTTAAGGTTGTCTATAGAAGGGGAAGAACCTTCCATATATTGATTGTTCCATGGTCTCCATTGGTTAGTTTTCTATTGAGGGAGAGATGAGGAATGGATAGTGGAGGGCATGTAGTGTAAGGTTTGAGGTGTCGGCTGTGGTGTTGGTGGTGTGTGTGTTACTGGTGTGGGGTAGGAAGGGGAAGGGAATGTGTGGATTGTAGTGGAGTAGGTTGTAATTAGAAGAAGTAATTTAGGATTTTCAGTTGTATAAGGGACCATACAGTCATTAAACATAAGGGTACTTTTATCCTCAAATTGGTTAGTTTTTAGTGGGTTGCATTTAGAAAAAAAGGATTGTGAATAGAATTCATCTTCTTCTTTTTTTCTTTTATCAAGATAGAACAAATCACGATTTATGATGGTATAAAACTACTCCTGAAATTACACTAAAGTCCCTTAAAATTCTCATATTCCATATTTTATCTCGGAGACTAATACCGACTTATTCCCGATTAGTTGTCCGGCTGTCAAAATAAACCGACTACCCCTAAATCGCCTCGGCCAGGCATCAAGTACTCGCCGACTAATGCCAGAGTTTAGAACACTGGCAAAAACCTACAAAAATAGGGTGTGTGTAAGAATAAATTTTTCAGTGTTTGTTCTAAGATTTATTTAATTGCATGTAGAAGCAAAAGAACTTATGCTGTTTAAAAAAATTCATACGTTCTGATATTTTAGGTTCCAAAAAGGCCTATGCATTGGATATCTTCTGTAAAATCTCCCACGTATTTGATATATTAAAAAAAATCATTTTTTGATATTGAGTTTCCCATAGTCTTGATTTTAGCAAATGGACCCATTGTTGATTTTAGCAGATTCTAACTTACTCGAAATTGTTAGTTTTGTCGTTGTCGTAGGCTCGTAGCCGATGAAATTTCCCATTCCTTTTACGAACCAAACCCTGCGAGGCTGCAGCGCCGCAACGACACGACGAAGTAAACCTTTTATTTTAAAAGCCACGACGAAGTAAACCTTGGCCGCAGGTTGGAATCATCGATACACATACATGGAGAGGAACGGTGTGATTCGTTGTGGGGGAGAGCGAGAGAACGAGCCTGAATCGTCTATACACATTGCCATTTCGCGCATACTGTAGCGGCCGGGGGTTCAAGGGGGGCCTCATTACCCTCGGCTACTTTCCTCCGAGGGGACAAGGGTCCACAAGGGGTCCCCACCTTATTACTACGAAACGCCGGGGGGCTTCCCCCGGCTAGAACAGGCTCGGCAAGGATCTCACCTCGGGAGGCCGCACCGGGAGCGGCCAGAAGTGCCTCCGGGGTTCTGTTCCCGAGGGCACCCCGGTCCGAGTCGATTGACCTCGGGACCGGGGCGGGTCACATCAGGTGGCAGGGGGGCTCGATCGAGGCGCCCCCTGACAGTCTGAGTGGCACATTAATGAGCTCAACTACCCCACGTGCACTACATCATGGCAACCCACCAACCCTGCAAACCTACACCTGCAGGGGGGCGTGGGATTTGACTGATGGGGACATCAAGGGCACGTGACGCCTCTGAGAGCACGACGGCCGAGGCGCCACTTGAGAGGCAATACGTCGATTTGTGCATTCAATGCAATATCGGGGACGGGGCGCGTGAGGCCCCCGAGGGGCGTGCCGAACACGCGCTCCCTCGCCTATAAATATGGCTCTCACGCCATTCGTACAAGGATCCTCTCCTCACAACTCTATCTCTCTCTCTACATTTGGCTCTAAACTGCACTTTCTCTCTCTAGTTTTCCACTATACTTCTCCCTCAGTCGCTGACTTAGCCATCGGAGTGCCTTCCCGGACCACCACCGTCCGGGCTAGGTACTAACGTGGTTGTTCCCTTGCGCAGGTACCGTTCCGGTGTACTACAGCAGCTCTGCTCCCCCTCTCCGACGAGTCCCTAGGTACCAAGCGAGGTTCAGTCCAGCTCCTCCCCACTCAGTGCAGTTCCAAACGGGCAAAGAGGCCAGTCCGGTGAAGAGCTCCCCCACAATTGGCGACTCCGCTAGGGACAGTTGGAGTTTATCTCACCCAGGCTCTCTTTTCTATTAGTGGTGGTTCTTCATTCTTGTTCAGGACTTCCTTTACGCCTCTTCCAAAGTTACTAAGAGATGGCTAACCTCGCCCTCGGCAAAGGTGCGTTCGACGCCGCCGGAGAATACATCGAGAGCGCCGGCCGTGGCAGGTACCACCAAATCAGGGGTGACTTGGGGCTCACCCTCTCCCCCGTCCTCAACAGGGACGGGACCGTTACAATGGTGTCCAGCGCCGCCGGCCCCAGCAACGCCCGCACGGCGAGCGTCTTGTTTAGCATGAACGGCGATGTTGTCTCCCTCGACAACCTCACTACCCCCGCTCAGAGAGAGGCGTTACCTCCACCTCCACCTCTCACCGTGGAGGCGGAATTGGCCTTGTTGAGAAAGGAGGTGCTTGCTATGAAGCAAGCCAGAAGCCAGCCTACAACTTCAAAGTCTGGGGGTCGAACGAGGACGAGGAGGCCCCCACCGAGCACAAGAAGCGAGGGAACAAGGGCTACGGTGTTCAAACGCCTCGGCCCTATCATTGAGGTTGATAGCCGAGGGACCGCCTTTGTTATCCCTCAGGAGCGTGCCCCCTCTCAGAACCAACGGGCTGCGAGGGAGCAATCGGGGCGAACCGAGTACCATGAGGACAGCGCCACCGCCTCGAGCGCGAGGGCTCCGGACAGTCACAGGGGCGCAGATCACACGCGACAGACGCAAAGGGACCTCAATAAAGACAAGGGCCCTGAGGAAGGCCTAGTCGAGCACTGAGAGCGCGACGGAGGCATCCCGTCGGCAGTCTTGGGAAATTAGCAACACCGAGGCTCATCGATTGATCGAGCAGGTGCCCGCAACCCTAGTCGGTCGGCGGATCGACGGGGTGCTCGGGAGATTCTCCCGGAGGATAACCGACGGAGTCGCCATGACAGGACTGGCGCCCCGGAGGCCACCTCGGTGGGAAGAGGCGGCAACGACCAGGACCAGAGCCTCAACCCAGGCGAGAGGTACGAGCTTCGCCACCAGGGAGGAAGCATAGTGCTAGTCAATACAAGGACGGGTGGCCAAAGGTCTACCACCCCGAGGACGAAGCAAGGCACCCCGTCGCGAGAGAAGATACGCACCACCGGGGGCCCTATGCGAAGAGACGATCGACCGAACGGAGCAATGTGCATAACGACGCAGAGGTCCGGCATCGGCACACCGTCCCTCACAAAAGAGCTTGTGGGGCGCACCAGGCGATCGACCACAGCCGTCACAATCCCAATCCCAGCCAGTCTGACTCTCAGCAGGAAAAGGCGAAGCAGTCTCCCTTCGCGGCCGAGGTCGCCGATGTAATCCCCCCCAGGGGATTCAAGATCCCAAAGTTCGACAAGTACGAGCCGACCACGGATACCATCACCCACATGCAATAGTACCGATCTGTCTCCGAGCTTTATGGACATAGTGACGCCCTCATGTGCAAAACCTTTTCCATGAGTTTGGGGACCATTGCCCTCCTATGGTACGGCCAGCTCGCTCTAGGGTCAGTTTTTGACTTTGACGAGCTCGAGCGCGCGTTCACGTCTCGGTTTGTGACGAGCAATACACAGCCGAGGACGCTCGACGCGCTAGTAAACATGAAGAGGGGGTCAGACGAGACCCTTAAGGAGTACATCGCCCGCTACTGGGAGGTGTACAGCCTGGTTGAAAATTGTGACCAGAAGGTGGCGGCCACCTCTTTCAAGAATGGTTTGGAGGACTCCTCAGACCTCTTCAAGGACCTCATGGTGCACCCCCCGAAGGACATGACCGAGCTCATGCGTACCGTTGACAGGTACCGAGAGTTGGAGGAATTCCTTGTAAACAAAGCTTCAAGGGGGGCCAGCAAGAGCTCCCCGAAGGAGGGAAAGAAGCAAGTAAATGATGTCAAGAGAGGTGGAAGGAATGAACCGGCTGGCGGAGGCGGTAGCAGGGGCTACCAAGACAACTCTAGCCGGGACAACAATGCCCGAGGAAATGACAACGGGGGAGGATGGGAAAGGCCCCCCAGGAACGACAACGACTTCGTGGCCGAGACAACCGTCTTCACCCTTCCAACCTATAGACTGCTCTCAGAGATTGGCCAGTTGAGATGGTTTCTCTGGCCCGAGGACAAGGTGGGGTCGGATCCAACCCAGAGGGGCAGGTGCACCTACCACAATGAGCCGGGGCACTACACGACCAGTTGCCGACCGTTCAAAACACATCTGGAGCGGTTGGTTACCGAGGGGCGGCTAGAGCAATGGATCGATCGCACCAAGACGCCTGTCCCCGCCTAGGACCCTCCACCAAGTGCCCGCAACCCTAGTCGGTCGGCGGATCGACGGGGTGCTCGGGAGGTTCTCCCGGAGGATAACCGACGGAGTCGTCATGACAGGACTGGCGCCCCGGAGGCCACCTCGGTGGGAAGAGGCGGCAACGACCAGGACCAGGGCCTCAACCCAGGCGAGAGGTACGAGCTTCGCCACCAGGGAGGAAGCATAGTGCTAGTCAATACACGGACGGGTGGCCAAAGGTCTACCACCCCGAGGACGAAGCAAGGTGGAGTGGGTAAAACCTGATCACCCTACTACTAGGCATAGCACGTGCCTATGACAGACACCACGAGAGGGTGAATAGCTCGGCACCACGTAGGGGGTCCTTAAACCCTGCGCCGAGCTGTACTGACCATGAATAAGGTTGAGGTAATAAGATTAAGTCAATAAGTCAGGATACACTAGCTCGGCATGAGAGATAAAGGGGTGCTCCTGATATGGCCGAGCTATTTACGCTACGTGTATAGCTCAAACAACATTCTGGTACACATAACTCAGCTCGGCGTAAAGAGCTGAGCTATGTATGGGTTACTCCGAGCTACGTGGAAGCTCGGCACCACCACGAATGGGGCGGTGAGACATTCCAGAATATTCTACAGTGGCTCCCTATGAGATAAGGAGCAATCCCGTAGAAAAGGGGATTGATATGGGAAGTCCTAACGTGATGAGGGGTCTATCACACACAGGAAAGAATCCTATATGGAAAGAAAGACCTCTCTGCTACCCGGGATCTAGCAGGATATGGAAGTTATCTCTTAGTAAGGAAGTCCTGTTAGGAGAAGGATTCCTAAAGAGAATAGGAAACAGGGGGCACGAGATGCCCAAATTCATGAACATCCACACCTATAAATACAAGGCGATAACCATGACAAAAGGTACGCTGTAACACCCAGTAATACGCATTGTGTTCTTGGCTTGATTAGTAATCCAGTACTAACTTAAGCATCGGAGGGCCTTTGCCAATAGAGGCAAGGGTGCTCTAACCTATTCTTTGTCTTGCAGATTTAGGGTCGAGCCAAGCCTGCACGTGATACAGGCTAACGTGGAATTACACCCCCTACACAAGGCACCCCGTCGCGAGAGAAGATACGCACCACCGGGGGCCCTATGCGAAGAGACGATCTACCGAACGGAGCAATGTGCATAACGACGCAGAGGTCCGGCATCGGCACACCGTCCCTCACAAAAGAGCTTGTGGGGCGCACCAGGCGATCGACCCCAGCCGTCACAATCCCAATCCCAGCCAGTCTGACTCTCAGCTGGAAAAGGCGCGATCTAGTGGTCTCCCTTCGCGGCCGAGGTCGCCGATGTAATCCCCCCTAGGGGATTCAAGATCCCAAAGTTCGACAAGTACGAGCCGACCACGGATGCCATCACCCACATGCAATAGTACCGATCTGTCTCCGAGCTTTATGGACATAGTGACGCCCTCATGTGCAAAACCTTTTCCATGAGCTACCTGAAGGAGGGAAAGAAGCAAGTAAATGATGTCAAGAGAGGTGGAAGGAATGAACCGGCTGGCGGAGGCGGTAGCAGGGGCTACCAAGACAACTCTAGCCGGGACAACAATGCCCGAGGAAATGACAACGGGGGAGGATGGGAAAGGCCCCCCAGGAACGACAACGACTTCGTGGCCGAGACAACCGTCTTCACCCTCCCAACCTATAGACTGCTCTCAGAGATTGGCCGGTTGAGATGGTTTCTCTGGCCCGAGGACAAGGTGGGGTCGGATCCAACCCAGAGGGGCAGGTGCACCTACCACAATGAGCCGGGGCACTACACGACCAGTTGCCGACCGTTCAAAGCACATCTGGAGCGGTTGGTTACCGAGGGGCGGCTAGAGCAATGGATCGATCGCACCAGGACGCCTGTCCCCGCCCAGGACCCTCCACCACTTCCCCCTCCCCCCCCCCCGGGGCAGCCGCCCCCGCAGGGAGGGCAACAGGGTCGGGGTGGGGTTGTCGTGACGATTCACGGCCCGGTCAGCAAGGACTTGGCTGAGGCAATGCACCAGGAGTTGATGCAGATCGAACAAGGAATGCAGGTGCTCTCGGTGGGGCAACCCCCGAAGCGGAAGTATCAGGAGCCGGAGGACCCCCACACGATCTCTTTCACCGAGCTGGATCTGGAAGGGTTGCAGCTTCCCCACGAGGACGCCCTCGTGGTTGAGGTCGGAATCGACGATACAGACGTCCGAAGAATACTGATCGACCAGGGAAGTTCCGCGGACATCCTTTATTACTCGGCGTTTAAGGCCATAGGGCGGACGCGCGACGAGCTGACCCCTACGGACACCCCGCTGGTGGGATTCGCGGGACACCCTGTGTACCCCCTCGGTAGCATCACCCTCCCGGTCGTGGCGGGGTCGATGCATCTGGAGATCGACTTGACGGTGGTGGACTCCCCGAGCCCCTACAACGCCATCCTTGGGCGGGGATGGCTCCACGCCATGAGGGCGATCGCCTCCACCCTCCATCAGTGCGTCCGCTTCATCGGCGCGTCCGGGAAATAGGAGACCGTCTGGGGCGACCAGATGGCCTCCAGGAAATGCTTTGTGAACGCTGCCCGCGTAAAGGACAGAAAGGAGAGCCGAATGTCGAGGCAGATCCAGTGGATTGAAATGCCAGAGTCCACACTTGTCCTCGAGGATGTTGGCTCCCCGGTCGAGGAGAAGGCTGTGGAAGACCTCCTCAAGGTACCCATCAACGAGGATGGCAGCCGGTACTTCATGGTGGGCTCCGAGCTCTCCAACCCCGAGCGCAACGACCTGACTCACTTCCTCAAGGACAACGTTGAGGTTTTTGCGTGGACTCCCTACGAAATGCCAGGTGTGAGCCTGGGTTTCATCACGCATAAACTCAACGTTGACCCGGCTAGGAAACCAGTGATACAGCGGCCGAGACGGTCCTCGGCGGTCCACTCGGACGCCGTGATACAGGAGGTGCAAAAGCTCATAGAGGCCGAGGCCATCTGGGAGGTACGATACCCTACCTGGCTGGCCAACACCGTGGTGGTGAAGAAGAAGACCGGCAAGTGGCGGGTGTGCGTCGACTACACCAACCTCAACGACGCCTGTCCGAAGGATTGCTTCCCTCTCCCTCGGATAGACCAATTGGTGGACGCCACAGCCAGGCACGCCAGGTTGAGTTTCATGGATGCGTACCGAGGGTACCACCAGATAGCCATGGACGAAAGAGATGTGGAGAAGACGGCCTTCATCACGCCGAGGGGTACTTATTGCTACCAGGTAATGCCCTTCGGCCTGAAGAACGCCGGAGCCACCTATCAAAGGATGGTCTCCAAGATGTTCCAAAGGGAGCTCGGGGACATCATGGAGGCCTACATCGACGACATGGTAATAAAGAGCAGACTCGCGGAGGACCACCTTAGTCACCTCGGCAAGGTCTTCGCCATACTCAGGGCTCACAAATTGCGGCTGAACGCCGAGAAGTGTGCCTTTGGGGTAGGCTCGGGGAAATTCTTGGGGTACCTCGTCACTCGGCGGGGGATCGAGGCGGATCCCAGTCAGGTCACTGCCATCCAAAGACTCTGAGCCCCAACGACCATCAGGGAAGTCCAGCGACTCACCGGGATGGCGGTAGCCCTCAATCGCTTCATTAGCAAGTCTTCGGATGCCTGCCGCCCGTTCTTCGAGTCCATCAAGACAAGCAAGTGAGCGTTCCAGTGGAACCCTGAGTGTGATAGGGCCCTGGCCGAGCTCAAGGTGTACATGGCTAAGGCCCCCCTTCTGGTTACCCCGGCGGAAGAAGATGACCTCCAGCTGTACCTAGCGGTGTCAGAGCATGCGATAAGCTCGGCGCTGGTCCGGCAGGAGGGGCCAGATCAGCAGCCCATCTACTACTCCAGCAAGACCATGCTCCCCACCGAGACGAGATATCTGCCGCTGGAGAAGTTGGCGTTTGCCCTCGTTATGGCAAAGCGCAAGCTTCTCCCCTACTTCCAGTGCCACACGATCATCGTTATGGGGAAGTGGTCCATGGAATTGGCTAACTGAGGCAGACCTCTCGGACAGAATTTGCAAGTGGTCCATGGAATTGGCTAACTGAGGCGTAGGAGCGGGAAAGGGCAGCAGACGATCCCGGCCCTGTGCAGCCGGGAGTCGCCCTAAGGAGATCTCCCCCAAGGTCGGCAGCGATGTACGCCGGCGAGTCCTGGCGCCTGCATGTCGATGGCGCCTCCAACAGCCGGGGGGCGGGGGCTGGCATAGTCCTCGTATCCCCCGAGGGCACCCTCCACGAATGCGCCATGAGCATTGGCTTCCCGGCCACCAACAACGAAGTCGAGTACGAGGCTCTCATCGCGGGGCTACGCCTCGCCTTGGATCTCGGCATAGAAGAGCTGCAGGTCTGCAGCGATTCCATGTTGGTGGTCAACCAGCTCAATAGCGACTACGGCTCCGGCGACAGCCGAATGCTGAAATATCTCAGCCATGTGTTGAAATTGCAAGAAGACTTCAAGAAGGTGGACTTTTGGCATATCGGCCGAGCACGCAACGCTCATGCTGATGCCCTCGCTGCCCTCGGCTCGGCATGCTCCGAGGTCGGGGGCTCCCGGACGGTTATCCTTGGCGACATTCCCGCCCCCAGCTTTGAGCCCGTGCAGGAAGACGTCATGTGTGTCGCCCCCTTGGGTCCTAGCTGGATGGACCCCCTCGTCGCCTACCTTCGAGACGAGCGGCTCCCCGAGGACAAGAAAGCGATACACCGGCTTTGGTGCCAAGCGGCCTCATACTTCCTCTCGGCGACTGGCCAACTCTACAGGCGCACCTATATGGGTCCAGACCTGCGCGTGCTCCACGAGGAGGAGATTCCGCGGGTCCTCCACGAGCTTCACGAGGGAAGCTATGGCTGCCACTCGGGAGGACGGTCCTTGGCCGAGCGTGCCGTATCGCAGGGGTACTGGTGGCCCAAGATGCGAAACGCCACCAAAGACTATGTGAGGGGCTGCGGCTCCTGCCAGAGGCACTCTCCCCTCCTCCATCAACCCACCCTTTTCCTCAACCCAGTTACTAGCTCGTGGCCTTTTGCTCAGTGGGGGCTTGATATCGTCGGCATGCTCCCCACCGCCCCCAGAGGATTCAAGCACCTTATCACTGCCACGGACTACTTCACAAAGTGGGTTGAGGCGAAACCCCTCATTCATATCACTGCAACTGAAGTAGAGCACTTCATCTGGAAAAACATCATCTCCAGATTTGGCGTACCCTACGCTATCATCTCGGACAACGGTACCCAATTTGTGGCCGAGGCCATAAAAACGCTGTGCAAAAAGAAGAACATCCGAGTCTATAACTCGACGGTGGCGTACCCCCAGGGGAACGGCCAGGCCGAGGCCTCCAATAAGTCCATCTCGGCCGGCCTTAAGAGGCGGCTGAACAACAAACGAGGAAAATGGGTCGAGGAGCTCCCCAAGGTCCTCTGGGGCTATCGCACCACCCCGCGGCGGGGTACTGGCCGAACACCCTTCTCAATGGCTTATGGGATGGAGGCGGTCCTACCCCTCGCTGCAACGGCTCCAACCGAGCGTACCGAGGCATTCCACCCTGCTACTAACGACGAACACATCGCCTCCGAGCTCAATCACGTCGAGGACCTCCGAGATGACGCGAATATCCGGTACGCGGCCTACCAACAAGAAGTGGCCCGGGGCTACAACAAGAACGTCAGGCTGCGCCCCTTCAATGTCGATGACCTCGTCCTTCGGGAGGTGGTTCAGAAGAAAAATAAGAAGAAATTGATGCCTAACTGGGAGGGACCGTTCAAGATCACGGCCAAGGCCGGTTATGGGGCCTACAAGCTTGCCGAGATGGACGGTACGGTCGTGGGCAACCCATGGAACGCCTCCAAGCTTAGGAATTTTTATGGGTAGCCCAACTGTCTTTCTATACTCGCCACCCGCCCTCGGTGATCCTTTGTATACCGAGCGGGCCAAATTTGAATGAACGACTGTGTTTTCTCTCTTTCGAACACTCATGATACCGTCTATGTTCGGTGGAACACTATTATGCTCGGAACGCCCATCCTCGATTGAGCGAACGGAAGACCGTCGGTGTTCGGTCTAAAAACATCCTTGGCTTAGGTCCGAAATCGGGGGCTATCGAAGCGATTCCCTTCCTAAGCCGAGATTTTCCCAACCGTACTCGATTGAGCTCACGTGTTTGGTCTCGGAACGCCCGTCCTCGATTGAGCAAACGGAAGACCGCTGGTGTTCAGTTGAAAGACACCTCGGCTTAGGTCCGAAATCGGGGGCTATCGAAGCGATTCCCCACCTAAGCCGAGATTTTTCCAACCGTACTCGATTGAGCTCACGTGTTTGGCCTCGGAACGCCCGTCCTCGATTGAGCGAACGGAAGACCGTCGGTGTTCGGTTAAAAACATCCTCGGCTTAGGTCCGAAATCGGGGGCTATCGAAGCGATTCCCTTCCTAAGCCGAGATTTTCCCAACCGTACTCGATTGAGCTCACGTGTTTGGTCTCGGGACGCCCGTCCTCGGTGGAGCGAACGGATGAAAACGCATGTGCACCCCCACTTATCTTCGGCAGGAAGCAAAGGTACTTCGCCCCCTCCCGAAGAGGGGCTATTATCTACATTATCTACTAGGAGCTCGGCGAGCTCGTCGAGCTCGGCCTAGCGTCTATGCTCGGTTCAAACTATCATGCATTCAAGAGTTAGAAATTTTAAAACAAATTGCATAAAATGGGAGCATCCATTCAACTACATCAAAACAGGGGGGCTCGGTGATGGTGCATCGTTCGGTGCCGACCCCCAGAGTACCTGAGTTAAAATTACAAAAACACGGGATCTGGCTCAGTGCCCTAAAACAGTTCGGCGCCAGTCCCAACAGTTAAACAAAATTGAAATAGCAGAAATAAGAAAAGAAAATTCTAAACAGTCTGGGCCTCGGGATCAACGTCCTGGGCTTTAGCCTCCGGCTCATCCTGGTCATCACCACCCTCCTCGGCATCCTCCTCGAGATCGTCCACGGGCATGTCAGGGATCTGGGGCTCGGGGACCGGCGGTACAACTCTGGCTTCAGCTTCGGAAGCAGCACTGCGGGCGTCCACCCCTCGGATATATGCCGAGGGGAAGCAGTCGACGTGGCCGAGATAGTATCCTTTCCTGAACGCCGCCACTTCGATTTCCGCAGACTCCTGCAGGTACTGCTTCCCGGCCTCCCGTTCCCCCCTCATAAAGCCGCTCTCGTCCGCCGCGGACAGCATGTCCTGCTGCTCAATCTGGAGGTCCCTTAGCTTGGCCTCGCTGCGTTGGCCCTTTCGATCGCCTCCTTAGCCTTGTCCTCGACCGCCTTAGCCCGATCCTCGGCTAGCCGGGTACCAGCTTCCGCAACGCTCGCCCTGTCCTCGGCGGACTTGATCTTCCCCTCGACGCCTTGTTTCTCAAGGCTGAGGACTGACAGCTTCTTGCCGAGGCCATCGATCTCAGCCTTCATCGGCTCAGCGGCCTTCCTCTCCTCCTTCAGTTTTGCCGCGGCGGCCCTGGAGGCGTTGGCCAGCGCCACCGCCACCGCCTTCTTGTGCACGGCAGTGGAGGCCTGGCTCGCCTGGAAAAAGTGAGGATCAGTACTAAGCAGAAAAGCCTCGGAAAGAAAAATGGACTTAGAATAAAAAGACTATCCTTACCTTGACCAGGCAAGCTGTGGAGCTCCACGAAGTTGTCATCGAGGGAGAGAGCGTCCACATCGGACATATCGGCGGGGAGGGCCAGCCCCTTCAGCAGCACGTTAGCCACGTCCGGGTTCGCTCGGACGCTGTCTGCCGTGGTGAGCCTGACCCCTCCTCTGCCGGCGTAGATGGGAGTCCAGAACTCGGGGGGACTCACATCGGACCCTCCACCCGCCTCGCGGTTGGCCGTGAATATCGTGCGGCCAGATCCTCGGGGCTGCAACTAACCCTCGGGAGTGTGTTGGGAGGTGGCAGCAATGTGGGAGGGCTCACCCCGCTCGGGGACCCCCGGAGCCTCCTCGATGGACCTCGGAGGGGAGGGCGGAGCAGGAGTTTCGTCCATCCGGATCCTCTTCGAGGTCGGGTCGCTTTCATCTTCAGGCTGCTCCTCCCTTCCCCTTCTGCGGCCTGCCCCTCTCCCGGCCCGCGGAGCGAGCTCTTGGCGCTCCCTCTGCTGTTGCTGCCTTAGTTGGGCGAGGGTGGGTCTTGCAGATGCGGCGGCCATCTCGATTCTTGGCTGTCTCTCCCGGCCCCAAAGCTGCTCAAGCTCTTCGTCTGGGACAGCGGCTCTCTCTCTCCTTCTGCGGTTGCTAGCCCTCGGTTCAGTACCCCGGTGCAGATAACCGTGGTAGCTTGGCTTGTAGCCGAGGAGGAGATGGGCTTGCTGTTGACTGTGGGCGAAGAGGGCCTGGATAACACGGTCGTCCGAGAGCTCAAGTAGCCTCTTGGTGACAGGAGGAGATGGGCTTGCTGTTGACTTGGTGTTGATTTCAATACTCAATCATATTGTCGATGCTGTGCATTTCTCCTTTTGACAAATTTGCCAAAAATCTTGCCCATCATCTTCTTGTGCAAAGTCTTCTTGATCTGATAATTTATAGACATCTATCCAACTATGATAGTACTCCACCAACCTTTTATATCTAGTATGAAAAAGGAATGGGACTTCTTGAATATAATCAATGGACCTAATTTTCTGAATTGGATCTTCACAAATTAATTTAGGAATATTATTTGCAAAGAGGGGTTCATCAACATCTCCAAGGTGCGCGCTTGCTATTGAGTAAGCAAGGTGATGTCGATTTGCTTTCTGATTGACTAAGAACATATCCGAGTAGGAAATTCATCTTCTATTAACTCAATTGGGTCATGGACTCTATTGAATGGCCAATTTGCGGAGATGTACATAACATGTTGTGCTGGTACTATGCTTCCAAATTCTGTCCATTCAGGCATTTTACTTCTTATTGAAACTTGACATCTCAATGCTCCATACTTGACGAAGATATTGTTGATGCATAATGCCATTTTTCTAGTGACTCTGTCAGTTTGCTCAAGGGAAGTAAAAATTAACTGTCTAAGGAATCCTTGGTCCAAAAGGTCATTTGGGCAATCTGAACTTCTTCTCCTTTATAGGTTAAATAAACGTCTTGGAAATTTATAAGATCAATGCAGGCTTTGGGGATACTGAAGATTAAATTGCATTTGCAATCCATTCATTCTAATGGTATTTCTTTGCAAAGGGGATCAACTTTTGGACACTCTACTCGATCTTGGTTTTTGTAATAAAGGGTGTCCCAAGTGATTGATAAACTCGGAATTGTTTGATTGGCAAAATTGACTAGGGTTTCAAACAAGAATTCTTGAAAGTAGTGACCTTTTTGTTTGGCCAAATGCTGAATATCAAATACTATTTCGGAGGGAATTGACTCAGGAATAAGGGATAAAGTTTTGGATAAAGCTAGAGTCTTACTTGCTTTCTTTTGGAAAGACACACTCACACTTTCACCATCATCCAGTGGGGATGACTGTTTTTTCTCTGCTTTTACCAGTGGGAACAAAAGAGATTAGGGAAATTTGCAACTGGTGCTTTTCCTTTGTTGTTTTTAATTGTTGTGTAGAGCAATAACTTCTTCCTTGAGTTGCTGCTCCTGTCATTTAAAATTCTATAACTTCGAGGCATTGGTTTGCAATGCTCGCAAGATGAGTTAGTATTTGAACTGCTTGCTAGAGATGGGTTTAAAGAAACTCCACCTGAAGATCTAGAAGGAATAATTTCTCTAGTCTGCTCAATATTTTGTTGAAGAAAATAAATACTTAAACTATTTAGGTTGTTTAAAAACTTTGACTATCCCCACGTGTACTCCAGATGTTGTCTAAGAGACATTGTTGCGTTTCATCAATGCTATCTAGATAACTTAACTTTCTAAACTTGGAACTTGTTCAATCAAGAATCACTGGTAGAGTGATCCATCCGAAAGTCATTTTCTGCTGGTTTGAAGCCATCTATAAAACAATCAACCAGAATATTAGTAGGGTAACTATTTTTACTTGAGGAAACAGAGCAATTTTTTAATTGTCTTAATTCTTCTTGTTCAAGTTTTGCTAAAAATTAAAAATTACTTTTTGACCAAAAGGTATAGTGGTGATTCCTTCAGTGTTGGTGGTATAAGTATAAAGTAAGCAAATGAAAGGTACTCCTAAAATTACTTTATTAGTCAGATATTGTACTAAGACAAATGAAGTTTTAAAACATATTTTCTCTTGACAAACCTGGACTTTGGGTAATTTATACTTAATACGCATTCTGCTACCATTTGCTGAACTTAATTGTTCAATTGTTTTCTGATAATATCTAGTGGGTATTAAACTTTCTTGGATGTAGTTTAAGTCTACTCCAGTAGCAATAAGGGCAGGGACTTCAATCTCAAAATCATTAATTATTAACTTGACTTTAGCATGCCATTTTGGGATGTTTATTTGATTTATTATGTTTAGTCTATTATTTTCTAGATTACATTCCTGGTGCTCATTTTCTTCTTGATCACTATTTGAGTGACCTTTGTACAAAATTTTATTACTTAATTCTGGAGATTCATCAGATTGACTGATTATGAATTTCTTCTTCAAATTTTTTGAAACTTTCCTTTAGTTGTAATACGGTTATACTATCTTTTAATTTTTTACCATTTTCTTTTATCTTAACAATGTCTTGTTTAATTTGATTAATTTCATGTTGTAAATCTAGCAGAGTGACTTCTTTCGTTTTCTACCAAATCTACCTATGGTAGCATTAAGGCTTACTATTGGTTTGGTACATTGGGGTTTTTAACATATTGTTGTTTTAACTTGGAAACCTCTATTTTACCAATTAAATCAATTAATAAATCTTCTTCCGATAATTCTTTAGTGAGTAAATTTATTCTTTTACAACAATTATCAGTGCATCCTATTCCAATTTGATTTTCACTTGAATTGTCGCTAAAAGAATGATAATCTGAAGAAGTACTAATTTTTTTCTTCTTATGAATTACTATCAGAATTACTCCAATTTTCTATTCTAAAAATTTCTAATATGTGTTTTTTAGATTTTCTCTTTAACTTTACACTCATTTTTATAATGACCTTTTTTGCCACAGTTATGACATGTAATATTACTTTTGTCATATTTTTTTGTATATTATTTTTTACTAGGGGCACTTAAATAATCATCCTCCAATTCACCTGAACTTATGTTTCCATCCTGTTCTTTTTGGGGAGTTATGTTTTCATCCCGAGATTCAAATAAACCCAATAATGCCCTTTATATATATATATATATATATATATATATATATATATATATATATATATATATATATATATATATATATAAAACTTCTTATCCACACTCCCAGGAAATAAGAAAAAAATGGGTTTTTTTTGTGTTGCAAATTATTTTTGGAAAATCCGATCCGTCCAATGTGTTCAGAAGGTGTTTTCAAGGGTCCACATGGAAAATCTTCAAAAAACAATACTGGGAAGGGCTTGATCCAAGCAGATTTCGCAAAAAATGTAAATATATATTTTCCCTTCCCGGTATTTTTTTTTTGAAGATTTTCCGCGTGGACCATTGAAAACACCTTCTGAACACATTGGACGGATCGGATCGTCAAAAAAATGTTTGGATCATGAGGTCCGGAAATGAAAAGTCAGGATAGGAAGTGGAACATATATATATATATATAGGAGCTAGGGAAATTAGGACCAATTTCAAATTCTGAAGGACCTCCCCTGTAATTTAGGGACTGGGGATAAAACCCCATCCCCCAAATCACGCACATTATCTCGTCATCTCCTTTAAAACGTTAGAACAGATTTCTGGAAGGCCAGGTTACTCGAAAATCTCTTCACCAAGGCGGTCCAAATCGACGTCCCAAACCTTCAATCCCCGCGGTCCCATGATGCTGTCGACGATCCTCCATCCCGACTAGATCAGCGTCGTCTCCGGGTCGTACCAACTCGCCGTCGACGATCCTCCATCCGTATGAAATTGTCGACCCAAATATTCATCCTTGAAGTCGACGAACACCAGAAGTTACTTGAGAACAAGCCTCAATTGCAAACATAAGGTACTAATTTGTGGTTTGATTTTTTTATAGCGAGACGGAGGATGAGCACGATAACATCTCTGTCGCAACTGCTACCCAAGTTTTTGACCTAGTAAAAAATGATCCTCTCTATTCTGGGTTTTGGGAGCTTAACCCATTTTTTGGTTGTAAATTTTGATTTATTTGGCCGTAACCAAACAACCGTCTTAATGTTTTTTTGTCTACTGTTCTATTGCTCGTGGTGTTTTCCTACTAGTTTCATGAATCAGGTTCATTTTTATGGCCTTTCGATTTTTTTATTGGTTTCATTACTTAAAATTGGGTACCTCTGATTTTGCTCTACAATTTGAAGGATCAAGAATGATAATCCTTGTCATCCCAAATTGACGTCGTTTATTTTTACTGTATCAATGGCTCGACTTTTCTTATGTTTAACCATGTTTTTTGTTCTCCATTCATTTTTTACCATAATGTTTGAATAGTATGTGGACATAATTTTACCATGACTTTTTTTAATTTACCATGACAACTGTTATTGTACTTTTTACCATAATAAATTGTGCAATATACTTTAGTTGAACATATTTACCATGATTAAACCAACTTTTTTTAACTTTATCAGCGAGCGGCAGCGGCGGTATATTGGTTGTGAAGAGGAAGGCGGTGTTCATGAAAGGCCATAGCAACTGTGAGCTACTTGGAAAGGGCAAACTCGCATCGCTGAGTACCTCGTTGGTGACGAGAGCGACACTATTCTCTTCACCTTGTTGGAAAAGGTGGTGGTAATCATGGTATTTGAGTTTACCATGAAATCAGTTAGATGGTATTCAATGTGTAATGTAATTAGTTTTTCCATGTTTCCGTAGTGATGTATTAAATAGTTTACCATGTTTTAATGTAATGTAACTAATTTACAAGATTTACCATGTTTCAATGTGTAATGCACCATGTTTACCATGATTCAATTAATTTACCATGTTTCCTTGTTAATGTATTGAATTTGCCATGTTTGCATAAATTTTACATGGTAAAAGTAAATACAAAAAACAAAAATGTTAAATCAAATATTTTGAAAATTTGAAAATTTTACCCTTTTCCTTTTCAGTTGGAAACAAGTCAAAACTCAATATTTTAGGAAACCATAATTAATAATTGAAATTCACAATCATAATCAAATCCCCCTTAATTAGGAAACTGTATCTACATATATTAATAACTAATAATAAAAAGGGTATAAAAGGTATTTCACACACAAAAAAGATGAAAATGTAACTATGCAAAATGACAAGGATGAAAACTTACATGGTACCAAAAAACAGGGTGATTATTTAATTACCTCTTTTTACTATGTTGGTGCTTAGGTTTTTCATAATATTTATCATTGGATAATTGTTTTTTACTTTTTCTAGAATACTTGTTATTTTTGTTATAATCCTTAATTTGTTTGTGCTTTCTTCTAGATGGTGTGACTGGAGGTAGACCATATTGTTCACAAAAATTTCCTAATTCATATTTAGCTTTATTTTTATTTTTTGGGCTTGTTTACTAATTTTCTTATCTATGCACATTCTTAGTCCTTCTTTTTTAATAGTACTAATAATATCTCTATATGTTAACTGATCATATTCAATTACTCATGTTGGTTGACTAAGAACATCTCTAATTTAGTGACCAAATAAATTAGGGAGTCCGTTAATGAATTTTTCTTTCCAAAATGATTTAGTACAATCATCTCGGAGCATTACTCTAGATGTGAAAACATCTTTATACGACGTAAAATCACTTAGTGTTGGACAGTGTAGGTTACTTAGTTGATCATGTATTCTAGAGGTAATATTACTAGGTGTACCGACAAAATGTTTAATTATGGTATAAATTAAAGCATTGATTCCATCAGGTTCTCCCATACCAATTTCTTCATTAAATATTGGGGGGCCATTTTCATCTATTTGGATAGAATTTCGAATATATTCACGTGACTCACTATTGAGGTATTTATCCCACCAAGATTTTAACATTCTGGTGAAACCAGAAGTTAATAAGTCAACAATTTTTGGTTGAGTATGATCAAAATTACTTAAGTAACTATTAGCAACCATTGTCATATGATTTAATTTTTCTAATATTTGGTGTTCACTTAAACAATCAATATTCCATTCGTATAATTTATTTGAAGAAACAGAAAATTGATTATCTAAATTTCGTTCTTCATATTGAAGATCAGGGGGAGTTGGACGGGAGTACCAATTCTTTGTAAGACTTGTAGTGTTTGGCTTACTTGTGTTAGGGTTATAGATACGATTAATTTCTTGGGTAGAAAATTGTCTTTCTAATTGTGTGATTTCTTCATAAGATGATGTATTAGAATCTTAACTACTAGAATCTATGCTATGATTTTTTCCTTTTGTAATTGCTATAACTTGAGACGGTGTTGATTCTTGTTCAAATTTTACAACTTGGGATGATGTTGCTTCCTTTTTAATGGCTAACTTAGCTAGCAATTCTTCAATTTGTTCAATACTTCGATTATGATTTTTTGTGGTGTTGATTGCCTTAATTCTTTTTTCAGGAAGACGTATAAGGGGTTTTTCTATGGTTTTACTAGAAGAGAGAGTACTGCTAAAAGACCCTTCATCAATTTTAGTCTCTCTTTTATCTAATTGTTTACTTATAGTCTTTAAGAAACTTATTAGTATAATTATTTTGTTCCATTATTTTTTAAAATTCAGCTTCTCCAATTGGTAACTTAAATGGGGATGCTGTAATAGACGATCCTTTGTAATCAATAAGAATTGAATCTACAGGAGGGTGACTAGCAGAAATCATACTATTATCTGATGTTTTTCATTTAATTTTTGTTATAGTGTTAACTTTTTTATAATAATTTTCTAAGTAATGAAAAAATTGAACTTCTATTCTTGTATCATTCATGAATTGTCTCCAATTTTTTACTATTTCTAATTTTTTACTAGGATTATATTTAGCACGGAATTCTCTTCTTTTTACTCTTTTCTCTCTTGATTTAAATTCTTGGACACTTTTCTACATCTATAGTAAAATTTCTATGTATAGTTAGCAAACTTTTGTCTATAGGATGAGGGGTTATTTCTTCAAAATCAATTTGGGTTGGTGATCGTTGGGATGTTTCTTCATCTTCAAATTTTGACTGTGTTGAGTAACATGGTTTACTAACCTGTGTGGTTGTTTCAATTCCTTTTAATCTAATTTTTGGATCTTGCAAATTTCTATCTTGCCTAGTTATACTAGTTGAACTTTCTGACCTGCTAATTAATGTCTCTAATTTTAAGGGGAGTGTTGACTCGTTGTTGATCAAAACTAATTCTAACTCTGTCGTCTAAGTGTTGCTAGATATAATCTAAATCTACCGTATCATTTTGAATTCTTTGTGGATAACTTTCATTTTCACTAAGCCAACTGGCTTGTAACTGGATATCATTCCATTGAATTAGTTTTGGTACTTGTATATTAGCATCAGTAGTGCTACTTTGTATAAGTACAGTTTTGTCTTTTGGACTTTTAACTAAGGCATGAATATTTAAATTAGTATTCATACACTTGTAATAAATATGATAACTAAAGCAATTGAGTGACTTCCTTTGAGCATATTTGTAATTGCACCGGCAGTTTAGATATTCAAAGTTAATGTTTTTAAAATATTTGTGAACACCCCGCGGGAATGCCCACGAAAGCGGTTGCGGTTTAGGAAAATGGTTTGATCGATTGGATGGAGTCGCCACTCGGGTTTGAGGACCGTACCCGAGAAACCATTTGAAAAATGACTCTTTTGCCCTTGGTATGGAAAATGTTTCACCGGTCTATTTTTATCGAGATTCCTCGGGTCCGGGAGCTAGGTTACGAGAGGGGAAGGAATTTAAAGCACCCCTCTCGCCCGGTGCAATCACCGGTCTTTACTCAATGCTCAAGGGATTTTGAAAATATCGTTTGAGTGAACTTTAATCATAAGCTCATGAGACAACACATAAATGCATCAAGAAAATTAATGAAATGTATGTGGATGCTTATGCAAAATGTCATGGGTGAATGATCTATATGTGTAAGACACTGAAACTTGACTAAATCACACTTAAACTGCTCTGAGATGCTCCAAAAACTAATCACAAAACATCATATTTACCACACCTGGATGGTAATCTGGGCACCTGGATTAGGCAAATCCAAGCGCCTGGAGCACATATGGGCGCCTGGAATGAGGGAATCCAGGCGCCTGGAATGCACCAATGCAGGCGCCTGGAGCACTGATCAGACAAAAATTTTTACTTATTCAGGCGACAGAACAAATGACAGATATGAGCTTTAACACTTGTTCTCCCACACACACAATGATGTTTGATGACTTTTTAAACCAAATGAACCTTAGAGTCAAACCTAAGAGATGTTTTATGCTTGAAAAACCATGATTTTATCACCAAGTGTATTCAAAAGTTATTTAAATGAACCTTTTTAACCATGCAATGGAACATCAATCCTAAAAATAGTATGAAGTGAACTTAAATAAACATGTAAGAGTATAGAAAAGGGAGAAAAACACTGGTTATGAAACCGGATTCCAGGCGCTTGCATCATGCCATTCTAGGCGCCTGGAATTGATATGGGTGCCAATGAATAACTTCAACTTTTCTGAAATTTGAAACCTTTCTAGACTCTCAACTAGTATGAGGAACTAGTAAGAGCCTAGATGGTGTCCCCTCAGGACCTATTTTGAGCATTTCGGTAGAAAATCTACCTTGGAAGCTTGGTTGATGAACTTGGATGATGGGTTTAGGTGATTTTTGATTGTTGAATGGACTGATGGCTTGATTTCTGAAGTTAAAAAGGGCTGATTGTGGGGTCTTTGATTGGGGTTGATTATGGATGGTGATGATATGGGGATTTTGAGTTGCAAAAAGTGGGTTTTATGGTTGAAGATGAAGGGAATTGAGAGGGATCAGTTGGGGATGGAGTTTCTGGAAAATTTCCAGCAGCATAACAGTATGGGAGAGAGGGGAGAACTAATCTTTTTCAAATGGAGAGGGGAGTGGGTATTTGTAGGCACCAAAGGTCCAAAATGAACCCCTAGGATGGCTTAGGGGTCAACTAGGGGTCACGCTATTTTCCCTCCATTCTCTCTAACAAACTTCTACAGAAAATCCTCAAAAAATCTCATTCAAAATCCTTCAAGACGCTCCTTCACTCCTATTTCACCTTGGGGATCAAGTATCTGGAGTGAGTTTGGGCGCCTGGAATTGGGGAGTCCAAGTGCCTAGATTGAGTTCGGGCGCCTGGAATGGGAATCCAGGCACCTGGATTGAGTATGTGCGCCTGGAATAGGGTAATCCAGGCGCCTGGACTAAGAGACTGCTCAACATATGAAACTTCGCGGGGCCGTTCTGAGTGCTACCGAACTCCGTTTTGCACATGGTTTGAAGCGTTGGAAAGCTTGTCAAGTATAATTTCTAACCCATGTAGTTTGAACCTAAGATGATTTGTACATAAAAATATATGACCATTTTACCCTCAGAAGGTCGGGAAAATAACTTGTTTTGGTAAAACGGGCACATCTCCCTCATTTCAAAATGGATTGGGACATATTATATATCAAAAAAGAGGGGTTTCCAAGTTCACAATCAAGTCTCTGTGCTCTTATCGGGCATTTTCATCCTTGGGGATGCTTGATAAGTTTCTCGGGTCAAAATCGGGGTGTCTACAGTATTTTTATCTCTTAAACTAAGTGGTAAATCAGGAAAACAATTATAATATACTGGACCATTGTGTAGACTAGATTCCATTAAGCCTAACAAACTATCACTAGATACAGTGAATCTACTCTCTCTTAAAGCTAACAATATTGAGGAATTAAGTCCTTTTCTTGTTAGGGGTTTGACTGCAACTTGTACTAATCCTATATGAATAAAATTATAACCACTTTCTAGATTCTTGTTTTAACTGACACTTTACTTAAAAGAACACATAGTTCTTGTTGTTTTGTAATTGCATAAACTTGTTCTACAGTTTTTGCTACTTGATCAGTTTTAAAAGTATATTCTCAAAAACTAGTTTTATAAATTTCTTTAATTGGGACTTTTGGTATATTCCAATTTCCTAAGTCTATAGTTAAATCCTGGTATTCATGTTCTTCTTCGTTTACTATGTCTGGCATGGACGACATCGAAGCCATTGAGCTAGTTGAAGAGCTACACCTAAATAATCTATTCATTATCTTTTTTACTTAAAAATTTCTCTTAATATTTTACCGTGGAGTTATCTTTTTTGAGACCTAGCATGTATACACTCATACCCAACTGGTGACCCTATCCTCACGACGGCCTCTCACTAGGACTTACACATCTAACAGGGCTCAAAGCTTGGGTGGCCAGAGATAGGATGCTCAAACACAGATAAGCAAGACAAAACACTAATTGAATTTTCTAAGTTTCAAAAATAATTTACAGATTAATTTGGTCTAACTCAACAATTACCTATTTGGCTCTGATATTGAATAGATTGAATATATTAAGGGAGATCAAAATTCTATTCCTGATTTTCTTACTAGAGAATTTTCTTAATATGTGCAGAGAAAGTATTGTGAGTAGACACGGAGTAGTTCTGTTCTCTCATCACTGACAATGTCCTTCCGCCAGACTTTCCGCCGTGATCTTCTGCCCCTGACACCCCATCACAGCACTTCATCACTGACAACAGCAACATCTCAGGTGCTTCTCCTCTTTTCCCCCACCTATTTTTCTTCCCCTCTCTCTCTAAGCCTCCATAACCACTTAAACTTCCACCTCCTCTCCAATACCCACCTATACTCCACCAAATCTCCTCATTGCCGGTTCCTTTTGACCCTCCCTCCTCCCTCTCCTCGTCTCATCCATCCCTTTTCGCTGGTGAGCACCTGTTGTGGCTATTTTTTCCCAAACTTTGTAAGGTTTTTTTGAATTTCAAACTCAGATCTACGGCTACCTGAGCTATTTCAAGTGAAACCACTCACAACTTCTTCTCCCCTGGGACGTGGGCTTCACTCAACTGGTCTCGGTTCTTCTCCGGTGAACTTTTCCGGTGAACTTTTCCGGCGAATTTCCGCGAACTCTCTCTCCTCAGTTGAGTCTCAAGGTTGAGGTCTTTTTCTGGTATTTTCTCTAGGCAATGGACAGTGATCATTTAGGATTGATTTCTCTCTTTGTTGACAATCTCCCCGAGGATGTTGGTCTTTTCTGGTTCAGGAAATTCTTTAGTCAATATGGGGTGGTTAAGGATGCTTATATTCCACGTAAACGTAGCATAGTGACCAATAGGAGATTTGGATTTGTACGGTTTGATTGTGCTATCTAGGCTGAGGTGGCTATTACCAAAGCCAATGGGTTTTGGATTGAAGATAGAATGCTTTATGTGAAGAGGGCCACCTTTAAAGCTCAAAGGAAAAATCCTAATAGGATAGTTGAGAATTCTACCTCTCAAATGCCTCAGAAATGTTTTATGGAGTCTCATCCTCAAATGCGAGGACATAACGAGGAAAGGCCTACTTACGCTCAAGTCACTAGAGGGGTGGAACGCTTTGGAGAGAAATTAGCAACTAGAAGTATTCAGTGTCACTCTATTGGAAATGGATGGCTATTCAGGAGCGCCGTTGCGAAAATCCGAAAGCTTCTCTCTGCAAAAGATTTGATAAATGTCTTCAATTTAGAGAAAGTCCATGACGTCCAAATAAAAGCGATTGGCGGAAGATATGTGGTTATAACGTTTGTCAATGTAGAAACCAGGGAAAAGTTTTTAAAAGAAAGATGGATGATAAATTGGTTCGATGATGTTAAGCCATGGGAAGGCGAGCAAGCCAAAGAGGAGAGGTTTGTGTGGATCTCATGCTTTGGGATGACTCTAAGTGCATGGTCTTCGCAAACTTTCAAAGATATTGGTAGTATCTGGGGTGATTTTCTTGAAGTGGACGAGAACACGCTGAATGGAAGATCATACAAAAAGGGCAGAATCTTGATTGCGACTAACCAATCACAAAGGATTGATGGGAGTGTTGAACTAGTAGAAGATGGAACGAGTTACATAGTTAGAATAGAGGAAGAAGATTCTTTCAGGAAGGTGGAGTCAAGTAATTTTCTTGCGGAGAATGATTCAATGAGAGTCCATGAAGACCAGCTCTCACAAGTTCCTAAGGTAGCTCAACCATTAGAAAAGGGAACAGAAGAGGTTCCAAATGTTTGTAGCTTTGAGTCCACTAAAGGTTTGGAATCGTTTGTGGAGGATTCTATGGGCCTTCAATCCCTTTTACATGAGGCCCATGATGTTGAGATAGTGGAGAAGATGAGAAGTCATGAGAAGCTAATAGATGTCAATTTGGATGATTCAGGTTCGACAGCTAAGGTGGTTTCAGGGGGTTCTGATTATGATGACTGGGATCTTGTTTCAGATGAACCTCTTCTCAAGTATGTGGAGTTCATGCGTCATAAGAAGACAAACAGGACCAAGAAAGTTAATAGTAGGAACACTCTTTGGAGCAAAAATTCTTTAAAGACAACGTTCCTTTCTAAATCGGTTAACCGAGACAGTAAAAGGAACGCTTCAAGGATTGGATCGAAAAAAGGAAGTTTCGGTGAAAGACTCGTTGGGGCCACACTGTTAGATGTTGAGAAGGAATTTCAGGAAATTCTTGACACTGGGAATCGTCTGGGGGTGGTTCACTCGAATAGTGATGATTTGAGGATAAAGGAGATGATAGTGAGCGATTACAATAGATTTGCTGCTCTTCAAAGGCACCCCATTTCCTGCTAATGGGCTTCTATAGCAGGGTGTCGTCTGGAAGGCTTTGAGGTTGTTTTTGGCATGTTTTGGGTTTGGATCTTTGAGCTCCTTAAGAGTTTGGGCTTCCCCTGTTAGGTGTTTTTTCGGTTTTGTTTTTTCAGGTGTTTTTTCTTTATTCAACCTTGGTTGGATTCCCTTCCCCTCTCTCCCCGGCTTGATGTACACTTTGTCAAGTCTTCTTTAATAAAATCTTTTTGCCGATCAAAAAAAAATTATTATTTTATCTGCAGTTCAATCATGGCAGAAAAAGTAAGAATCAGGGGAAACCAGTTCGTACTACAAGTAATCAACTTGTCCCAACAAGTAGTCAGCCTACAAGTAGTCAGAGTAATCAAATTGTCCCTACAAGTAATCAACTTGCTATCTCTCCAGTTGATTTAGTAAACAGGTATCAGGTTCTTGGGCAAATCCCAAAAGCTGTGTACAATTCAGCTTTAGTATATCCCCCAATCAATCAAAACTATACCCCATTAAACCAAAATGTAGTATCTAACCCATTTTGTTCAGCCCAGCCAATTCAAGCTAGTAAACCTAGAATTTCTTATCCTACAAAGCATTCAAATTACATCCTTAAATCTCAAGCAGCCAATTTGTTCTATATTAATTTAAAGGTTACTTGTTGACCTAAAGGTTTAGTGGTGATAGCTTCACTATTGGTTGTGAATGGGTAAAGTAAGCAAATGAATGGTACACCTAATATTACCGTATCAGTCAGATTTTGGACTAAGACAAATGAAGTTTTGAAACAAACTTTGTCTTGGCAAACATTACCAAAAACTGGCAAACATGTACTTTTGGTAATTTATATTTGATACGCATTTTACTACCATTTGCAGAGCTTAACTGTTCGGTTGTCTTGTGATAATACTTTGTAGGTATGAGACCTTCTTGGATACAGTTTAAATCTGCTCCAGTGTCAATGAGAGCAGTGACCTTAATTTCATAAAAATTAAATGGAAAAAACCATATAGCACAATAAAAAATCATGATCAAAACATTGAGAAGACTGAAGCAGTAATCTTCAAAATACATACTAAAAATACAGATACTTTTAATGACAATCCTAATAAAATCACAACAGGTTGTACTAATGACTACTGCCAAAATAAAAATATAAACGTACTTAATTAAGACACACAAGAAGAAGACTTTTTTATTGATTTAATTAGTAAAATAGAAGATCCCGAGTTAAGACAACAATATGTTAAAAATCAGAGTCGCCACTTGACATGATATTAGGTGTGCCAAGTCACCATATAAATAATATTTTGAAAAATGAGAAATAAATATCTCGGGACGAAAGACCTGGTTTTGTTTGATATAAATGACTCAATTTTTTGTTTGGCCTGCGATTTTAAAGAAGAAAAGGTTTGGTAATTCACTATGAAGCCGAAGCACTCTACCCTGCCCTTTCGGCACTCGGAACAAACTTTTCCAAAACAAAATAAGTGACTGAAAACTTGTGAGGATAGTATATATATATATATATATATATATATATATAGGTAAAGGATCTAATCCGGACTTTTGATTTCCGGACTTTTTATCGGATTTTCCAAAAAAAATTTGCAACACAAAAAAACCCTATTTTTTCCTTATTTCCGGGAGTGTGGACTAGAATATATATATAGGTGGATTTTCTAGTCCAAACCCTCCCGCTAATAAGAAAAAAGTGATTTTTTTGTGTTCAAATTATTTTTGGAAAATCCGAGCCGTCCAAAAAAACCATTTTTTTCTTATTTCCGGGAGGTGTGGATTAGAAGTTTTTCGTATATATATATAGGTTAAGCTTCTAATCCGGACCTCTAATTTCCGCACCTCATGATCCAAATTTTTTTTTGACGATCCGATCCGTCCAATGTGTTCAGAAGGTGTTTTCAAGGGTCCACGCGGAAAATCTTCAAAAAAAAATACCGGGAAGGGCTTGATCCAAGTAGTTTTCGCAAAAAATATATATTTACATTTTTTGCGAAAACTGCTTGGATCAAGCCCTTCCCGGTATTTTTTTTTGAAGATTTTCCGCGTGGACCCTTGAAAACACCTTCTGAACACATTGGACGGA
The DNA here is from genome assembly GCA_016920895.1 of Vaccinium myrtillus. Classification (NCBI taxonomy): domain Eukaryota; kingdom Viridiplantae; phylum Streptophyta; class Magnoliopsida; order Ericales; family Ericaceae; genus Vaccinium; species Vaccinium myrtillus. The sequence continues at coordinate 24,892,253 of CM029273.1, read as the reverse complement.
TCGGATTTTCCAAAAAAAATTTGCAACACAAAAAAAACCCCATTTTTCCTTAAATCCGGGAGTGTGGATAAGAAGTTTGAGCTATATATATATATATATACGGATCTCTAGTCCGGGACCCTTGGGTCCGGATCTCATAGTTCCGGATCAAATTTTGACGATCTGAACCGTCCAATGTGTTCAAAAGGTGTTTTCCAAGGCCCACGCGGGAAATCTTCAAAAAAAAAATACCGGGAAGGGCTTGATCCACGCAATTTTGTAAATATGCAGTTTTTGCGAAAAACTGCGTGGATCAAGCCCTTCCCGGTATTTTTTTTTGAAGATTTCCCGCGTGGGCCTTGGAGAACACCTTTTGAACACATTGGACGGCTCGGATTTCCCAAAAACAATTGGGAAAAGCATCAAAACGCTTCGGACCGGGAAATCCGGGATCCTTGATAGGATCTCCGGCGTATATATATATATATATATATATATATATATATATATATATATATACGAAAAACTTCTAATCCACACCTCCCGGAAATAAGAAAAAAATGGTTTTTTTTGTGTTGCAAATTATTTTTGGAAAATCCAATCTGTTCAATGTGTTCAGAAGGTGTTTTCAAGGGTCCACAAGGGAAATCTTCAAAAAATAATACCGGGAAGGGCTTGATCCAAGCAGTTTTCGCAAAAAATGTAAATATATATTTTTTGCGAAAACTGCTTGGATCAAGCCCTTCCCGGTATTTGTTTTTGAAGATTTTTCGCGTGGACCCTTAAAAACACCTTCTGAACACATTGGACGGATCGGATCGTCAAAAAAATGTTTGGATCATGAGGTCTGGAAATGAAAAGTCCGGATAAGAATTTTCCTTTATATATATACGGGGAGGTTCCATGGACACAACGAATAACACAACATTTGACACAACAATAATCGGAGCTCCACGCTTACAATCGGACTCGTTCAAGTTGTTCAAAATATGTTTTTAAGATTACCTGTAAAAAATATAGGATGGCAATCTATTGAGGACTCCCTCAAACAAAAATTCCGTGCGGACCTCACCATTTTTCGACTTTCCGGATCAAATTTTGACGATCCGAACCGCTCAATGTTTTTAAAATGCATTTTCCAAGGTCCACGCGGAAAATCTTCAAAAAAAAATACCCGGAAGATCAAGCCCTTCCGGGTATTTTTTTTTTTGAAGATTTTCCGCGTGGACCTTGGAAAATGCATTTTAAAACATTGAGCGGTTCGGATCACAAAATTTGATAAAATGGTGAGGTCCGCACGGAATTATCCTAAGGAGTCCTCAATAGATCGCCATCTATATAAATATAGGATCTTGATCTCCCTCAAACAAAAATTCCGTGCGGACCTCACCATTTTTTTTTTGAAGATTTTGATGCGTGGACCTTGGAAAATGCATTTTAAAAAAAAAGGGCATATCTTCGGGTATTTTTTTGAAGATTTTCGTGGATTGGAAAATGCATTTTAAAACATTGAGCGGTCGAGGTCAAAATTTGATCCGGAATGGTGAGGTCCGCACGGAATTATCCTAAGGGAGTCCTCAATAGATCGCCATCCTATATATATATATATATATACACCATTTTTCGACTTTCCGGATCAAATTTTGACAATCCGAATCAAGCCCTTCCGGGTATTTTTTTTTGAAGATTTTCCGCGTGGACCTTGGAAAATGCATTTTAAAAATATTGAGCGGTTCGGATCGTCAAAATTTGATCCGGAATGGTGAGGTCCGCACGGAATTATCCTAAGGGAGTCCTCAATAGATCGCCATCCTATATATATATATACGGAAATCTTCTTATCCACACCTCCCGGAAATAAGAAAAAAATGGTTTTTTTTGTGTTGCAAATTATTTTTGGAAAATCCGATCCGTCCAATGTGTTCAGAAGGTGTTTTCAAGGGTCCACGCGGAAAATCTTAAAAAAAAAAATACCGGGAAATGCTTGATCGAAGCAGTTTTCGCAAAAAATGTAAATATATATTTTTTGCGAAAACTGCTTGGATCAAGCCCTTCCCGGTATTTTTTTTTGTTATATATATACAATTAGACGAAGAAAACTAATATTCTCTCTGAAAATGTATTTTATTGCATGAGACGTTTGAAATAACAAGGGGTGAAGTTCCATATATATTTTTATCCTTTTGTGTGCATTTGAAAGTTAACACATCTTTGCACATAACACTTAGAGAGGATGATGATATAGTAGGTCAATCACATTTTTTTCATCTTGAATTGTATGGTAATATTTTGTGTTTTTCTAGCGTATGAAGGGGGAGAGTTCAAGCTGCCATTGAAAGATAGGAGAATGCAAAAGAATTAGATTTGAGAACTTATTTGGAGAATGAGGTCTGTGCTCTGTGTAAAGACCCAGTTTTTTATGAATTATATTAATAAACTTTTAATTGTTTTTATTTTTAAAACAATAGATTTTAATTTGAATTCCCTTAACTAGTGGATAAATATATAATATAGATATAGAGATAATGTTATAATTTTTTTTAAAAATCTATACTTTTCTCTCACTCTCCTAATAACTCTCCACCGCTTGCCCATAAATCTCTCCCTCTCCTATCCTCTATCTCTCTATCTCCTACTAATTATCTCCCTCTCTTCATTTGGTTACTCCTATTTATCTCCTATTAACTACCTACATTTATCTCTCCCTTTATTAATTCTTCACTCCATCATTCTCTCCTAGTCCCATCCGGATTATCTCTCTCTCTCTCTCTCTTTCTCTCTCTCGATTAATTTAATACTCGTAACTTCTCTCACTTTCATAGTTAATTTATCCCTCTCCCGTAGATTCTTTTCTCTTGGTGATTAACGATCGCTCGTTCAAATCTTCGTTGTCGAGCTTAAAATTTCAGAGGTAAGGTAGGGCATCTTAAACCTAACCATTACTTTAGTTTACTGTTTTATAGTTTGTGTGTACGTGGGAGGAGTTTAGAAAAATTAGAACACTAGAAATTGGATTGTTATTGAATGGGAAGTAGAAGTTAACAAGTGATGACGTTGGAAAATCAGGAGTTCTGTGCACTATTTCTGTTCTGCTATGTTTCAAGTATTTCTGTTCAGATTCAGAGAAAACTAAAAAAAGTGAAGGTGTAGATCTCAAAAAATTAAGTGGAGTCTGTATAGAAATCGTCTCAGTTCGAGTTACATAGAATTTAAAATGATTTTTCAAAGTTTCTGTTGTAGTGAAACACAAGGCAGATTACAAACTATTTTTAAAACCCATTTCAACCTCTTTAATGAAGGAATTAGAACTCTAGTAAAACACGGAATCTGTTCGCAATGTGAAATTAAATATTCATGTAAAAACTCGTGATTTATAGAGTTAGTTTGCTATTTTTAGTACATTGGGTAAGTTGTTTGTTTTACATGTTGTGCTAAGTTTCATTAACTTTGGGATTGTTTTATTTTCTTGTTATGTTGGACTTGTGTGAACAATGACCCACGTGATGCATGAATCCAATTGCTAAGCACGTTGTGATCGAATCGTTTAATGTATAAGGATGAATGAATCTAATCGCGAAATTGGGGTTGGGACGTGTCCGGTATGGGCCTTGAGCCATGCGCAATTTAATACACCCGAGGTAGCTTTGTTGTGTGATCGGGCACCTGGGGTATACTATGGATGGAAGCCGGTGATGGAAAGTATATGTTGGAAGTAGAATGGGAATTATGAATCTTGTGAATCTAATGTGTTAAGGAAGGACATGAAAATTTGAGTATTTCATACGAAATAAAATTTCAGTTATCTGTGTAACTACTGCATGAGTATCTTTAGTAAAAGGATGGCTTAAGACGCCCTACTGAGTGTGATTTTATCACTCATGGTGCTACTTTTGTGATCTTGGCATCCCATAACGCTAGGTACAGAAGGAGAGGAAGAGCCGCCTGCTGATTACGAGGCGAGGAGCAGCAAGATGGATATGAAGTGGCGGAGACGTGGCTTTACCGATAGCTCGATTATTTAGATGGCCCTGTATTTTATTTAAGTTGAACTTTTAGCACATTTTAAAGTTTAGACAATTGTTATGTTCTTGTTTAATTGTAATAAGTTAGATAATTTTTAGCTTACTGTTGCAAGAATTAAGTATTCTTTAAAAGATTAATGACGTTGGTATTTTTTTAAATAAGTTGTAAAAAATTATTTATTAATGTACCCAATTTTTGGGGCGTTACAATTTGGTATTAGAGCCTAGGTTTGAGTTTAACTCGGGATCGCGGGTTTTGGGTAGCAGCACTTGTTAAGGGTCATAGTGAATAGTTAGCATTATATTTTAGTTAGTTCATCTCATATAAAGTAGGTATTTTCTTTTGTACTTGTGTATGAATTATATTTTAAGTATTACTATTTGTTATTTTTATTTTGTAAACTTAATCAATGATTAAATAATATGTGTTACTATTTAGTATGCAACTACATCGATTTTCTTACATGTTTATTGAATCTGAACTCGTGTATTAACCGAAGCACCATACGAATATATAAGTAATAGGGGACGTGGAGACCGAGATAAGTGTATTCCGTTAAATTTATTACAGTTTGTGATCAATTATGAACGTATTTCTAGCATTGGTAGTCAGATTCAGTTGTAGCTTACGGGTGTGCCAAAACTATAAGTCTTCAGTTTACAAATACCTTGTAACCCTGGCAAATCAACTATTATCAAAGAGACGAGTTATTCTATAGAAGAATGGCGCCACATTTTAAGGAAGGTACACAAGTTGATTGTCACAAAATTATTATTATTTTCCTTGGTAGTTCACTTTCACAAAATTAGTACCCCCGTAGTATCTATCGTTTCCACCTAACATGTTTCTATCCCGTCTTGAATCGGTTTCAAATTCAGATAGCCTCCAATCCGAATAGTCCATTCGAACGCTTTAAATTCTGCTATAGCTATTTTCTGTATTAATCATGTCGCGCTCACATAATATTTTACTTCCAGTACTTGTTGAGATAAAGTCATATATGTCACATCATAGTATTTATTCTTTCAAATCTAATTTGAGCTAAGATCTTTGGGATTCAAGTGTCTTAAAACCTTGAAATACTCTTGTTCTTTCAATCATGTAACCTCAACAATCATTTCACTTCAACTTTTGCTTACTCATGATAGTCCCAGCTTACATTTTATGGTAAGACAATTCTGTTGTCAAAATGATCTTATGAACCTCAGCCGGAATGTGGCCGAGAAAAGACACTCCGACGGTCTAGTGAGAGACTTAGATGTCACTAGCCTATTAGGGTTCTCATCACTGTACTTAATTATATAAGCATTCCTTGCTTGGGCTTTAAGCTCAGGTGTGGATTGTATGCGCAGCTCTGATGTCACTAGCCGAGTTTGTTATGATTGCATGTGCATGCTGCGAATCTCTGAGTGTCGCGTGTCATAACCACTCAACCATCGTCTTGATGACGTAAGAGGGACGCGGTTACACGCGCATGACCTATCACGAGCTAGTTACGCACGATAACCGTCTTAGATGACGTCATCCATGACATGTTGGTTGAACTGCCTTCCATATTCCTCGTGGGTCACTTTGGGTTTACCCAGCTCGGATCACTCATCCAGATCCATTTTGTAACGCCCCGATTTTCGGAAGCATTATTTAAAGTACTTTTAAGAGATTTATTCAAAAGAGTTTCATTGATTAGCAACAGAAATAACATAAGTGTCTTAATTCGATTACAACAATAACATAGTACTTTGTTGGGAAATTAGATTACAGTTTTCCAACACAAAAATAGGGGAGATTGGCTCTACAGGTTAAGGTTGAGATCTTGATCCCAATGCTCCTCTTGAGCCTGATCCACTAGAAAACCTTCTGTTCCAAAATAAGCATCACCCTCGACACCTACACCTCATGTTTGATCACAATCTGGCATAATACGTCCGAGTCGCAAAGCAACATCATGGTATTATACCAGGGTCACATGAAGTGTAACACCATGAGCGATAAATCACTCAATAGCTACTCTAACCCCCAACCTTTACATAACATACAAGAACAACATATATGATTGAAAAACAGTACGTAAAAGAGTAAACACATAACTTATTTCATTACTAGCCATTAACTTACATTTTCATCTAAGTTCTCAACCTAGAGAACTTTCCTCCCAAATAATCACTAAGGACTATGACCAATCTGTGATTAAACTCCCCCCTTGCTTTCCCTGACGGAAGACATAAGTTACCTACTTAATCCAACCGTCAACCACCTCACAATGATGAATTTCCCAGGGACTGACTGTACCACTAGGCTACGAGTGACAACTGTCAGCTCCTGTAGGTATATAGCCGTAACTCGGTCTATAATTCATCCACCCTTTTAACACCTCAGAATTCAAATGAAGTAATCACAGATTGTCATATCCTAGGGTTTCGAAATCCTGGCAGGCTGCCAAATAATCCTCCAAACCGAAATCACTTGGCTGTCTATCATTCAACAAATCTCGGGGTCTACGTGAAATCTCAACGTCTACGTAAATCAATTCATTTCCAATTTCCAATTTCCATTAATCAATTCATTTCCAATTTCCATTAACCTCAACGTCTACGTGAAATCTGCGTACAATCACCCAACCCGAGAACCTAAGTGTCCATTCTAACATTCAACGATTTCATGATTAGTACGCACAATAGAAGAAGCAAAGCGATAACGATATTCTAAGGGTCACAAAGTCAAATAACACGATTCACAAGTCATCACAAACCAAAGTAATTGAAAACAAGGAGTCTTAACATAATTAAATAAAGTATAGGGTCATAAATGTAATTTATAGAAATAAGGGGTCGCTCTCGAAATTTTAAGTAAGTATAAGAGTAACAAAAGTAATTTCACAGTTCTAGGGTCCTTCGCAAAATTTTTACTAACTTAGGGGGCCTTTTGTAAATAAAACTTTATACAAGGGTAAAATTGTAATTTTTCCACAACGAAGGGTAAACACGTAAAATACCTTATTAAAACCCACGTGATAATATAAGAAATGTATACCATTTTCTAAAATCTTGATACTTGCAATAATAATAATCAACTTGTCTAATAAATAAACAAGTACGGCTGCAAAAATGGTCAAGAGATAATCACGGGCACATTTCCTAGTTTGGTCATGTACTTGGTAATTAAATTAGATCATGTTTAATCTAATGTGATACAAAGTTTTGCAATACAAGGTTAAAATATAAAGTAACCAAAATCCGTGGTTAAAATGCAAAAAATCTAAAGTTTAGGGACCCAACAATAATAAATCTAAAGTTTAGGGGTCAAACTGTAATTAATCAAAAATTAGGCCTGGCGTAGTTGACTGTCCAAACTATATACTTGATTACAAGTTGGTGGCTATACCGAGTGAGTTGATAACCATTCACTCCATTGATCAAAACGTCCGGGTTTTGTCTATACACAATGAAAATTTATGTATAATATATCAAAATGTTCGTTAGGACATGAAATACACTTCTATCACACAAAAAATTGGATTTGAAGTGGTTTGGATGTGACCCAGTAGCTCAGAATGTCAAAAAGGCATATACACTGCTTCTCGACGATCGAAACGCTTGGGTTTTCTTTCTACTTAACGAAAATCAACGTATTATATATCAAAACGTTCGTTATAAAATGAACTACAACTCTATCAGGGAAAAAGTTGGGTTCAGTTTGTTTTGGACGGGACCCAGTAGCTCAGAAGTTCAAAAACGCATAGACACTGCTCCTCAACGATCGTAACGCTTGGGTTTTGTTTCTACTTAACGAAAATTAACGTATTATATATCAAAACGTTTGTTATGAAATGAACTACATTTCTATCATGGAAAAATTTGGGTTCAGACTGTTTTGGGTGGGACCCAGTAGCTCAGAATGTCAAAAACGAATTTACACTACCTTGCAACTAACGAAATGCTCGGGTTTTGTTTCTACTCAACGAAAATTGACTTATTATATACCGATGGATTCAGTAGGACGTAACCTACCTTTCTTCCGAAGATTAACCTAAACCGGAGTGATTTGGATGGGCCTCGGTCGCGTCGAACGGACTGAACTTCTTCTCCTTTCTTCTTCTTCTTCTTTCTTCTTTTCCTTTCCTACCCAGTCATATCTCTCGGTAAAATAAAATAGAAAGGAAGGCAAGTAGTGGAGGGTGATGGTGAGGTGATATCTCTCTCCCTCCTGTGCTCACTATGGTATGGTGTGGAGTAAAACAAATAAGTTTTTATGATGTAAATGTGATTTTAGAAAATGGCGGAGTAGGGTGATATAGATAATGAAGTTTTGGTCTAAAAACTCTTGGTTAATGAAGTGATTAGAGGAGGGTAATGTACCATGGTTAGAGGAAAGCTTTGGGGTTGTTTGTTGGGTTGTGATTGGTTGTAGAAAAGTGATAGACATTTATGGCTAAGCACACATTGACATGAGGGAAATGATGTATTAGATGGGTGAGGTGATATTTAGTTGGGACAAAATATAGTTTAGGATTTTTGGTTAGAGTAACCGGGTAGTGTAATGGGATTAGGATCATCTAGTCTAGATTAGGACCACTAAATCACAAAAATAAATTTAACCATTACAAAAAATTTATTAATAAGACTATTTCATAAAAAAAAATAGGGCTAAAATTCCGGGTCATTACAAATTTTGTCTCGGCCGAGACATCGGTTTGTCTTCCTTGAACATGATTCGTACTTTTTCGGTTCGGTCCTATTGGGCTTGGTTCTCTGCCTAGCGCATTTATTAAGAAACGAGTGCAACCATCCCAATGATTGGACCTTCTGACCGAACCGGCATTGACCCTTACCTTTTTTATATTTCGGCCCACTACAATTTCAATCTAGAAAGGTATCTCTGTTTGACAAAGAAGTGTATAGTCGTGAGTACATAGAAGATGTTGTGGCACTATAAGAAAGTGTCGTGGCCTTAACATTAGCCTAAACAAATACTCCTATATCTTAAGGGAACATCATCGTGACAATATTCATAGTTTTATTTTCTCTATTTATCCTTCAAAACACCATTATTATTTTTTCTATTAGTAATTTATTTCAAAAGTGAAGGGTAAAAATGTGAACGCATCAACTTTTACCATTATTTTTTGACAATATTTTTTTAGAACAAAAAGTGTCAAATGAGACAAAAAATTGGGGTCCGGGAGTATTTCGGATCAGATGTTGATGGATTCAGCGAACCAAGTTCGGATCCTCTCTCGTGTCCGAAAAAGGTGTAGGTTTCCCGCCAATTTTCTCTCTCTCTCTCTCTCTCTCTCTATTTCTCTCTCAAGTCTCAACCACGTGCGCTACCCTTCTCTCTCTCTCCCTCTCCCCAACCTAGCACTTGAGCTGAGAAAACAGAACGATGGGTGCTCTCTTTCTCCTTATCAGTGCTCTCTCTTTCTGTTGATCGTTGCCCTCTCCCGATCGTTCGGAGCTTCCACATTTGTTTCACCTTAAATCTTTAATCCATGAACAGGTTTTGGATTCTCTCTTCTTTCATTCTTTGGGTGTGATTTGGAGTATAAAAATCTTATAATCTTGCGATTTGGAGTATAAATCTAGTGCAATTTTTTGGGTTGGGAATCCCATTATGTGAATTCGAGTCTGGATAGGGGGTAAGGGGTATAGAAAATTTATTAGGGCTTGAAATCTTTTTAGGTTGAATAGCGTATCTGGTTTTAGCAACACCTCCATGGCCTATGATACCCCAAAGAAACAAACCCTATCCCTCACAAAATCAAAAAAATCCCCTCTTCAAAACCCGAAAACCTCATCCTCTCCTCAAAACCTTGCAATCCCTCTCACCCCGCAGTCCCTACCGCCCCCTCGCCGCTCATCTCGCTTCATTTCATCCCCTGAACCACCACTGCCTTCTTTGAAACCTAAAACATCGATCTGTCAAAGCCCTAACTGTGCTAAGGATGCTAAAAACCCGAAACGCAAAGTCGGTAGTGATTCGATTGAAGTTTCGTTGTCGCCAGTGTCACCTGATCGATTCGAGGTAAAAAAGAGAAAGAAATGTAGTGAAGCAAAGTTGGAGACAAGGGTTTTGAGAAATGGGAAATGTGAGGGAAAAAAGAGGGATTCGGGCGTACCCAAGAAGCGGGTGTACTACAGGAAAGTGGTGTATGATGGAGGTGAGTTTTCGGTGGGGGACGATGTGTATGTGAAGAGGAGAGAGGAAGCGAGCTCGGACGAGGAAGACCCCGAAACGGAGGAGTGCCGGGTGTGTTATAAGGCTGGGAGGGCTGTGATGATTGAGTGTGATGATTGTTTGGGTGGGTTTCATTTGAAGTGCTTGAAGCCTCCATTGAAGGAAGTTCCTGAAGGGGATTGGATTTGTGGGTATTGCGAGGCACGGAAATTGGGCAAACATGTCGAGTTTCCTAGCCCACCAGAGGGGAAGAAGAGGGTTAGAACAGCGCGAGAGAAGCTTCTTTCAAGTGATTTGTGGGCCATCCATATTGAGAGGTACAAATGTAGACAGTTTAGATGGACTAAATGATATAAATTCTTCCTCCTGTCAGAAATTACTGCAGCGAACATTGTTTTGTTTTTTTGTTTTTGCTTATATGTTTTCATTAAAAGCCCAAACCAGATCACAAAGTCCAGGAAAATTCCTGAGAGAACAAGAAGCACGGCCACTACCCAGCTACACAACAATCTGCTTGGATTTATTGCAGAATATGGCCTTAACACCTTCATTCTATGTCTGGGCTTATATTGATAGTCAAAGTTGTAACAATATAGCCCCATAAGTTACTGGATTAGCGGAACCTGTGCAGGTCTGTGACTTAGTAGCAGAGTAGGACAGGGTTGTATAGGTCCACTGCTCCACTATTCTATTCTCAAATCGTCGCATAGCATACGTCTCGCTAGTTACCGTCAAGTTCCTTCCCTTGCCAACAATGGGCCTATAACAATTTTTTCTCGTTGATCAATATCAATATAACTAATCGTTGACAAATAGTGTAGATCATATCATTTTGAAGGTGCCAATGAAGATGTAAACCTCATTATCTCTGTTTTAAGGGTTTTAGGACCTTGGATTCGTCGCCTTCGGTTCGATCTAAGGTCCGTGCTTCGGTGAAATGTACACAATTCCGACGATTTTCTTCCATACTCAGCAATCAGCAGCTGGTTTGGGACTCTGGGAGCTGCGAGGAGCGGGATCACGTCCTCCATTACGAGCTTGTGCAAAAGCTTAGAAGGCCACCCTCTTAGCTACTCCGCTATATGAATTGGCTCGTATCCCATACATAGCCCGCCTCAATCGGAGTACAACCCCCATCTCAGTCAGAGTAGACATACTCCAAAGAGGAATACCTCATTCACACGTAGAACTTGAAAAATGCACATTATTCCGGGATTGGTCACAGCTCTAGTTGTAAAGTGATAGAATCTAATTGAAAAATATTCCAGTACAAAACAGAGGGATTAGTTGTTTTGATAAAACTAGTGAAGGAAAGTGGAGGAGGACTTCTAAATATTTGATTGGTTTAACATTATGATACCGATTTTTCTTTATTGCGGTTTTCCCTTCTTGTTCTCCGCACCCCATAGGCCACTCGTGAATCTTACCCAAGGTCTTGATCAATCTTACCCAAGGTCTTGATCCACTTGAAAATTCACAGCGCTACTTTTGGTGTTAGTTGGCTTTGAATGGCATGATTTCGTATCTTATGACTTTCTGGTTCTGATGTGTCCTGAATACCTGCTAGAGATTTTGTCATGATATTCAAGTTAGACATTAAACTGCCACTCCACGTGTATTGTTGTTATTGTTTGGTTTGCCATAGAATTCTGGTTTCATGAATCTGTGGAAGAGGGTTCCACTGTCATCTTTGGGTTTGTCATCATTGCCGAAGACACGACTGTTTGCGTGAGAGAAGTTTGAGGAAGAAGTTACACCGGTAGCATTTCATTTATAATTATCCGTGCGTGGGTCTAATAAGATTTAGTCAGAATATGATTTTGGTGAGAGTTGACTTTTTCACTGATTTTCTCTTTGAAGCAACGTGGACATATGTTAGGTCATGCTGTTATTCTAAGTTAAAAGTGTGCAAAATTATTACTGACAATTCATGTTAATTAAGTATGAGTGTATGACCCTTGTTGCAACATAGTCATAATTGTGACAAGATTAGTAGAATGTGAGGACACGTGATTATGCTATGGTAGTAAATTTCTAAAATGTGGGGGCATATATGAAGTTTGAATTTCAAGTTTATTTGTTTATTCTTGACTATACCCAACCTAATATCTTTCTAAGCATGAATTTGAATTTTGTTGTCAAACTTAGTTTTGAAGTCCATCTCTGATGAGAAGCAATCCTTTGTAAACATGCTGGAGGAATATTATGAGTATTTGACAAAGAGATCAAGTAACTGATAGGTTTGTCAACTTTTTTAGATTTAATTCTTTTCAAAAAGATGCTTATGTGGGGATAAATTATGCACATTTAAATTTTATGTGTTTATTCTCTAGTGGTAAATTTATTTTTGTTGACATAAATCATAATTGCAGTTGTGAGGTTCTATTTTCTTCATAATTATTGGTGAGTAAGCAGCAAGGGATGTTAATTTTAAGGGTAAATTTCACTTACCTCCCCTGAGGTTTCTAACAACAGATACCTCCCCTCACATTTCTGAAATTGCACTTACATCCCCAGTCAGATTTGTCAGCTAACTTCCGTTGACGGAATATGTGAATGTACGATATTGCCCTTTCATTGACCTCCCCTAAGGTTTCTAAATATAGCACATACCTCCCTTCTGCACCTTTACACACACACACACACACACACACACACACACACACACACACACACACACACATATATATGCTTGTATGTGTATATATACAGTACTTCTTTATTTATTTACATTTATATGCAAATATATACTCCTATTTGTCTTTAAATTATAGAACTCATTCCTAGAATTTAGTTTAGGTAACCAAATAGTGTATCTATATAGTTATATATCTATCACATGCATTTTTTTTTTGAAACTCCATAAAAAAATAAATTTCTATACATGCATATTTGAAACCACATGTATATAATATTATAATGTGTTTTTGATTTTGGAGAGTACTTGTAGAGAGATACGTATAAAATTCTATAAAAACCCAAACTTAAAGGCAATTTGAATAAATTTTCGGCAGTTCAAAGTAAATAAATAAATAATGGCATTTTAAATATGCCCTTGTCCTCAACTTAACTCTTTTAAAAAAAAATTCTTCATTCTCTCCCATCATGATTTTCTGGCCCATTTTTTAATTACCTTATCATTGCGAATTTAAAATAAAATTTACATGGACCCAACAAAATTGCTACACAAATTTATTACTCCCTCCGTCCCTTTTTAAGTGTTTAACTTTCCATTTTGGGCTGTCCCTAAATAAGTGTGTGGTTTGAAAAGTTAATGGGTAAAAGTTTGTACAATTATCATTTTGCCCTTTTGAAAAGTTAGTCAGTAAAGAGTTAATGGGTAAAAGTGGAGGATAATTTTGGAAAGTAGAGGTAAAAGTTGATGTGAATAGTGTAAAGTGGAGGAAAAAGTTGATGTGAAATGTGTAATGACGACGTTTCTTTAATAAGTTGGATTTACGAAGCAACACATTTAAAAAGGGACGGAGGGAGTAGCTTGTTGTTCAAAATAAAAAAAAAATGTGAGAAGAATGATTTATGATTGTTTATTATCACCCTTCCTACAAATACAAAAAAAAAAAAAAAAACTTGTACTTCCTAGTTCCTATTCGTTATGTTTTCTATAAAAAAAAAAAAAAAACTGAATGCATACATGCATTTCGAGAAGAAATTGATTTTTTTAATATATTATAACTATTATAGGTAAACCCAACTCCTATATAGGCACGTGTGATTTATTTTTGCGAGAAGAAATTGATTTTTTAATAATTTGAAGTATTTTATAACTTAAATAATAGATTAAGACATTCATCCTAGTGACTGAGAAGTGAAAGTTTATGCACGAGAGTATTTTTATTTTTATCTAAAATGTGTTGCTCCCTTGTCTTAGATTTAAATTACTAGTTTTAATTAGATTAATAATTTTAGTACAGTTATGAATATTTAATTCTAAAAAAATTCTAGATGTCTTTTTAGGACTAATGCTCCGATTGTGATTATTAGGGCAAGGATCACGACATTACTAGTATAAAGATGCATGGTATAGGGTAGGGAAAAAAGTTTATATGAATTTAAACCGATATATTTTAGGAATTTTGTTATTCTTTGCAAAAAAAAAAAAAAGAGAGTAAGTTTGAAGCTTCATGAAAAAAAAAAGAAAAAAGAAAGTATAATTCCTTTAGATTTATGCCTACGTATACATTTGACCTCAAAAAAATGTAAAAGTCTTTTTCAAGCTTTGAAAAAAATATATATATTATACATGCATATTTAAAATCGAATGTGTGTGTGTGTATTAATTTTGGCGATACACATGAATGAGAAACATGTATAATAACTTGATCTCTTGTAACTAGTTTTTATTAGGGACACTAATATCTTTTAAATTGAGTTTAGAAGGGTATTAATGTCATACAATCATTCTAAGGAGTAAAATGGGTAATCAAATGGGTTTAGAAGCTAATGTAAGCAATTTCCGTTACCCATTAACGGCCTTCTAACGGAGAGGGGGGAATCTGCAACCGACAACCAAACCAGAGGGGAGGTCAGTGCAATTATTGAAACGTGAGGGGAAGTATCTGTTGTTGTCAAAAACCTCAGGGGAGGTAAGTGAAATCTACCCTAATTTTAATATTATTTAGGATAATGATTTTGACACTTTCTTATAATGACACTCCAAAATTTGTCTTTTAGTACTTGTGTTGTGTGTTTTTGCACTAAAAGACAAATTTTGGAATGCCATTATAAGAAGCGTGGAGTGCCAAAATCATCCTTTATCGAGAAACCTGATACTTATAATTTTTGTGTTGGAGAATTATACTTCATATTTTCAGGTACGTACGCCTTGTAAAACTGGCAAGATAAAGTTTGACTGTTTGAGATGTTACCACATACTTGGATAGGAATTGATTAATGTGTGAAAGTTAGAGCGTAAAATTTACTCCTGAATTCATAGGAGAACAAGGCTTGAGAAGATAAAGCTTGCATGTAAAGTACAAGAAGATTGAGGCATGTGTGAACTAATTTATTCAACTATTAAATGGATTAATTGCCTCTAGACTAGCGCAAAGCTAGATCCTTTGTAGTTTATGTTTATAAAAATGTCGAGAGGGATGGGTGTAAGTCCACAGGGAGTCACCTATGGAGGTAACCCTTTTCTTGTGATTGGAGATCTGATAAAGGAAGTTCAATGAGGTAGAAATAATCTGTACTGCGTGACTTGAATACCAGCGCTCTTTATTTTTTTTGGATACATATTCTATGAACAATTTTAAATGTTCAACCCCTCATCTCTATGAAAATTAGTGCTGAAAGCGATGTAAATGTGACTTAGTTAGGATAGCAGCTTGTCGTGCCTTCCATGGATCTCACATGCTGTTTTCCTAACCCTAATTATATTGCATGTTTGATTGATTGTGTTCGTGATTTTAGTATTTCATGCTGTATCTTAATTGTTTAGTGTTTTGTGATAATTGTGTGACAATTTCCCACCAAAATCAATAGAAGCTTAAGCAAGAAGCTCAACAAAAGGATATACAAGTCAACAAACTAAGAGAAATAAAAACTAAAAAAAGGAAAGACATCCTAGACTCCTAGTCCCAGACTAGCTTTGCTGCAAAACAACACCAAAGACCGCAAATGTTGCAGTCTTCTATTCTGACATTGTTGTTGTTTTCATAGTTTGTGGAAAGAGGTGGATGGGAGCTATTGGTTCAGGGGTCGTTGGTACATTATTCCTGAAGAAACTGCTGCTGGAAGACAGCCGCATAATTTGAGGAGGGAGATTTATCGGACTAATGATTTTGCTGACATAGAGGTGATTTATGCTCTTCCTTGATTTTATTGTGTAACCTCTTGATGTCCAAGATTTACATTAACATTATGGACAGTTTTTACAGATGCACTACTTAGATGCTTTATAGTTCTTGTTTCTCATCAGTCTCCTATTGGATTTCTTCAGAATTTAAAAAAAAAGAGTTATAGTCATTTTGTTGCTTGGTACTTCAAATCTTGAGCAAATTTCATTCTCCTCTTTATTTGTCACTTTCCGCAGAATGAGACATGCTTTTATCTTGACTGTTCCCTCTTCTTTTCCGTCTGTTAATTTGTTTTCGATGAATGAATACTAGAAGTAGAATATCAGTCGAAGTAGAGGTTAAATTTGTTTCGAGTCTTGACTCTTGTTATTGTGATTGCTTATGTATAGATGGAATCTGTCCTTCGGCACTGCTATGTCATGAACCCTAAAGAATTTGCTGATGCCAAAAACGAAGGTGATGACGTTTTCATTTGTGAGTACGAGTATGATATACATTGGCATAGTTTCAAGCGTCTTGCAGATATCGATCATGGTGAAGAGGTAATCTCCTCTCTTTAAGTTGCATTTGCCCTGCCTGGGGTAATTGAAACAGTTTGGCATTCTCTTGGAATTCATCGGTTCACTCTATAATTTGATAGGATGGTGGAGAAGCTGACAGTGATGAAGATTGGAATTATTGCAAGGGTTCAGACTCTGACACAGAAGATGAAATGGAATTTGAAGATAAAAAAAGCAATAATTTATCCACTGGACCATCCACCACTCATCAGTTGGCTGCAGTATGGTCACTTGTCTTTATTAAACATTCTATTCTATAGTTTGAAGGTGCCGTTAGTATAAAATTAAGTGTTCATGAATTATTGTAAGTTGTAACTAATACAGAATTCAAGGAAAGGAAGGATCTTTGGACTTCAAAAAATAGGCATGAAGAGAATTCCTGGACATGTGAGATCCCACAAGCAGACCGAGCTTGAAAGAGCAAAATCAAATCTTCTGTTGTCAACTTTGCCCAAGTTTCTACCATGCAGGAACAAGTATGCATGACTCGACTTACTATTGTTTCAGTTTTTTTGTTTTTTTGGTTCTGGTGGAAGTACCTTGACGACAAGGGGTTGCTATTCTATGTAGAGAAGTGGAAGAGATTACGGCATTTATAAAGGGTGCCATCTGTGATGATCAATGTCTTGGACGTTGCCTGTACATTCACGGTGTTCCAGGAACTGGCAAGGTATTGTGTCTTGGCTGAAGACCTGTATCGTTCATGTAGTTGGTTTATATTTGTTAATTCTAGGTGATTTAGGTGCAGGAAACATTAATTGGGTTGATTATTACTAATTTTCTTTTATTATCTGCACTTATCTACAGACAATGAGTGTACTCACAGTAATGAAGAGTCTGAAGTCTGAAGTCGATGCAGGGCGTATAAAGCCTTACTGTTTTGTGGAGATTAATGGCTTGAAATTGGCATCACCGGATAATATATACAGGGTTTGGATTGCTTAAATATATCCTTATCTTGTTTAAAACAGCATGGTCTTGTTGCCCAATGAGATCTGATAATCGGTTCTACTTCTAGGTTATTTATGAAGCATTAACTGGTCATAGGGTCAGTTGGAAAAAGGCTCTCCACTTGCTGAATGAAAGATATTCAAATGGAATTAAATGTGGCAAAGAGGACAACCGGCCTTGTATTCTTCTCATTGATGAACTTGATCTTCTTGTAACCAGAAATCAGTCGGTAAACCTTGTGTTTCATGTAGAAAAGTTCACAAGCAGTCATTCAACTGACATTTAAAAATCCAGTACTCATGACTCTCTCTCTCTCTCTCTCTCTCTCTCTACAGGTTCTCTACAACATTCTTGATTGGCCTACAAAGCCTAATTCCAAATTAGTCGTGATAGGTACTAATTTGTTTTTATCAAGTTTTCCTGGCAGCTGAGCTGACCACTCATAACATTGCTATCAATTTTATTTCAGGAATAGCAAATACTATGGATCTTCCGGAGAAGTTGCTTCCTCGTATTTCAAGCCGTATGGGTATACAAAGGCTTTGTTTTGGCCCCTACAATTATCAGCAGCTTCAAGAAATCATTTCAACACGTCTTAAAGGAATTGATGCATTTGAGAAACAAGCAATAGAATTTTCTTCAAGAAAGGTTGACCTCTCAGTTCTACTTCTTTCTTAATGGTTGATTCCAGTTCTTTGCTTTTTATCTATCAGAATGTACAGTCAACCTCAAAAGTTGATTGTAGGAGTTCTCCTTAATGCCCATCGGTGACATTTTCTTATATTCAGGTAGCAGCTGTTTCAGGAGATGCACGCCGTGCTCTTGAGATATGTAGGCGGGCAGCAGAAATTACTGACTATCGTGCTAGAAAATCGGCATCACTTCCCAATGTTGCTTCTGCAGGTAGGCTAGTCTTATGTTCCAATAAATTAAGAAGAAAATGAGGAATGATCCGTTTAAGCAGTTCGTTCAACTTTTAGTTGGAGATAATTGACCAGGTCATGCCTACCATGGTCCCATATGCACGATTTGAGTGATATAACCCAACTGAACTATTTGTGAATTCTCCCAAAACATCAAAAGTGTCCATTTTGTGTTCTTGCAACACCTCTGTTGGAATAAACAACTTGATTAGTTATTAGTTCAAATGTGAAGTCTATGTAGTGTTGAGGTGCACCATAAATTGGGCCTCATTGCGATTTGGGTGTAATGATCAGTTTTATTCCTCAGGTTTCCAACATTTGCTGGTGTTATGTCATATACTTCTGTATGGCTTACAATGATGCTCCCAACTCTGATGAGTCATCTTGTGAGTGTCTTTGGAACATGACTGACTCTCAAAATAATCCAATCCTACCTTGAAATGCCAATATGAAGCAGCTTCCCTGCAATAAGACATTTCAGTCTATTCCACTTCGCGAAGAATGCAAAGACTGTATGATCGTGTTTGTTGGGTAGTATCTAACATAGGAAATTCGTAGGCGGTAAGACCTGGACCATTGAATATTTAATAGAGCAAATTCTTTGGCAGTAAGACCAGGAATATCCATCAATATTGTGCAGTTATCGCTTTTCAATTATTCCTTGGAAATGTAAAGTATCTTCCTCCATGGGAATTATTCTGATATCCTACCTTATGTTGTATCTTATTTCATATTTCTGTTTCATGCTGCCGACCCAGCTGATTATAATTGTATTGGGCCACGTGGAACAATCTAGTCATTGGCAGAAGTTTGAAAATAATGCATTTTCTTCACAACGAAGCATCATGTGTTTATTCCTAAAATGGAGAGCCATTTTGCTGCTTTCCAGGGAAAGCTCTTGTTGGTATGGCAGATGTTGAAGCAGCTATACAGGAGATGTTCCAGGCTCCTCATATCCAAGTGAGTTGCAATCCAACAAATGGAGTGCTAGCTGTAGATTCTGTTTCTTATTTTAAGTTTCTTTTTGAATATGATACGTAATGGGTTAACCAAATGCTAAGCTTCTACTGTTACTCCAATTGCAACTGAAGATTCTCATTGGCTTGCTTTTCCAAATTCCTATCGAGACTTGCATCCTATGTAGTACGGAAACTTTGTCGAAGCTCATGTATTGGTATCGGACACTTTTCAGACCCCAACACTTTTTGTACACGTGTCCGACACTAAAGTGTCCTACTGTTTTTTCAATGCTTTTTCGTTCTGACACTTCATTGACACTCTAAAAAATGTTCCGGACACTCGCAAAACAAGTTGGGGTGTTAAATAAAATAGTAGACTCTATTAAAACTCTGGGAAGTCTTATTTTCTGTCAGACATGATGTTCTATTTGATTACAAAGACACCTAAATGATGTAACAGGTTTTGATGACATACATTTGTGAATGGTTTAATGATAAATGTGATTTAAGGTACACATGGTGTTACATATTCACCATTAGAGCTTTATAACTGTTTTTTTCATTCATATACTAAAATATTGGTATAAACAATGTATTTTAAAAGGTGTCCCCCAACTTGTTGTGTCCTCCATTTTTTTCAAATTTACACGTTTGTGTGTTCGTGTCGTGTGTCCGTGTCGGCGCTACATGGCTTGTATCCAATTGGGCTCTTGAAAGTCATGTTGGACAAATTAATATACATTATTGGCGGCTCTAAGGTTCTTAAACTCGCTAGGCTCTCCCAAGGTGGACGGGCACCTTCTACTTCCGGACCGAGTACTTGGTGTCTAGTCGGGCTAGTTGGCGAGGGGCCTTCTAGCGCCTAGGCGGTGAGTACTTGGCCTTACAGAACTTCTTTTCGAACACTTTGGCGCTGATTATGCCGATTTCGTAAAAGACTCAAGCTTTTAGGATAATCAGTGATCTAGCATGCTATTGGAGTTTTTGTTTCTTGTGGTTATCGCTTTCACCATCAATATGTTGATTTTATATAATAATAATAATAAAAAAAAAACATTGTATTGGAGCCTTGGTGGCTGTCTTTGATGAAGTGTTGTAAGTGAGTGTGCATTGACATTGCTTTCTTGTTTGTTGTGGTTGTGGCAAGCCATGAATACTTGACTATATTACTTACTAGATTGAGTTTTGCAAATATTACTGCTTAGCAAAAAAGTTTTAGTTGCTGACTTACGTACTCCCTCCGTCCCATAAAGTTGTTCTCCTACGGAACTACTTGCAATTTTCAAACTTAAAAATATTGTATCTACTAAAATAAATTTTCGATTTTTTTTTTTGCACCGTTCAAAAAATCTCATCGAAAACTATCAAAACAAGATCCATATTGCACAAAAAAATATTTCAGTAAGTACATTATTTTTAAGCTTCAAAATTGCACTTAATTTTGTAGGGGACTAACTTTACGGGACGGAGGGAGTCTATTATTTCCATCTGTATAGAATTGCTTTGGTAATTTCAATGTTTAAAGGCAATTCATGTTTCCTTTTTTTCAGGTAATGAAAACTTGTTCTAAACTTAGTAAAATCTTCTTGACGGCTATGGTGCATGAGCTCTATAAAACAGGAATGGCTGAAACGACCTTTGAGAAGGTCAACTTTTCAAGCTTACTGAGAATTTTTGTTATATTACTTTCCACTCTTGTTATGTGTGGCATTGGCAATAATTAGTTCAAAGTCATTTCAGAAGGATGAACCTTCCTTTATCCAATCTTTGGCTCCATGAAGTATGAACTCTTAGACTAAATGGACCTGCGTTTTTCTTTTTTCTCCTTTTCACTATTTTTTGCCTTTTCTTTTCTGTCTTTTTGTGTTTCAACTCTGTGGGGGGAGAGGGTTTGTTCTGGAGTTGAGTTGATGTATGGAATAGATGGTAACCTAAAAACCAATAACTAGATGAATTAGGTGCATATTACATACCAGTGTACCACCAAAAAAAGGTGCTAACTGATGCCCGAAGCTTGAATATGTAACTTTGCATGTCCTATGCTAGGTGAAGCTCCTGTGGTTTTTTGTCCTTTTCCTAAGAGACTTTGAGGTGTTCTCCATTGATAAAAATATGCCACCTTTTTGGTGCGCCATTGGTCTTTCAGTCTTTCTATTGATGACTTGTTAGGCTATAAGACAACATTTGTGTAGATGCTTACTATCACATTTCCTGTATGCAGTTGGCAATGACTGTTTCATGTCTTTGTGCAAGCAATGGAGAAGCATTTCCTGGGTGGGATACACTCTTGAAAGTTGGGTGAGATTGCTCTCTTTCGCTTCTCTTGCAATTCATATATGTAGAATTTTGAAAGTTGGGAGAGAGCTGATTTCCTTTTGTTTCTGGCAATTCACAATTTAATGATTGCTATCTTCTCAATCACATAAGCGAAATCTTAGAAGGATTAATCTGTAGGGCCGCAAATCAAGTTGCATATGGTTCAACTTTTGCTTGTTAACATTTGTCCAAGCTTATTTGACACCAAGTCCTACACCAAACTCAATTATAGTCCCAGGCCACTGGTATTTGAAAATTTTCAAGGACAATTGTCGCTCTTCTCTAATCTCCGTTTGTTTAGTTTTTTTTTTTCTTTTTGTTCTGCCTTCCGTGATACTTTTGGGGATAAAGTTAGACCCTTTATTGCCACTTTTGTAGCATCTAATTGTACTATTGTGGTGTTCTAATTGATCTTGTCCTCATTTTGGTGATGACTTCTTGTGTTCTGGCGTGGAATTCTTTAAACAGTAGATATGCTGTCTGAATTCCTTAGGGAAAAAGGTTTTATGATCTCATTTCATTGCAAGTCTTATATGTCCTCCTGGGGGCTTTTAGTGTATTTTCTACTGATATGTCCATCTTGGAGTGGAGGAATTTCAAAATTAATACTTTTCGTTTTTCTTTTGCTTTCAGCTGTAAACTTGGTGAATGCAGAATTATTCTTTGTGAAGCAGGAGCAAGGCACAGGTTGCAAAAGCTGCAGCTCAACTTTCCAAGGTCAGTCATCTTGTCTTGACTTTGTGGACCTGGGCAAGTTCCTTCACATGATAGAAACTTATAGCTGAACCACATAATTAATTCAGAATCTAATATCATCATCTAAATCCAGACTGGAAATGGACCAGAGTTGCTGACATAATTTTTGTTTACCTCCACACGGAGTAATAGATAATGGGTCTCTGTTGTGCTATTTTACTTACTCTTATAGCCTGTCAGACACGGGACGTAGAACCTTGCGGGCCTTTCAACTCATTTCCAGGTTTCAGATGGAATTTTTTAACATGGTATTAGGCTCTGGGCCAGGGAAGGGCCTATGAAGCACGGATACTCTATTTTGACCTCCGTATCGCGTATCGTATGCGTATCGGATACGGATACGCTCGGATATGCTCCCGATACGTATCGGATACGTTTTTTAGAGTATCCGTAATTTAAATTTAATTTTTATTATTCGGATACGTTTTGGATACGCTCCGATACGTTACCGATACGCTCCGATACGCTCCCGATACGTATCGGATTCGTTTTTAGAGTATTCGGATACGTTTTTTAGGGTTTTTTTAGTTTTTTTTTTTCTGTGTTGTAATGGTGAACTTGTCTAATGAAATTTTAGGAACTAAAAATTATATATATTTATAATATATTTATTTTTATATTTTTATATTCAACGTATCCCCCAACGTATCGTATCCCACTTTTTGGAAAAATCGCGTATCCGCGTATCCGTATCGTATCGTATCCGTATCCGTGCTTCATAGGGAAGGGCAGAGGGAAGTGGGATCAGAGGCCTTTGGCCCTGCAAAATTTGGAAGATTGTACCCTGTATTCTGTGAATGAGATTCTCAGTTACGCTTTCATGGTTTATCATTTTTCAAACTTCATGAAATTAACATGTTAGTCAACAACGTAGTCAATATTTCCCTTAATACTTACTATATAACTCTCATCTTTCAAAGTCGGCCCAAATTGGAAGTTTCGTGCCATCTTATATCTTTATAACGTATGTTCACTTGTGGATCCATGTAAAAGATAGGATTGTGTAACTATGTAATTATTCTTGTTTCTTATCTTGGTTCAACGTCCACATAAGATTGTATCACGAGTCTCTCCACTCACTACCAATTGGTTTTGGGTTTGTTGCATTCCCTAGTTCATGGGATTGCTTCACTTCGGACGACCTGATTTTATGTTTCACTTGTGAACTTTGCAGCCATAGGAGTGGAGAAAAAGTCATCCCCTACCCTAGCATACTAAAACTAGACACCCCTGATAGTGATAACAACACTTCTAGTGCCACTAATAATCTTCGAAGTACTCCTGACACCCTTTCAGCGCTTGTTTCCAGTTCCACTTGCATTACTCTATCCATATAGTTAGCATTTCATTTCAGCATGTGGGTAGGGGTCACAATTTAGATTTCCGTGCAAAACCTACGATGTTCTATCTGTTCTATCCCTAACTGAACTTATTGTTGGAGTTCCTGAGAAGTGGAAACTACTACCAGCTGACTGCAACAGCATCCGAAAATCGTTCTAATGTTTGTTGTTTTCTTTCGCTTGTTGCAGTGATGATGTTGCTTTTGCACTGAAAGACAGCAAGGAGCTCCCCTGGTTAGCCAAGCATTTGTGACTCAATATCGGAGAAAATGAATTGAGATTTGGTTATTTCTCGCATTTATACATCTTCATCAATTCCTCACCCTAACCATTTTGTAGTGACAATTCGGATAAACCTTTCCTTTCCCCCAGTTTTCTCTCCCTTGTTCCCCCCTCCCCCAGTTTTGAATTAGAGAAACATTTGTAGTTTGATGCACTCCTCTAGTTTTATCTTATCTGCAAATTCTGTTGAGACCAACTCATGGCATTTTATTTTTTCTTCTTGATTATGTGAATCCATTATGTTTTTCTGCATAATGTGTTAAGAATTGATCCCCCAGCACTGGCTATGGATTTCGAATAACGAAAGATTGCTAATTGAGTTACCCTCAAGGCCTTCTCCTTCATTAAGATTTGATTTGGATTGATAGGGTTATTTCTGTGGAATTAGGAAGCTGCCCAAGGCAAGGTTAGAGAATTAATTGATCGGCATCTTCCTTGTTCGGTTAACCAAACCAAACCCATTCAAACAACAATGATGACAAAAGAAAAGACAAAATCCGAAAGAATCGTAGAGGAAGGGTTGTGCAGGAATTTTGTTTTTTGGTTATTTTGATCCGGAAGGGTTGTGTAGATGGTGAAGGATGCTTAATAGGATTGAGCGCCAATTATTTTTAATTTTTTTATTAGAGCACGGGGGTTTTGAGCCAATTTAAGTGCATATGCACCTTGTTTAAGTTTCGAACCTAAGAGCATCCTCATTTGACACTTTTAAGTGGCGCGTATGGTAGAGTGTTTTAAGTGGGACCCAACCAAGTCCAAAAGAGGGAGAAAGAAGAGAGTTGCATGGGGTCTGTAGGTGCGTCCATATGGAACATATTTAATAAGGTGATGAGGTCTAAGTGGATTCAACCAGTCTAATTAGATTTGAACTACCTCATCTATAAATACTCATAACCTATATCAATTACTGTATAATCTCTCCCTCTCTTAGTTCTCTCTAGGGCATTGTTGACACCGGATTTTGCTCCACCCTATTTTTCAAAACAAATCAATGACCTCGACACTCACAGGAAAGCAACGTCGGATCATCAGAATTCAGAAACAGCCTTACCGAGTAGAACACCCGATTCCCGGTAAAGGTAAAGTGGCACGGTAAGTCAAATATCAATTTCAAATTACAAAATAATATCTAACATTTGATATGCATAGCTTGGATGACAAGCATGCCATTTCAGGAGGCCATAGCCCTCCCTTCTATATTTTTATAGGAATCAGTTCTCGAAAGCTCATTTCTGAGCCAATTGGCCAACTATATCTTCGGGACATCCAGCCGAGCATCAAGACCATTGGATGTACTCATTTTCACATTTCAGAGTGATTGGTTCAGGCCACGTCAAGATCAGAGAACGTTTGTTGGCCACGTCAAGATCAAAGGACGTTTGATCGTTGAACTGTCACCCCACTATACCCTTCTACTCGGTAAAAACAAGCGACCAGGGCCAAAAGACCCAGGTAGTGTCTGTATAACTCCAAATCATACCAAACTTCATATTTAAGCTTAACGTGATGAAATTAAGTCTCACGTTAAGTTTCGGACAATTCCGAGCCCATTTGCTATTTTCAGGGACACTATGCTTCCCGAGACGGTCGATTCCATGATCATGGACATTGGGACCCAAATTTTGAAATCTAAACTGTTAATAATTCATTTTCTAACCATATTGAAGTTCCATGTAAAATTTCAGGTCAATTGGACTTCGTTTGGTCATCTGATCGCTTACCGAGCTCCAATTCAACCGAGAGCCGGACGATCGCATTTCTCTATCTTTGGAGCATAATTTGAAAAAACGGATGCCATGACGTTTAGAACACCTCAAAACTCTAGGGATACCTCCCTGGACGTTTCTGGATCAAAGAATTGTAGGCGAATACGGTCAAGCCTGGATTACACTGCGCAAAGCGGTGCAAATCCCTAGGCACCCCATGAATAGGCACCTAGGACATGTGGCCCACTCAGGGGCTGCCACGTGGAAGGCGGCCAATCTATGGGAGCCTTTGGCTCCTCCAAAAATCTATAAATAGGTGATCCCACTTCATAATTCACACTCTTTTCACACGGCTTATGAGTTCGATTCGCAAAGGGCTGAAGCATTTCCCATCGTGAGTCGACTCAGATATCACTAGCTTAGGCAGTAGCTCTGCCGGGTTTCTTAGAAAGGAAACTCGGTAGCCAGAGTTGCGCTGAAGCTCTGCCGAATTTCTCAAGTGGAATCTCGGGATATATATACTACGCAGAAGCTCTACCGGTTTTTCTCCGAGAAGAATCTCCTGTGGTCAGGGCTGCACGGAAGCACTGCCGGATTTTCTCCAGAAATTTGATTGGTCATAATAGACCCAAACACCCTAGATTCCTTCGTCATAATAGACCGTAACACCTATGTAAAGACCCGAAAAATTTAATTACTTTTTGAAAAATCACTTTTTGAGAAGTTTCGATTTGGTCGATAAAAAGTCCCGGTAATTGTTCTTTGGATTTTTCTAATCAAAATGGTATAATCGGAAGTTATTTTTGAGTAAGGCAAAGTCATCTTTCGCCCATTTTCTTCGGAGAAAAATGTGCCCGTTTTCGATTTTGTACTAAAAGTGGGGGGATGAGATTTTGATGTGATTAGAATTTTAAAATTCTGTAAATGTCATTATTTCCAAATGGGGGGTACTTCCTTATTTTCATAAATAAATTAAAGTAAAGAAAATCTTTACTTAAGTTTGGTTTATGAAAATAAGTATTGTGGTTACATATTATATACACAAGTCACATTTGGGTGTGTAGTGTAATAAGGGAATTATATTAGTAGTGTGTGGGGGAAGATTTGCAAAAAATAAAACATTTCACTCTCTCCTCCCTCCCCAACCCGATCGGCTCTCTCTCTCCTCTCTCTCCTCCATTGTTGCACCTCTCAAGCTCAAGTTAACCCCTCCTCACTCAACCACTTCAAGAACCTATGCCATTTTCACGTTCTACGCGCCGTGGGGAGCTCGGGTCACCTTGGATTCGCCCCGGGAGCTCACATTTTGGTTTGGGAGTTTCTAAACCTAGGGTTTTCTTTTCTCTTCACAATTGGAGCTTAACCCATGAGGTAGGGAAACAATTACTACCTTCTCTAGTTATATACTTGTGATTTGTTGAACATATCTTGTTCTTGGCTTCAATTTCTTGAAAAAAATATGTTTTCCCTCTTTGTATGGGTTTTCCTCATTTTGATTTTGTGATCTACGAAATTGGTTGTTGATTGATGAAATTGGGAGTGAAATTGACCTCCCTCCATGTTTAATTGTTGATTGGCATCTCTAATTTGAACCTAGACTATCCCATTTGTGTTTTGGGTTGAAATTCCACACCTTAGAGGTGAAAATCTGTCATTTTCTGGACAAGGCAGCTGCTGCCCCTGTTTCTATGTTGCTGCCCCTGTTTTCTGGGTGGTTTTCGGCCACCCTTTGACTTCCGTTTGACCTCCAATCGTCCGGAACTTCGTATACTTGATATATAGCAACGTGGTAACCCCAAAAACTATTTTGAAATCATTAAACTACGACTTTGACAACGTGTTTTTATTGGACAATTCGTTATACGTATCGGACACAAGGCATATTGGATTGGTCGCCCCTTTTGGCGAAAATTGCGACATTTCAAAAGAAAGGGCACTTTGGTGAAATGAAATTTGGGAAATAGACTTGTTATGAAAGTTTTAATGAGATGTTTGTGATAATGAGGTGTTTTAAACCAATGCCATCATTTGGTAAATTTTTTGATAAAGGCACGCGGGGCCCTACGGAACCGGCAGAGGCACGCGAGGCCCTGAACTCGGAGAGGCACGGGGCCTATGGAACCCGGCAGAGGCACGCGGGGCCTACAAATACCCAGCAAAGGCACGCGGGGCCTACGGAACCCGGCAGAGGGATTAAATCCCTAGTACTAATGAAAATGATGTTTTTCTTCAATGAAAGAAATGAGAAATGAGATTTTGGATTATTTATTGTGTTTTGTCGAAACTCGACTTGTGGACTTGGTTTTAAACTTGTGTGAGTAACTTGGGTGATTTTGGTGAAACAAAGATGGAAACTTAGGTGGTGTTGAGTACTTGGAAATGAAAATGTTTTGAGGTACATATGGTATTTTGGTAACAATGGATACTTGGACACGATTTTGGACATGTGTGATACTTGTTGATGATTTTGACAAACTTAATGAACTAATGGGTACTCTGGGACACCTTGAAATCTTTTTGGACACTTGATATCACTTTGGACACGTGGGTACTTCTTGGACACGTATCTCTTGTTTTAGCTTCCGTATCTCTTGTTTTAGCTTCCGTTGTGTTCCTTTGAGCATCTCTTATCTTGGCAAACCACATCATGTGCACTCATCATATTTATATGCCTAGCGGTTGTAGTATGGTTTTCCCTACGAGCTAGTGAGCTCACCCTATCTTTCCCAGGTACACAGCATGGAGCATGAGACCAGATGCTTGTGGAGTGATGCATTATGTGAAGCTTATGCATGCATGAAGATAGTTTTCCATCTCAAGTTCTGTATTTTGATAAATGACAATGTAACTTTTGGTTATTCAATCTTCTAACAATTTGGACTTATGTAATAACTTATGGGATAATAATTGATTTCACCTTTGGGGCAAGGGTGCCCAAATACTTGATTTGCCAATGGATTAATGATGTACATTTTGAATGGAAACCTCTTTGGGAGGATTTATGGAATTATTTTATCATTTGACTTATTAAGTGTAAGGAATTCCTTTATTTTTTTGTTTTTATAAAAATGAGGGCGTGACAACCTAGGCCTGTCGTTACCCTATCTGAGTTCCGACTCAGATCCTCCAGTCCTGTCGTTACTCTGTCCAAGTGCCGGCTAATATATCCAGTCCTGCCGTTACTCTATCAGAGTACCCGGTCCAAATCTCTATTCTTGCCGTTAATTTGTCCGAGTACCGACGCGAAATCAACCAGTCCTGCCGTTACTCTATTCGAGTGCCAGGTCAAAATCAATCACTTTCTGCTGGAAGCTATAGCCGATTTTTTAGACGATATTATCCAATATTCAACAGAAACTCTATCCGTTTCTCTACCCGAGGTTCGAGTTAGGAGTCCGTAAGTAAATAAATTTTAAATACCAATAACTGCCTGCTTATTTTCAGCATGTAGTAGATATCTTTTAGAGTCGTGTCGGCCCGGCCATTGTTCATAGGCCAGGCCTGCGTCAAACGTCGGACGCCGTAATATTGCATATTTATATTTAAATACTTTGTGTCAATAAAATTCACCGTAAAATAGACGTACACTATTGCAATGCACCGCGTCAATCTCGTCGAGGTTTGAGGCGAGGAATACCAAAAGACTATCAAAACATTGTACGCACTAAAGGGGTGTGGTACTTCAAACGGGTACATTGCAAGGCTCTACCATTATCTCTGGGTCTTTTTCGGTATCTTCTGAGATCGCTTACTTTGACTTGACTAGCCCAGACAGTTCGTACAAAACTCCAAAAATAAAAATATCAGGATTAATTCAATGAATTCAGTTATATTTTCATAAACTGGTCGAGGTCCGAACTACGGAGTGATTTGATTCCCCCAAATGCAAGATACGTAGGCAGCTCGATGAGGGTTCGGTCACAACAAAAACAATATTTTCTCCCATCACGATAATATTATATTATCACAATGCTATTCATTCGCCCCTTTTATATTTGCCCAACGACACCCAGTTATGCTGTCTAAGTTCCCGCGTAGGAGCCCGACAGCCTTTTCTATTATATCTACATTATTATTTATATTGTATTTTGTGTGTATTTTTAGATAATATCATGCATGCCAAGGAGTCATAGGGTCTGTATTGACTTTGTTCTGGACCCTCAATTGGCTTCTCTCCCAAATTACCAAAATACCCCTGAGTCATTCCCAGGGTCAGCTTCATGTCAAAATTACCAAAATACCCTTGAGTAATTCCCAGGGTCAGCTCCATGTCCAAATTACCAAATGCCCCTACTTCATACCCAGTGTCAGTTTAGCCTACGAATTTGATTCGAAAGCTTCCCAGGGCCCGTCGACAATTATCCGAAGTCCCGCAACTAAATTTTACCAAAATACCCCTTGAACCTCAAATACTTATTTTCAACCCATAGATCCTACCGGGGACGACCTGGGACCCGCCAGAGACCATTTTTCGGCTTTGGACAGCAAAATTCAACTTTTTACCAAAAAGTCAACTGTACTCACTTTTACTGTCTAATATTGTACCAGATATTAACTGGGGACTACCGGATGCTTTGTTTAGACTCTGGTCGTGATTTTTCAACTTTTTACCATAAAATTATTATATTTTATGTAGTCACTTTTACTGTCTAATACTGTACCGAATATTAACCGGGGACTACCGATGCCTTTTTCATCCTCCGGTCATGATTTTTGAACTTTTCACCATAAAAATTATTATAGTTTTTGTATTCACTTTTACTCTTCAAAACTATACCAGATATACACCGAGGCCCACCGACAACCATTTTCGGCTTTGGACGACATTTTTACAACTTTTTATATGGACTTACAAACTGCATTTTAAACCTATTTTCGGCCATGTAGGCATCTAAATAACATCCCGGGACCCCTATTAATTGTCGGCAACCCCGGACGCCCATTTTACAACTTTCCCCCATAGAGTTGTGTAGTCTTTTTAGACCATTGTCCAGTCTCGAAACCTTCCGGATATGTCCCAGAGGTTCCCATATTACTTTTGTATCCTCAGCATTATAACCGCCGGAGTCTAGACATTGTCCTCTGTGTGCGGTCGAAATGCCTATGTGCCTCGCAGCCTAAATTCCCCAATGAGATTAACTTTTGTAAAACTTCAGCTTTCTACCGAACTACGCGAGACCTGATTCTCATGAGGCGGAGATACGTAGGCAGCTTGATGAGGGCTTGGTCCCAAATAAAACTATTGTTGTTCTTGAACTATGTAGCGCCCTGATTCCCCCAAGTGCGAGATACGTAGGCAGCTTGATGAGGGCTTGGTCCCAAATAAAACTATTGTTGTTCTTGAACTATGTAGCGCCCTGATTCCCCCAAGTGCGAGATACGCAGGCAGCCCTAAGCCCAGGCTTGGTCCAAATCATATTTTCTTTCCACTACGTTAATATTAGAACTAGCTTGAAAGATAACTTCTAATAATTGATTTCCTTCTTTTCTAGCCGGTACAGTCGAAACTGTATCGGTCGAGAGTTCCTGCTTTTTAAAACCTGCTCGCTCCCATTTCGAGTCAAGAGATAGATAAATAGACACATCCCATTGCACTAATCGAGGGCGTTCGTAGTGACTGAGGGGGTCGAAGACCAAGAAGTAAGTTATTTATACCAAGCATTCTTCTTACGGCTAGATCCAATCTCCTGGTCCCTGCGAAAAGGAAAAAGAATTTCACGCTCTTCCTTTCGGGAAGGGAGGATTAGCGAAATCCTATTGATTGCAGCTTTCTCCAGACCTCCGGGAAAAGCATGAAAAAAACGGCTCGAATGGTACGATCCCTCCGTCACCCCAGAATGAAAGGGTGATCTCGTAGTTCTTGGTCTGTGAAGATGCGTTGGTAGGTGCTCGATGCGTTGGTAGGTAGGTGCACACTACCTTTATTAGAAAAGGAAGACCTGGAGAAGGAATTGTCAACTATAAGAAACCTCACTTAAGAAGAAAGACACGGGGTGCACAATCATTTGTGATGGATGGACAAAGAAGAGGGGCTGGCCCTTCATTCTGGTTACTTGTCCCTCGAGGTACGATGTTTGTGAAGGCGGTAGATACTACATTAACATTAGAAGTGAAGGATGCAATTCAATTCTTCTGACTAGCGCAGATGATTGTCTTCTTTTGTGATGAAGGTAGAAGAGGTATAGTGCTGGTTCTCACTGATAACGTTGCTAACTATTTTAGTATGTTGCAGCAGGCAAGAAATTCGAGCACCGGTCACCGTGTGCCACTCATTGTATAGATTGACTGTTAGAGGACATTAGACACCGGGTGAATCATATCGAGCGAAGAACCCTACCTTGCTTTCGTATCGAAGCGATCGGGGAAAGGGGCTTACCCGGACCGAGCAAGTGCTTTCACGGTCTGCTATTCCTGCTTCAAAGCATTTGCGCACCTTTCCTTTACTACGATGGATGACCCACTGCTGGAACTATGCTCTTTATGGGTGGGACTACTCCACTACTGGGAGAGACCCTGTGACTTCTGACTGATCCAGAGTGAGACTGTTGCCATGTCATGATGAATTAGGCCCTTACGCAAACGAAAATAGAGGTGTGCCCATGAAAGACCTGTTCAATTCAACCTGCATTACTAAGACAGGTATCTCTTCGCTAGCTCAGAAGGCAGCACCAAAAGAATTGAATTGTGTGAAATAGGTGAATTGATCCAGCTAGGCTTAGAACTAGAATTTCAATGAATGGAATAGGATCTGCTGATTCACAAGTAGAAACTGCACCTACCTATGCTCCTATCTTTGCCCGTTCAAAATGTTGGAACAGGTCTACTAACTGGGAAATAAGCCGGGACTAGTTCGCACTTGCTTTCACGCGGTAAACTGGCTAGAACCAAAATCTATAGGCTCTGGATTTTGATCTGGGCGAGGTGGTAGTTATTCAACAACATATTCCCCCCTTTGTAAATGTCTCATGCAATAAAATACATTTTCAGACAAAATATTAGTTTTCTTCTTCTCATTATATGTTTGTCTTTATTTACTCCTCACAAGTCTTCAATTACTCATTTTGGAAAAGTTTGTTCCGAGTGCCGAAATGGCGGGGTAGGGTGCTCCAGCTTCCCTACACGTAATAGTGAATTACCGAACCTTTTCTTTTCTAAAATCGCAGACCAAATAAAAAAATGAGTCATTTATATCAAACAAAATCGGGTCTTTCGATCCGTGGCATTTATTTCTTATTTTACCAAAATATTTATTCAAATGGTGACTTGACACACCAAGAATCATGTCAAGTGGCGACTCTAAGTTATTTTCAACAAATTTATTCTGGCTTAGTCACAGCTATAAAACCCATGTTTTAACAAAACCATGTCGCTTGAATATCACTTTGATCACTTGACCATAAACCATTTTTCAAAACCCCTTGGTCAAAATCCCGGGGGCGACATGCACCATTATTAATGTGTGAAGATTGGTGGAGGACTCTAGTTGCCACTCCACCTATTAGGAATGTGCCTTGAATTATTCTTTTAAGAGGATTCATATTGTGTTTAGACTTCTATTGTAATGCTTTGATTGTGTTTATTATATATAGATACCTTGCGGTATTCTATAGAAAAGTCTTTCTAGAGTTTATGCAAGAGTGCTAGGGTTTTAGTCCCTGGTGAGTTGTGAGTACTCAATTGCTCTTGTTGTCTCTCTGTTTTGGGATTCAAGGGTGCTTCAATTTGTGGAGTTACGAGTATAGCTGGCTCCGTTGTAATCTTGCTCCTTCGTTATAATGAATCCTCTCTCGCCCTTTGCCCGTGGAGTACACTTTGCTTCGTGCTTTGTGGAACCACGTATATCTTTGTGTCTTGTGTTTTCGCTTTTGCTTACTTTATTTTCTCGTGGCTTGACATTAAGAGGGGGTGTGATAAAATCCCAACAACTGGTATCAGAGCTCTAGGTTCATACCTCGGTTTTGTTTTTTGTTTGTGATTCGCGTCAGTCATGGCTGCCAGATATGAGATTGTGAAGTTTGATGGACATACTAACATCTTCAGGATATGGAGGATTAAGATGAAGGCTTTGCTGGTTCAATTGGGACTACACAAGGCGTTATTGGACAAGGAGAAAAAAGCCAGTTAATATGGATGCGGACGCATGGGATGAGCTTGACCAAAAGGCTCTTAGTTCAATCAGTTGAACTTGGCGGATGATGTTCTTCGAGAGGTTGATGAGACTTCGTCGGCTGGATTGTGGTTGAGGCTGAAAAGCTTGTCTATGACAAAGTCTCTCACAATGAAGCAGTGCCTTTACACGTTCCGTATGATGGAAGGTATGCCCCCATTAAAGAAAGTATTGATGAGTTGAATAAAATCATTATGGACCTTAAAAATATAGATGTTAAAATTGATGATGAATGTAAAGACCGGTTCTGATTTATTTTTTATTTTATCTATTGCTGTGGTTATGTGTAGTTAAAATTAATACTCCCTCCGTCTCATTTTAAATATCCCCTACGTAAAGTCGTGTCATTTTGACTTTAAAAGAAAATGTATTTCTAAATATTTTTTTTCAAAATTTTATACACTATTCAAAAGTACTCGTTGAGATCTTTTGAACGGAGCAAAAAAAATTTAAAATGTAATTTTGAAAGTATTTTATTTTTTAAAGTCAAACTAGCCCGGTCTCCCATAGGAGACATTTAAATTGGGACAGAGGGAGTAGTTGTGAGAGCCACATAATTTTTTTTATTTATATATGGATGTTCAAGTACGTGCGTATGTACGTTTGGTTGATCGGGCATGAGTTGTGCGCCATGGACCGAGTCTATGGGACCCACCTGTATAATAGGTTACTACTGCCTCCGTCCGGATTTGTTGGTCCGTTTTGGGGATTCCAACTTTTTTTTCATTACTTTTTGAGTTTGTTAATTTTTTATTTTACCCTCAATCCCTCCATTTAATACTCCCTCCATTCCAATTTGATAGTACACTACGAAACTACGTGCAATTTTCAAACTAAAAAATAATGTACTTACAAAATATATATATATATATATATATTTTTTTATATCAATATGGATTTTGTTTGATAGATCTCATTGAGAACTTTAATATGGTGCAAAAAAATTTCAAAAATGTAAACATATTATTTAAAAGAAATTAGTTTTTGAGTCGTTTTCAAGTTTTAGAAAAGGGGCAAAAAAGTAAAGTTTTCATACTTTATTATTTGATTTTTGAAAATGGACAAACATTTTAGGACTTGAAAAAGTATGTTTGTGGACAAACAAATCCGGACGGAGAGATTAATATTTAGAGTTGATTTATATTTATCTATAACAAATTGGTAGTCATAGGGGGCATTAGTGTAATAATTTGTAACATGTTAAAATGTGGAGCAATAGTCAAATGCTTGAGAACCTCATTCTCTTTTTTTCCCTGCGTTCTCCATCTCTCTCTCTCTCTCTCTCTCTCTCAAATCCTCTCAAACCCATGAACAATCCACCTCATTTTTGTTAAACCCATCATGACCTACACCTGGGAATCGCATGAATAAGCTCGGAGGAGGAGTATTTCTACAGGTTTTAAGGAAAATCAACTTAGGTTTGTCTGGAGCTTTTGAGGGTTTTGCTCAAAACCCATGACGTAGGGACTTCTCCTCTCACTCTTCATGATTACGTGTTGATAAGGTGTTAAACTTTACTATTTCTTGCTTTTCTTGAGCGTTGATTGAACCTAGATTCGATTAGGGTAAGTTGGGTGTGTTGGGTTTTATGACATGATCAAATGTGTACTAATGGTGAAGTTTAGTGAGAAATGAAAAACAAGGGAAAGTGGTTGATTGGTTTGGTTTGGTTTGGTACGTGATCTTGTTCCCTTAGTGTTCTGCTGAACTCGGGCAGATTGTTGCAACCTTGAAATTCTCAGGTGGTACCGGTGCTAGTGTCTCGTGGGTACCGGTACCAGACACACTAGTTTTGGTTCTGATCACAAGGTACTAGTACCAGTGTTTTGTGGGTACCGGTACCATTAGTCAAGTTTTTGAATAATTTCTAGTTCAATGTGTTTAAACCCGCGAGCTCATTCCAACACCTCTAGACTACTTTTCGACATTGAAACACGCCTTGCAAATACTATCCGGACACTGGCCATTTTTACTAATGTAATGAACGAGACTTGGATTTTGGTGACCATTGGTGGACTCGCGCCTTGTTTTCTAATGATAGCTATTGTGATGATGCAACTTGGAGAATTCTATTGCAAAAGGGGTGGAAGTACAGGTTGAGAGGTGTGTGAGTATTTGGATTTTAAGAGTGTGATGGAGTTACATGTCTAAAACTTTAAGCCAAGATGTTCTTGTTTATGTTAAAAATCATTAAGTTTAATTGGTTGACACGTACATTTATGATTGAGAAAATTGAAAATGCTTAAACTAAAGGAAAGAGGTACTAGATCCACCAATCGGTGTGATGCTAGGCAGGGGTTACGAGGCCCAAGAACTCTGCAGGGCCACCATTCGGTGTGTCAAGGGTTACAAGGCCCGGAGACTCGGTAGGGGCTACGAGGCCCAAGAACTCGGCAGGGCCACCATTCAGTGTGTCAAGTGTTAAGAGGCCTTGAGATCCGGCAGGGGTTATGAGGCCCAAGAATTCGGCAGGGCCACCATTTGGTGTGTCAGGGGTTACGAGGCCCAAGAATTCGGCAGGGCCACCATTTCTTAGTTATGATTGAGTAGTCGTTATAGGCTCGGTCATGGGGTGATTAGCACCCCGTGACTTAGGTTGATTCCCTCTCCTCGCCATAATGCAAACATTTCTCGTTAATCAAAGAGTTAGGACTAATTTTATGTAACAAAGCTCGGGTTTGTTAATCTCTTTCATCACACGTAGCCAAGGGTTTATGTACTTGGCACGTGTGATGCTTAGGGCGATGTCAATTCGGCCGTCTGCCAAATGAACCAAAAATCCTAATCTTTGATAAACACCATTTCTAGTTGAATGATTTTAAAAACCAAATCTTCCGTTCGGGGTTGTTTAACGACGCCCCCGAGCCGGTCATTTTAGAGGAGAACGAATCAGCCTGAGCCATGGGTGTTGTGAACCCTTTGACCTTGCCTTATCTTATTTAGTCTTTTCAAACTCCGCATCATTCTCGAAGTTAAGAGAATTCCACCAACCAAACTCTACTAAGCCAAGTTTGCCGCTTTAAGGCTAAATCCATCGTTCGCGAATCAACACTCACGTGCAGCGCATTCGGTCTCTGAGGACTCGACCGGACTTCCGGTATCATGCTACCGTCGACTTGAACCCTACGCTTGGGGTAATAGTTTTGGAATACAATCCAAGGGCGCAAGCAATCCCCTTAAATGGAAGAGGAGAATGGCTTTTATAGGCAAAATGAGGTTCAAAAAGTGCCACTTGACCCTTTAGGCATCCACCTTAGAAGGCCCAAGTAGTGCCATGATGCCCCCCACCTTCTCTCTCCAACTGATTCTGCAGAAAATTGCCAGAAAATCCTCTTCCCGCCCATTATCAACTTGAACTACACTCAACTTGGGTTATGGTCCAGGCGCCTGCACTAATCATCTCCAGGCGCCTGGACTCAGTGTGGGCGCCTGGAATCATCAGGTCCAGGCGCTTGGAGTCCTTATGCGTGCCTGGACTTGGCCAATCCAGGTGTCTGTGAGACAATTCAGGTGTGAGTGTTTTGAGGTTCTGGGACAATTAGTAAGGTTTCAGAAGTGTTTTGGTGGGTTCTTAAAGGGTATATGGGGGTTTTCAAGTCCTCAATCAAGTCTCACATGCTCTCTTTAAGGACTTTCATCCTTGAGGAAGTCACGTAATCCCAGGGGTCCGGATTGGGGTGTCTACAACTGACCTTCAATGTGGGAGATCATGTGTTCTTGAAGATCAGGGAATTATCAGATTTGGGAAGAAAGGGAAGCTGTCTCCGCGCTACATTGGAGCGTTCGAGCTTTTCTAGAGGATTGGCGAGGTGGCTTATCGTCTAACTCTACCACCGCGGATCGCCAAGGTCCACAATGTGTTCCAAGTCTCCATGCTACGCAAGTACATGGCGCACCTTACCCACATACTCAACTGGGATGAAGTCACACTAGATGAGGATACGACATTTGAGGAGCACCCTGTGGAGATCCTGGATCACGGGGAGAAGCGCATCAGAGGGAAGACCATCAAGCTTGTCAGAGTTTTGTGGAGACATCGGGGAATCAAAGAGTCAACATGGGAACGCGAAGACGCGATTAGAGCCAATTATCCACATCTCTTTCTGCCTGAAGATATGCCCTAATTTCGAGGACGAAATTTTGTTAAGGGGGATAGGTTGTAATAATCCAAAAATTTTAATAAAATTTAGGATTATTTAATTTCGTTTTAATTACTTTAATTGCGTTATTTAATTTCTAATTGCACTTAGGGCCCTTAATTTGTAATTACTACGGTTTATACCCTAATACTTCCAAATTGCTACAAATTCGACCCTAAGGCACGTTTACATTTTAATCGTGAGCATTACATTTTTATAAATTCATTTCATACGTAATTATACGCGTTCATACACATACGCAAGCAATACTAGTACATATACACACACATATGTGCATACATGTACTTTATACATCATCCTACACTACCCAACCACCACCAACCATCACCAAAACCACACTCTACCTCCTCCCATCATCCAAAATCAGTCAACATGACCTCCCATTGACTGTCATACACTCCCTCACCCTCCCCCATCACTTCCTAACCCACTATGGTACTTCTTTCACCCATCCTACACTCCAAACTCCACCCAAAACCCATTTTATACTTCCCCAAACCTCAAATTCGTCTACACCCTCTACTTCCCCTCTCCTTCACTCTCTTCCTCCTCCAAACTCTCCCAAGAACTCCCAAACCAAGAACACAAAGCCCCATTACCATCCTTCAAGTTTTAGAGTGAGAAAAGTCAAGAAATTTGGTTTTTCACTTCAAAACATCAACCACAAGCTCCCACCTCTCATCTTCCACTTCAAGATCATCCAAAACACTCCGAGGTACCCACATTTCACCACCAAAGCCACCCAAGGCCGGCCAAAGAGCTCCCTCCACCGGTTTTTTGCAAAAACCCGCTTTTCGCCAAATCTTTGCAAAACAAGGTAGAAACTCGTACCCAACCTATTCCAAGATTTTGAATGTGTTAGAATAGTCTAGGAGTAGTTTAGAGTTGATGGGTTAAAGCCCCAAGTCAAGGGTTTCACGAAACCCGAGCCAAAACGCGATGTGGCCCTTTTTACCCCAAACCGTGTTTTTGTGCTTAGTAAACCTTAGATTCATTGTGGTTCATGTTTTTAACTATTCAAAGCATGTTTAATAATTTACTAAGTGTTTATATGTGTGACGGCCCTAAATTTTCTTTTCAAAATTATAATTGGTCGCTTAGTAATTTAGCTTTTATGATCGTGTTCTATTTAGTTATTTTTGTGCTTGGTATTGGTATAATTGGCATAATTGTAATTTCTTTTTGAAGTATGGATAATTGGTGGCACGTAGTATACCGTAGAATTTTATATCAGTCAGATTATTAGTATCAATAAATATTTCTAGTTATCTACTTATATTTTAATTACCCAATCAACTATTATTTTGGGGCAACATGGGTGAGTGGGCCAAGTTGTTCCTATCCTTATAGCCGAAGTTAGGTTTTGAGAGAGAGAGAGAGAGAGAGAGAGAGAGAGAGAGAGAGAGAGAGAGAGAGAGAGAGAGAGAGAGAGAGAGAGAGAGAGAGAAGCCGTAGTTGACTGTTGGTTGGTGATACTCGAGGTAAGGGTTTTTCTTCTCTTCAATTCTTTTTCTCTTTCCATCTGTTTCCTTTTCTCACGCTAGAATTATTTTCACGTGAATGGAGATAAAAGTTTGACGTTGTTGATTGGTACCAAATAGGATAGTGGGTGAGAAAATAAAGGAGTTTTGCACTTTGTTTTGCACAAGTTTCACTTGTGAGAATTTATGGAGAATTGGCGGAGATCTTGATAGAGTGGGACCCAATGGAAGGAATTGTGCGTGGTGGTGCACATGCATGAGTTAGAGTGGTGTAAGTTGTGTTTGCAAGAGATTTGTTGGAGTATTTGTTAAGGCAGTCACATTGATTTGGAGAATTATATTCTATTAATTGGTTTGGAGGTTTGTAGGGTAATAAAATTGGGCTTTGGATTTGTTGTACACGTTAAAAGTAATTTGGGTGGTGGGCTTTGAACTAGAGTTATTCTTAAAAGGTAGATTTTAATTGCTACTGTGGCAGATTAGTCATGATGGTTAGATTAGGTTCTAGCTTAAATATCACATAATATATTAACTTCCATAATCAGTGTTATATTATTCGCGTAGATGGTTACTTTGTATTCTCAATTTTGTACAGGTTAAGTCACTTTTTGCGTGTTCGAGTTGTATTACTTTTGGGTCCAGGTGAGTGATTAAGTATGTTACGTACTTTCGAAATTTCCCGTGTCCCTTTAATTATTCGTTGAAAAAAAAAGTTAGAATTGTATTTGAAAAGTCGAATTATTTCTATTTTGTTCTTTAAATTGGCACACGATAAAAAGTACTCTTTTTGGTGAGAACTATATGGATATTGTTGGGAACTTTTTATTATTGGAAGTCCAGGGAAATTACTCCCTGTATGGTTGACCCTGGCCATTAGGGAAGAGACCCAGGTTAGGCCGGTGACCCTTTTGCTCAACAACTGTCTTTTCGCCGGATCGACTTAGGGAAGAGTACCATGGTTTGCCAACACCTGGTGACTCTAAGTTCGATATTGGATCCAATCTTGAGATTATTATTTGTTGGCCATGGTACTATTCGGTTGTGGTTCCCCATTTTTATTGGATATCATTTGCGATCACCATTAAGATTTATTTTTATTTTATCTTACGTCGTGTGCACCAAATTATGATGATATGGTAATTTAATTTGATCCA
This sequence comes from Vaccinium myrtillus, assembly GCA_016920895.1. Taxonomy (NCBI): domain Eukaryota; kingdom Viridiplantae; phylum Streptophyta; class Magnoliopsida; order Ericales; family Ericaceae; genus Vaccinium; species Vaccinium myrtillus. The sequence continues at coordinate 24,851,506 of CM029273.1, read as the reverse complement.
TGCTTTAAAACTTTATTTTAATATACATGCTTGTCATTCACTGAGCTTGTCAGCTGACGGATTTAATCCAACACCATTTTCAGGACAATCAAGTCGATAGGTGAGGACTCTGGTTGCGTCTTGGGGAACTACTGTGTTGACCTCCATAGGATATTGCATGCATCGTAACTTTGTTATTTAATTTATTTGCTTCCGCACATGGTTAAACCTTTTTGGTAAAAGATTGGATTCATTTTATTATTGGTGATCATTTTTATCGTTTGGTTCAGGGGATGGTGTGCCCCATGATTTGTTGAGATAATTTGGTTTCATTTTTTTTAATAATAAAGATGGTCATTTAGTGTACATGGATTATTTTATTTAGGCTTCGTGATCCATCTGTCAGTTAGGTGGTTCACGGCCGGTCATTTCCCGTTTTGGGGCGTGACAATACGAGTTTGTCCATGAATTTATTGTGCTTAACCTTGTTCTTGATCGTTGTGTTAAAGTTAGGGGCTTAAAGTGTAATTTTGTGAAAGTTGGCGTGAGTACTTGTGTATTACTCCCTCCGTTCCTATTTGTTTGTCCACTACGAAAAGTCGTGTCAGTTTTCAAATAAAAAAATAAAGTGTTTCGTGTATCCTTTTTCAAATTTTTTTATGTGTACTTTAATTCGGTGTGAAAAAATTTGAAAAATGATACACGGAAGCACTTAATTTTTTTATTTGAAAAAAGGCAAGAGAGAGAGAGTGGGACAAACAAATAGAAACGGAGGGAGTATTTACAAAACCTATTTTTATCAACTAAGTGTCACTACTGGAAATTTAGGAGTGTAACGAAATGACCAAAATGCCCTTCAGGTGTAAAATGACCATTTTGCCCTTGTGTGTGTAAATTACATAATGTGTAGTTTTGTACTTAGTAAAAAAAATCAAGGAATTGCGTTTTGTGACGAGTTAGGACTTTATTACCTAAAATAAAGTATTTTTACGTAAATTACACTAAGGACCCTAGAACCGTGAAATTACTTTTGTTACCCTTATACTTACTTAAAATTTCGATGGCGACCCCTTATTTCTATAAATTACGTTTATGACCCTATATTTTATTTAATTACGTTAAGGCCCCTTGTTTTCAATTACTTTGGTTTGTGATGACTTGTGAACTTGTGAATCGTGTTATTTGATTTTGTGACCCTTAGAATATCGTTATCGCTTTGCTTCTACTGTTAAGTGCACTTCCCATAACGTGTTGAGTGTTAGAATGGACAACTAGGTTCCCGGGTTGGGTGATCGTACGAGGATATCACATAGACGATGAGGCTAATGGAAAAGTGAATTGGAATTGATTGATGGGGAGTTACCCCGAGATTGTTGTTGAATGGCAGTTCCGCCAAGTGATTGTTTCAGAGGATTGTTTAGCAGTCTGCCTTGATTTTGAAACCCTAGGATATGACACTCTGTGATTTGCTTCATTTGAATTCTGAGGCGTTATAAGGGTGGAAGTATTATAGACCAGTTTCGGCTATATACCTATAGGACCTGGCTGTTGCCATACATAGCCCAGTGGTACAGTTTTGTCCCTGGGAAATTCATCCTTGCGAAGCGGCTGACGGCTGGATTAAGTACGTAACTTATACCTTCCGTCGGGGCCCCCGAGTGAAGGGCAAGTAAGGGGGGAGTAAATCACAGTTTGGTCATAGTCCTTAGTAGTTAACCGGGAGGAAAGTTCTTTAGGTTGAGAACTTAGATGAATATGTAAGTTAATGGCTAGTAATGAAATCAGTTATGTGTTTATTTTCTACTTTACGATTAATTACCTGCTTATTCCTTTAATTACTGCTTTTCAATCATATATGTTGTACTTGTATGTTAAGCAAGGGTTGGGAGGGTTAGAGTAGTTATTGAGTGATTTATCGCTCACGGTGTTACACTTTGTGTGACCCTGGTATAATACTATGATGTTGCTTCGCGACTCAGACGTATTATGCCAGACTGTAATCAAGCAAGTACCGTTCGCGTCGAAGGAGACGGTTATTTCAGAGCCGAGGGTTTTCCAGCAGACCAGGCTCAGGAGGAGCCGTGAATTCAGAGTTGAACCTTAATCTGTAGAATCCACCCCTTATTTTAATGTTGGGTCTGTAATATTAATTTCTCAAACCGTACTAAGTATTTTGTAATGGGCTGCACTTCACATTTTCCAATATGCACTCTGATGAAAACTCTTTTTATTAAATTAATTCTAATTAGTTGTCTTAATTAATGCTTCCGAAAATTGGGGCGTTACAAAGGTTGGAGAAATTAAAACACCTGTCAGATAAAAGCCGAAATAAAACCCAGCGGGCCAAGCCCAAAACACCTTAAGCCTATCCCAAAAAGGGCACACTTAATATTACATTGAAGCCCAAAAAGGGAGCAACGTTGAATCCTTCACTATCAGCCGCTAAGCCACCCAAACGCCACGCCACCAACGCCACACCGACACCCATCCGCAACCACAAACACCCTATGCCTTTAGGCCCAAACCGGACGCACCCAACAGTGACGACCGGAGGATGAAGACGAAACCACAAGACGGGGAGAGGTGACAAACCAGTGACAACCACCAGCGACCAAGTCCGCCTGCTATTTTTCCTACACTTTTTAATTAGATAAAATGGCTATTGGTTTCGAAAATGCAAAGGTATCAATAATTTGTGAAGTTTTATACACGAGTATTTAACTCCATTGATAGTCCTAATCATGATTAACATGTAAAGACCCAAAAATTTGAACTCAATTATCTCGGATATAAATTTAAGGAATTGTGGGGATATATTTTAAACAATATTGAAGTGTGGGGTTAATGTGACAAATAACTGGGTTCTTGACTCATTTGAAACACTTTGGAAATAGAGGGGTGTTAGGTGCAATATGCACAATATATTTAATGGATGAGATAGAGAGAGACATTTTTTTCTCTTCCCCTTTTCACCAGCAGACTGCCCCTCTCCTCTCTACCTTTCGGCAACCTCTCTCTCTCCTCACCTCTCACACAAAATCAACCCTAGTTACTCAAACCCACCATAGATCCTTCAACTACATTGCATATATTTGCCATTGGGGCTTGGAAATCGCGTGTGGGAGCTATTGTTTGGTGGAAACCGAGATTTTGGAAGGCTAGGGTTTCTTGGAGCTAAACTTTGAAGGTTAGATCTTGAGGCTAGGGCTTCATCTCTTTTCATTTATATGTTTCGGTTATGGGTGAATCTGTCACTGACATGTTTAAATTCGTACTCTACATGCCTGAATTTTTAGACAGTGTACTACACCTTCAAATTTTACAAAACTTTTCTGGGATGTTCCCCTATGAGTTGTATATGTTTTGTAAAAATTTCAGAGTTAAATTCCTTGAAACGAAGTCTAGAAAAATCGTACACCGAACTGAGCTCTGTTTCACTGTTCTGCTAAATTTGGGTTTTGTAGTTTCTGGTTTTTGGCGTGTTAGACCTAGTAAATCATCTCCTTATTTCCTGAAAATTTTATGTGATGTACATATACGAGTATACCAGATTGTGTCCAAAAATTGGAGCAAAATATGGAGAGGTTATTTTTAAACAATTCACGTACCAAGCTGTGTTCTAGAAATCTAAAAATCTGGGCAGATTATGGAGGGCTGCGTATTTTGTCAATTTCGTGATAATTAACAAGTTTATTGGCTATGGATTCCCACGGACATTAAACATTGATAAGTTAGTGATGTTTTAGTGTTGGAATCATTGAAAGTTATTGAGTATGCAATTTTTGATGAATTTTTTAACACAAGGCTGTTCTGCTGAAAATTTGTTCTTCCTGCATAGAATTTCTGGGTTTGGATATGAATTCGACTTGGTTATATTGTGTATAAAATTCTCGGAAAAATCAGGGATAAATATCAATGTGTTCTTATGATCTATACCAAATATTAGATCGTTTTGATAGATATTTTGAGTACGGTGGATTTTACAAGGGTATGCGACCCGCGTGGAATTTTAATGTGTTGTGGTCAGTAGATTAAGTTCGTGGAATTGCTTGATTGAACTAATGAGGTCACTATTTTGATATTTGGACCTATGTAGCCCTTAGGGGTGTCAAATGATGGTTTTATAACTAATAACCTTGAATTAAGAGTGTATTCATATATGAAATGACGAATTTTGGATAAGGGTACAAGGTTTGATTGCGAAGGAGATTTGGGGCTTTTGTGTTGTTTGGGCTTGAAATGTGAAAATGAACATATCTATGTGAATTTGAGGAGCTTGGGAACGGTGATTTAATTAAATTGGGACATAAAGGTCAAAAATGATATTTTGGACACCGTTGTGATACTAATAAGCATTAAATGAAGTTTACAATGTGATAATGATGAAGCGGGGCCTTTATGGTTTGCCCGGAGTGACACGGGGCCTTTATGGTTTGCCCGGAGTGACAAGGGGCCTATATGGCATGCCCGGAGTATAACCTAATGTTCTAAAGGAATGAGATGTGTATGCAAATGTTTTGGCGACATATGGCGTGTCGGGTACGATAAGTTAAACTGAAGGGATCCTTGATACTTATAAAAGTGTATCTCACTTGGATAATTCTAGTAAATATTGAACATTGTCTGGTGATTTCTATTCCACTTTCGCCTTGCTCATTCTTTTCTTTTGTTGAGTCACTAGAAAACCATAACGATGATATTTGGAGTTATATGGATTCAGTAGATATCATTGTGATTATATGCAAACCTTATTTTGTATGATGGACAATTATGAAATACTTGGACACGTGAGGGACACGTGGACACTTGTGAATACATGGGTACGTATCGGGTACAATTGGGTTAAAATAATAAAAATATGAGAACTTGTAGTACACGTGGGTACTTGTGGGGTACGGGGAAGCTTTTGTTAAGTGTGATGTGTCATTTAGAAAACACTTAGGCTTGTGTGTGAGTTGCAAGTGCATGTGGGGTCTTTGAACTCGTGGTTTATACCGTATTATGACAATTAATTGCTTGTTGGTTACGGATTGGCTTGAGTCGATAGACACGTTTTGTGAAACTTGAAAGATGATAATTAATTAGACATGCTTGAGTAAATGTTGTAAATGAAATGGCGATTAAAGGAATGTTGGTAACAAATGAGATAGACTATTAAATGGTTAATGGGAACCTTGCAGAATGTTTATATTGGCCTTGTGAGAGAGTTGTTGGACCCGGTTGAATGTGTTTCAAAGAGATACGAGAAGAATGATTGGTTAGTAGCACAGTGGCGGATTATGTGGAAATAATTAGTTGATGCGGGAAATGTTATTTTTACTAATCGATAAAGTGGGGCATTGTGTTTTAAGTTCCTTTGAAGATGTGGGTCTCGATTACTCTATTCTTTCACTATGTTCTTTTCGCTTTTAGAAATCTTATAAAGAAAACCTCAGGAAAGTTCGATGGTTAGTTATCTGAAGTTTTTATTGTAGGGACGTGTGGTGAATCCTTGCTAGTTGCTATTATGAAATGATTAGTATAGAGATTTATTTGCGAATGTCAACTTTACTTTATATCTCATGTTTGTCATATTTTGTTTATATGCTTATGAATGTGTATAAAGGGGATCCCTACTGGGCGAAGTGACTGCTCACCCCTTTGCTTCTTCAGCCTTTCAGGTACAACCTAGTAATACGAATTGGGATGCGAGTGGTGCATGACATTACTGAAGCGGGGCATGAAAGTATTTTTCTTCATCAGAAATTCTCATCTTTGGAAATCAAAGTTGTATTTAATTTAATTTAATTTATTTTATTTTACTAAATGGAAAGTTGTAATAACCTTAATACATTTGGAAATATTTTCTCTTGGGAAATGGGAACTGACGTAGTTATGAGCTTTGTGTAATGAAATTGATAATGAGAGTTAATTTCGTTCAATTGTAAAGTAATACTCTGCGGAGGAAGAATTTAATTATTTATGTAAAAAATTAAGGGCGTGACAACTAACATGGTTAGGCATGTTGTTTCATACGTTCCACTTTAGTATTACAGTTTCTGTTTTTAAATGCAGATTAATTGCTGTAGACACGTAAAATTTCTGGCCTATCAGAAATTGTCACGTGTTGCTAGGGCACACAAATTGGCTAATCAAATGTTGCCAAGTGTCCATAAGTCAAAGTCAAAGTTTCATGGACAAGCCAATCAAATGCTGTTAAGTGTCCATGGGTCGAAAGTCCGAGCAAAATAACAGAAGAGATAAGTATGGAAAGACTTGCAGTCTGCCATAAATTCTACATCTCACATCCCTATAAATAGAGGTGCTCTTTCTCATATTTGAACATCTAGACATTGAAGCTCCAACAGCTCTGAAGATCAAGCTTCCAAGCCCTTCAGAATTTATTCAAGTCTTCAAGCATTCAAGCTCAAGAGCTCTGAAGATCAAGCCTCAAAGCCCTTCAAAACTCCTTGAAGTGATCAAGATACTGAAGCTTCAATCACAGACACACAAGCTCCAGAGCTCTGAAGATCAAGCCTCTAAAGCCCTTCAGAATTCTCCGAGTCCACATCAAACAAGACAGTTCTTTGATCAAAGCTTCAAAGCTCCGAAGAACATTCAAGCCTCTATCCAACACACAAGCTCCAGAGCTCTGAAGATAAAGCCTCTAAAGCCCTTCAGAATTCTTCAAATCCACATCACGCAAGACGCTTCTTCAGATCAAAGCTTTAAAGCTCTGAAGATCGCTCAAGCCAAATTCACAAGTCAACAATCTCCTTCTACCAAATTGAAGAAGATCCCAAATTTCGATTTGAGACCAAGCTCCAAAGCTCAACATCTGCAAATCTGCATCTCCTTCAAGAAGATCTCAAGGACCAATTTGAGAAGAAACTCTACAGCCCTCAAGTCAACGGTCACAAATTCGTCATTTTTTTCATCAATATTGAAGAAAATCAAGCAAATCAACTTGAGAAGAAGCTTCAAAGCCCTCAAGTCAAATTCCGTCAAATTCGCAAAGACCAAAGAAGATCTCGCCGTTCAATTCGAGAACAAGCATCAAGCCCTCGAATCAAACTTTTTGAAGAGAAGAATCAGAGGATTATTTTCTTCTATTAGAAACTATTACAGAGATTGTAAACCCTAATTTCTCAAATCAATAAAAATCGATTTTGGTCAGTATCTTTCCGTTTTTTTCGCAAACTCGAAATTTGTGTGATACAATTGCCAATTTACAATCAACAAACATCATTATATTACTACAAGTTGCAACAACGTTTACCGAGTATTGAACAAGTCAACTAGGTTAATTAATATCATATCATATCATATCATATGATTAACCCATGGCCGTGCAATTGAATACTATAAACTCGAAAAGACCGTAAGCCAAGCAAATAAACCATTATAAATTGCTGTTTCCTTCTGGGGAACGCAATAAGCTCAATTTCAATGAACCTTCATGTTGGTGCCGCCATCACGTTACATTTTAATTTCATTTAATTGCTTAATTGTTGCGCATTACCAAAGAGGGTTATATCTACTCGCCAGAGGGTTTGCTTTCACCCTTCAGGTATGAGTTTTTAATTCTCCAAGATAGGCCAATCTGTTGGGAGGTGAAAGTCCATATGGGTAGTCTCATGATCAGCGCGTCCGGTGATCTCCCTCGTAGCTGCTTTCTTCGAGTTGGCTCTCTACGTCTGATCTTAGGTGGATTAGTCTCATCTTGTTTGAGTGTAGAGATACACCTCCTATATTGTATAAAATAAAAAAATTCTCACCGATTCACAGCTACAATCCATCAAAACGTTTCCCACTTGTTCTTAAGTGTATGTTATAGTTATACAAAATCCTACTCGTTCAAAGATTCCCCAGGACTGAGGGTTTCTTGGAATTTTTCTATAGATGCCAAAATTGATGACAAATGGAGTTTTTTTGTCTTTTTTTTTTCCCCCGAGACGCCATACATCAGTGGGAGTTTGAATGGTGTTAGTAAGTTAATGACTGAAGGGGATTCGAAATCTCTCCATAGACTTGAACCCTAGATCACATAATGGAGTTAACTATTTTTAATTTTAAAAGTAAATTTGGAACATAATATTACTCATGTATATTCCAGTCACAAATTTTCCTTTGAAAATTTACCACCGTTCCTTCAAAATTCAAATTAGTGCTTTTTCAATTTTTCACTAAATATTTCTAATATTGGTGTCAAATTAAAGAGATTATCATTATCTTTTCAATAGAACGTTTTTTTTTATAAATATAAGATCTACGATTTGAAAATTATTTAGTATTTTATAGTATGAGAAGTGAAAAATAGAAATGGGGATTAGTCTTATTTTTGTGTTAGGTCTCTAAAATGGAGACCTCATTTAAAATGAGGTCTCCATTTTAGAGCTTCAAAATGGAGCTTTTCTTTTCTTTTCTTTTTTGTTCTTCTTTTTTTTTTTTTGTCAAAAGATAGAACTCAATTTTATTAATAATAATCATAAGTTATACGTATCAAACCGGCCATCTATCCTCTTGAAGAAGAGAGACAAGCTACAAAGAAGGCCTAAGCTCCCATGTAGAGAAAATAGGACCTCTCACTGCTCTTTGAGCAACATTAGCTACTTTGAAGTCCATTTGATATCTATATGTCGAAAATATAGAGATATAAAGCTTGGTTGGAGATGCTCTTAAGATGTGCAATGTACTTTATGCAACAGTGACACACACATGGCGCGCTAAAGTGGTGTCATCAATCCATTCATGTTTGGTCTTTGTGTACAAGGCGAGTTTTGAAGCAGAGCTGTCAGTGTTGTGTGGTCAGTTAGTTGAACATAATTGGAAACAACTGTGGACAAACCGGCTTAACCTAATTGGTTTGGTTTGGTTTCCAACGGTTTTTACTTCAATGAAACCAAACCGGTTCAATTTTTTGGAAAGTTAAAAATCTAACCGGATCCGTACTTGCTAAAAGACTAAAGCAAACCAATTTTTCGGTCTGGTTTTTTTCCTGTTTTATCTGTTTTGTCGATTTTAGTTTCACCCCGAGCGAACAGAACTGTATCCTCCCTCTCTAGAGAGAACAAAACTGGAGTGGAACAAGTATGGAAGCTGTTTTATTTAGATTTTCATTTGGTCTGAAACAGAACTGGAAGCACCAGTCTTATAGTCATTCATAGGGGACCTTTCAACTGGTAGCACTTCAATTCGGGGAAAAACTGAAGCAACAAACCCAGTAATTGAACAAGAAACGTGGGTATGACTCTGATATTAAACTAGCCTCTTCAAGTGCAAAACAGTTGCTGAGGAACTGAAGAGTCTTCATGCAAATGGGAGACCCAAATCCAAATCCATAAACTTCATGCGGTGGCGGTGCGTGTGTCGTTTTTGTGTTGAAGCCCAAAGCGCACATAGCGTGCACTCCCTCCTTCATAAAATTTGGGTATCCCTCCCCACCCTGTAGGCCATGGTAGCAATTTTCTGTAGGTGAGCCTGCATAGATCATATAATTAGATATTGTATATTGTCGAATAAGGTTTGAGTGGTGTTGGTAAAACCCTTTAAGTTGTGATCATTTAACTAATGTGACCGGGTAATTGACAAATCTCTATTAGCGCGTATTTTGATTATATGACGCGCGTTAAGTGGTACAGGCTTATTATTAAGTGTAGAGACCATTCAAGGCCCATTAGGATTCCATCTATTATAATGTGCTATGATGGAACCAAGGCCTATAAATATGTGGTTAAGTCCCCACTCCAAACCCTAATCTCTTTTCTCATACCATCCCATCATGTGTGAGACTAAGGTCAAGATCAAGCGTAGGGCTTTGAAGGTGAAAGACAAACAACCATACACAAGGTTTTCATCTTCCATGGCGACAGGTACGCTTACAGTATTATTTTTCTTCAATGGTTTGACATGAGTTCTTGGATTTAGGGTTTCTATGAAACCCTACATGCCATACTTGAAGCCTATATACCCACCTAAGGTTATTTCTCAAACCAATACCGGATTACATGACTTTCCATCTTCTCAATGGAATTTGTTCATTTTTTCATCGGATTAAAGTATTAAACTCTTAATTAAGAGTATCTAAACCCACCTAACCCACCTCACGCGGTGTGAGTTACCACTTTAATTTTGGGTAAAAAAAACCCAAATACAGTCCCCCAACCCACTTGATTTGATCAACTTGAAACAACGATTGGATCGGATGCCATAATCTGGAGTATTTTTTTGTTCATTTGTCTTTTCAAAATTTGAATCTTTGAATGAATTTGTTCTACCTTTGCAACCGTGGTCCTTCGGAAAGCACTTTTTTGGGGCATTGCACAAGTTGGTATTGGATCGGCCTTTCTTTGCCATTTATGCTTTGACTAAAAATGAACACCGAACAGGGGAGCTTTGAGTTGAAAAATGTGTTATGGGGCCCTACGCACTGGGTGGACTATGATATGAGCCCTTGGAAAAGGGCAATTTTTAATCCTTTCTTTCCTAAAAGGGAAACATTTGGTTTATGCTAATCTCCACATATTTTCTTCAATGTGATTACTATGGCAGAACATTTATATCTTTAGCTATATTATTTGAAGCATATCAACGACCTCGATTTGGGATAGTAACATTCTCACTTAGATGATGACACGATGATACCTTGTAAAATGTGTAACTCAACCTCACTTTTTAGAAGTCTACTTTTCAACTTTTCATTTTTCACTTTTTGGTTTTTTGACTTTCTGGATTATGATCAGAATGTGTTTTGAATTTGAGATGAGTGTTTGAGAGAAATTGTGCAGAATATATTTTGCAATAAGATTATAGTAAAAAATGAGAAGTAGAAATAAAAAAGGAGCTCCGCACCTCTTTTTGGTTTCTAGCCTAGAAAGTTCAAAATGGAAAAAGAGTTTTGAAAAAGTGGCTGCCAAACACCCCCTAATAAAAAGTTAAACTACCTTTAAGTGTCTTGTTTTGTCTTATATGACTCTATTACTGGCCCAATGTTAAAGCGCATCTAAGTGTCTTGTGCTATACATATTAACTACAGAACATGTATTGTAAAAAAAAAAAGTAAAAGAGGAAATCAGTTCAAGCGATTGCAAATCTGCACTACTGCATACCCAAAAAATATACTCAGAAAGTATTCATAATTTGAAATTCAATGGTCTAGATTCATTTAAAATGAATCTGAACCGTTAAATTTCAAATTTTGGGTACTCGTTCTGGGTAGCTAAACTTTATGATTGCAAATAGGGACAAAATTAGGAAGACTTGTGCTAGTCCATACAGATGGTACCAATGTGCAAACTTCAATCTTCAAATTTTTTTTTTTTTGGGGCCTTGGAAGAGATGGAATTTGGATTCCCTTGGTCCAACCTAGAGGCCAGATATAGGAACAATTTTACAAATGAAAGACACGGCATGAGTCTAGGATATTGAGGAGAGGTGGTGCTTACTTTAAATGAGCACCTATCTTTTTGTGGTTTGAGTTCTTTTGGAAATGCCAACAAAAAAACAAAAAGACAATGCTAAATCTATGACCTCATGTATGATATATTCCCACCGCGGATGTAAAAATTTGATTCTGGGCAGGAAATATTTGTTAGTATAATCTGGCATATATAAGGAGAAGTGCTCTTAAGTGTGACCAATTTTTGAAGCCCCGTAACAAAAGTAATTTTCATAATCGCCCCTTCAAAAAATTAGTATTTACAACTACTTTTAACGTGCTATTATATAAAAGTTATGGGCAAAATAATAATCAATTATAAATAACCTATCATAACTACCATCCCACTATCCTCACCCATCCTACAATCTGTTCATTCTCTTTTCGCTTCAGCTTCCCCCGGCACCAAAAGTGGCGAGATTCCATGAGAAACGGAACGCCGGCGGCACGTGCAGTCCACCCCGTCATCGGATCATCGTCGTACTTCCACCGTTGTTTTCGTCACATCGAGGAGAAGCCGGATCTGTGATCAAAACTCAGTTTCGAGGTCATTGGAAAGTTGTTGAAGAGTCGCCAGAGATGAGAGAGATGACCGGAATGGTAGGGAGAGAGGGTGATTTCTCACGGTTGTTTGGATGAGACAGCAAAACCCTTCCCCTTTCTTTTCTTTTCTCACTAGTAAGGGAGATCCCTCCCCTTTCTTCTCATTTCTTCTCTCACCATCCAAAAGGGCATGTTAAGTTCACTCAAACATGGCATATGCCTTCTGCATATACCTATTGAAATACATGGTATCTACTTTTACTGGTGTATTGTTCTATGTCTGTATGAGTGATATTTTGACGTCATTGATTTTCGGGGACTGATCATTTGAACTCGTAATTCTTGCGATCGAATTTTTAGACCTAGGCCAAAAGTAGTCATGTGTAGAACGATCTCAATGTGCTACAAACTTACAATGGCTACATTGCTATTTGTAAGCCCAATAGGCCGAGCTTCCTTTGGTTTGGCAAATCCATGCCCAAAACATATTCATTTGGGTGTATCGTATTTTTTATGACACTGTAATCTTTCGTATTTATTTTTAGAGTGTCTGTTCTAGATGTGGAAAGGAATCATGTAAATTGTAATTTTAATCTTCCTACACGAGTGCGCTAGTTTTTAAGCAAGTGGTTATGTGGTTTAGGAAAGAAATATGAGAAGATTGGATCTCGACAAGAAACGGTTCTAGTCTCGGTATGGAAACACTGGATTCGTGGAAATGGATTTGGAGAATATGGAAGTAATACGGAAGTAATTTGATTGAGATACGCTGGGATTGAGATACGCTAGGATTTTGTACACGTTTTGCTCGAGCATTTCAAGACCCCTTAATTAGCAAAACATTCTGTTTGTTTTTGCTGGATTTTTTGCTCGAGCAAAACAGCTGGCAAAAATGCCCGATTCAGCAACTATAAAATCTCTGCGATTAGGTCTTTTCCAATTACCACAACAGCCATATTTCGACCCTTTGTGCCTCTCTCATCAAAATACCAGCCACGAGTGATAGGGTTCATGAACTTTGAAGATTTGTGAAGGCTTTTCATTGCCGTGCGATCAAGATCATCTTCAAAGGGTTTCATCGTTCATATTCAATTCAACGTTTCTCTATCAAAGTCCTTTCGTGGAGTTCAAAGGGAAAAATAGTTGGAAGGCTTGAGGATTCAAGATGTGGCGATCATGCAAGGGTGTGATGTACGTGGATTCGGCGAGTAGGGCTTAGGATTCGTGGTGAGGATACACGGTCATCGAGTAAGTCTACTTGTAATCACACATTTATTTAGTGCATGATTCCTTCCCGTGGTTTTTTACCCTTTTCGGGGTTTTTCCACGTAAATCTTGTGCCTTGTTCTTTTATCGTTTAGTTTGAAGAAGTTTCTTCTTCTTATTATTATTCATCGCATCGATTTAGGAATTTCACTATTTGTTTATGATGAAATACACTTTTAAAGTATAATAATATGTGATATGAGGTGGGTATCAAGTCTAATGACCATACTGAAGTGCAATCTCATGTATACAACTCGCAGATATGTGTTAAAAAAAAAAAAAAACCTCGCAGGGTAGCCCAAGTGAATTGGTGCTTTTTACAAATTCATCTAGTCTTAGGTTATGTTGGGAAACGAATCCCAGAACCCAGTAATTACGCGTACAGATTAAACAATAAAAATAAACACAAACCCTACGAGGCGGAATTAGGGTTTTACCTCTCATCCGTAGACATGAACGCTAGTTGACTTTTTATTTTAGAACTTGACAGACCCGATTACTTTATGCAACAAGCTCTGCTCGACAGTACCTCATGATCTTCTGCCATATTCCCTTTGTATCTCGATCATGTAGCCAAGTGTGGACTTCTACATGATCTCTTTGTTCTCTCTCTCACAGCCTCTATTCTAATTTTCTGAATGACTGTTGTGAGACCTAGAGAACATAACGATATATTTATAGGGCTAGAGCAGGGACCTGAGGAGAAATAAATTCGGGCTCTTTGTGTAAATAAGAAAACCTAATCCCACACTGATTCTATTCTTATTTCATAAATTATAATTCACACCACTAAAGAATTATAATTGCACTCTCATCTTTATCTCGATTATATTTCGAGCTCCACGTTATTAAATACTTATTAATCTCCCGACGTTAAGATTACAGATACCCGTTGATTCTATTAAATTACTGACAATCTCCCACTAATCAACATCTTCAAAATACCTTGAGACTTTCCACTTAACTCATTCGATATGTCGGATACAAAAATCCACGTGCAGGGTTTGACATAATCGAAACTTATAAGCTTACTCAAGGGGGTATCATCAATCCCTAACGGGATGTGGATTCCATCAATAATTAATAAACATTAATTTCATGCATATAATGTCGTGACCCAACTCACCAAGACTATTGACTGTGTAAAAAGATCTCACTTTATATTGAATCAAAGTCAACAACATTAAATGTATATATATATATTAATTATATCCGGATTAAGAGCATAAGTATTCTTAATAACTATAAGGTTCTAACTGTCTTAAAATATCAGTACTAAGACAATTACCTTAAAGTGGTCCTGTTCAATACACACAAAAATGTACTAGCACAATGAGTCAGAAGTAGATCCGTTCCCTGTAGTCAAGACAAACCTACTAAAACATTGTACTACAATCCTACTGATGATGTGTCAAATTTCATCTAAGATTGTGAACCAAAACTTATATTCCACAAGAACCGATGATCCAATCTTCTGTGTGTAAGCCGTACTCTACACACTGGATCATCTACTATGTAGAATAAAAGACACATGCACAACATACAATTATATCATGCAAACATTGCCCATAATAGATTCTCATCAAAAAAGGGATAAAACTGATTAATAATTAACTAATTAAATATTAATCCATTACATAAAAGCATGACTTTTAGTATAAGTTTCTAACAATCTCCCACTTAGACTCAAAACCATGCTGTCAAGCATCTTACTTCCATTCCCTTTACGTGACTATCAAAAATCTTGGCATGTAAGCCATTCGTATTCCACAAGAACCGATGATCCAATCTTCTATGTGCAAGCCGTACTCTACACACTGGATCATCTACTATGTAGAATAAAAGACACATGCACAACATACAATTATATCATGCAAACATTGCCCATAATAGATTCTCATCAAAAAAGGGATAAAACTGATTAATAATTAACTAATTAAATATTAATCCATTACATAAAAGCATGACTTTTAGTATAAGTTTCTAACAATCTCCCACTTAGACTCAAAACCATGCTGCCACGCATCTTACTTCCATTCCCTTTACGTGACTATCAAAAATCTTGGCATGTAAGCCATTCGTAAAAGGATCTGCTAGGTTGTTTGTTGATGCAATCTTGGTCACAGCTACATCACCTTTCTGTACGATCTCTCAAATTAGGTAATACTGATGCTCGATGTGTTTTCCCTTCTTATGAATATTTGGCTCCTTCGAGTTAGCAACTGCACTACTATTGTCACAATAGATTGAAATTGCTGACTGTATCGAAAGTACCACTTCTATATCCATCAAGAAGTGCTTGAGCCAAATGGCTCCTTGTCTACTTAAAAAACTGCCACATACTCGGCCTCCATGGTGGAATCTACAATACATGATCACTTGATACTCCACCAACTCATAGCTCCACCTCCTAGGGAAAACACATATCTCGATGTTGACTTTCTGGATCTCTTATCTGATATAAAGTCTAAGTCTGTATACCCATAAGGCACTAGATTGTCTGACTGGTAAACCAACATATAATCCCTAGTTTTTTTCAGATACTTGAGTATATGTATATACCAGTCCAATCTTCTTGTACAGGGTTGGACTGAAATCTGCTAACAATGCCAACAACAAAAGCAAATATCAAGTCTAGTTCACAACATAGCACACATGAGGCTTCCTACTGCTGAAGCATAAGGAACTGCCTTCATTTTTTCCATCTCCTCAGATGTCTTAAGACACTAATCCTGGGATAGATTGACTCCGTGTCTGAAAGGGAAAAAAACCTTTCTTGGAATCCTGCATGCTAAGTCGAGCAAGGATTGCATCGATATAGGAAGCTTGAGAAGCCCAACATCCTTTGCTTGATCTAGCAAAAATTTAATCCCAAGGATGTGACCGGCTACTCCTAAATCCTTCATATCGAACTGGCTGGATAACCACAACTATACCGAAGATAACACTCCGACATCGTTTCCGATGAACAGGATATCATCCACACATAGCAATAAAAATTACAAACACCACCACATTTCCATTGCGCTTCTTGTACATACACAACTTATCCAGACATTGATCAAAACCAAAAGATTTGATTACTTGATCAAAATGGACATTCCAAGACCTAGATGTCTGCATAAGTACACAAATGGACTTCTTAAGCTAGTACAACATGTGCTCTTGAATCTTTTGCTAAAGTTCTGCATCTTTATCTTGTAGTGCCTCTTTATAGTTTCAGGGTTTGGTCTGTTGTTCTTCAGGGATCATATCACAAGATTCTCCCAACAACGTATACGATTGGGTGAAACAATAACCCTCCCACTACGACAAGGTACTGGTGTGTTAACAACAATTTCATGTGATGTAGCTTCTTGTACTATTGGTATTGAAGAAGTCTGTGCCGGTCTATTTTCTCTCAATTCTTCTAGAACAATCTTAATAATGGGTTTGTGATCTATGACATAGTCTTCCTCTAAGTATCAAGCATTGGTGCTAACAATGACCTTATGATCCTTAGGACTATAACATAAAGCAACTTTCGTTCCTCTAGGGTACCCCACCAAAACAGACAAACATTTGTCCTTGATTCCAATTTATCTGCTTTCCCTTTCAGCACATGTGCTGGACTACCCCAATTTTCAACATGTCATAGACTAGTTTTGCTCCCAGTCCATAGTTTTGTGGGTACAGTTGGTACTAGCTTAAATGGTAGCAAGTTAAGAATGTACGCTATTGTTTCTAATGCATGTCCCCAAAACGAATTTAGTAAATTTGAATAAGTCATCACTGATCTCACCATATCCATAAGAGTCTTTTCCTTCTTTCTACTACACCATTATGTTGTGGCATACCTAGCGCAGACAACTGGGATGTAATCCCTTCTGCTGCCACTAGTTCCTAAATTCTTCCAAGAGATGTTTGCCACCACGATGAGATCGCAGTGTCTTGATACATTATCCAGACGCTTTCCCATTTCCGGTCTATGCTCCTTGAATTTCTGAAAGCATTCGGACTTGCGGTGTATCAAACAAATGTAACCATGTCTTGAGTAATCATCAATAAAAGTATTGAAATACTCAAAACCACCTCTATCCCGGATGTTCATAGGTACACACAGATCAAAGTGAACCAATTTCAACGTTTCATTGGCTCTCCCTTTTCCTTGAAAAGGGCATCTTGGTCATTTTACCTTCCAAACAGGATTCACAGACCGGAAGTGCCTCCACTTCTAATGAACCCAAAGATCCATTTCTAACCAGTCTAGACATTCTATTTAGATTAATATGACTTAGGCGTAAGTGCCAAAGACACGTTTGGTTCAACTTCTAAGGCTCCTTTTCTCTTATATGGCAATCTATTCGTGTTATTCAATTCATTTAGTTGCATTGTAGGAACAATATCATTAATAACGTAGAGATTGTCATCTAATGAACCAGAACAGATAAAATGTTTATTTAACTTAATAACCACAGAGTTATTAAAAATAAACCAACCATCCATGTACAACCGAATTAGAAATCGAAACTAAGTTTCTCCTAATTCAATGATCATAAAGACAATCTCTTGAAATTAAATGCCTACTGCAACTGCTGCTACTTTTGTAGCACTTCCCATATGTAGATAAATCTTTTCATCACTAAGTCTCTTGGTTTCCTGGAACCTTTGCAATGAATTGCAAACATGATTAGTGGCACCCGTATCTACACACCAGGTATTGGTAGATAACACCGCTAAACATGATTCAACTACTAGTGAAAAAAATTTTCCTTGATTATTCAATTTATTGAGATAATTCGGATAACCTTCTTCTAGTGTCCTTTCTGCTTATAGTGAAAACACTTGCCGTTAGGCTTTTTCACTCTACCTCCAAGCTCATAAACTGTCTGAGGAACTGTGGTTTGTTGTTGAACCTTTTCCTACTTCTTGTTGCCTTTCGGCTAAGAAGTAGAAACCTCTTCAACTACAATTACAGTTGTGTATTTATTAACCAAAAGACCATTGGATAATTTAACGCTCTTTCAACAGTTTCGTCAAACAATAATGCATTTTGTTCACATTGTAATTCAAGCGGAACTGGTGAAAAGGCTTAGTAAGCAACTGGAGCACAATATCAACCTGGGTTTCCCCATTGATTTCAGCTCCTGGGATTTCTAGTTCATTCAGAAGACCTATTATCTTTAGAACATAATCCCCTTACTAGGTTCCTTCACCTATGGTTAGATTCCCCAAATCCCACATTGCAACTTGCCTAGCCGCACCCCAAACATTTATTTTAGGTTATGCACCATGTCATAGGCAGTTTCCAAAAACTGATGCTGATGTTGCAATACATTCGACATAGAAGCTAAAATGTAACACCGCGCCATCTCATCAGTTGTAACCCAATCCTTATATACCGGATTTCAGGTTCTGTTGCAATTTCAGTGGGTTTGATAGAACACACCTCAGAGAACACAAATTTGGTCCCCTAAGTAGTTGACACAATATCCAGATCCTTTTCTAGTCAATAAAATTAAGACCAATAAGTTTGTTTGACAATGTCATCAAGTGGATTGAAAGAGTCCATTTTTTGAATCTGAGAATCACATAACAACAATTATGAAGGGCAAATTTTTTGTATTTCTATTAAATTGGTTCCCTCAACTAGTCTATTAAAAGAAAAACATTAGCAACCCTACACACCGTGAAAAGTATGCCTCGATGGGTAGGTCCACTACTCTTCATCATTTGTGTAGATAGGCACAACCTTTTAATTTTACTATCAAGACACTAAATCGTGCCCAATAAAATTAAATAGCTAATTTGCTTCGGTCCTATAAATAAAAGTAGTGACTCAGATGGAGAGGATACTTGTTATTTATAGCTAAGTGTATACCATTACCTAGCCTCAAGATCCATTGTTCCGTAATGAACTACCCCAGATGGAGGAGTAGTCCACACAACAATTATCTTGAAGCTATCCTCTAAGGAAGTAAGTACCGATGATGCCATAATTAATTTTGTCTGATGGGGAGGAAGGTACTAAAACCAACACACAAAACTTAATTATATCATATACATACTAGTAATGGAGAACATGAGATTTATAAAAAATAAACTCCCTCTCCCACTTAGTTATTTAAAAAAATTGTGAGGGTTATCAAAATTAGCATGTTTGCAAAAAACCGTGATCTAGGTCATAGGCCAAATATTATCATGTTGTCCAAATATGATAAACTATCACACATGCAAACAAGATGAATATACAAATATTCATAAATAAGGAAACATAAATAATATGTATGCCAACTATTATGGTCAAAGATGCAATCCTTGAGCAACAAGGAATCCTTCCAGTCTTGAAATCCTTAAGCAGTGAGGAATCCTTCGAGTCTTGAAATCCTTAAGCAATAAAGAATCCTTTCCAAACTTGAAATCCTTGAGCAATAAATATGTAGAAGACTTGGATACTTTGACTCAATCAAGGAAACCAAAATCCAACCATACTTAGATAAGAAAAATCGGATCTGAAATTTTTCCCGAGTAAACTGCACAGCCTTCAGTATTTTGGACTTTTCTCCCTCATCCAAACTCCGATTGAACTGATTCTAATTGGGTTGGATTCGAAATTCAATTATCTACAACCTCTGTGAAGAACATAATTTCCAATTCCGATGTTTACTGGGTCAAAACAGCCTTGCAATCTGACCCTAAAAATCTGGAAAAATTCTTCTGCGAGCCAAACATTCTTTTTTCTTGACAAAACTTATCTTCTTGTCAAAAAAGATTATTTTCTCCGTATCGTATGCCCCATTTCAGAATCTGTAATCTTCCAACAGATCTATATATCTAAAATGATACAACTGAAAAAACAAAGATTACATCAAAAACTTATTCCTCCCACATACTACTATTACAGATTACAAAACTAAACTTGTAATCAAAAAACAGTAATAGTAACCACGCATAAAACAATTACAAAGCGTGGGATCCAATCACATAATCAAAAACATGTGTGACCATAATAGTGGAATAATCGATTCTGCAAAACAGACGTTAGAACAAATTAGAACTCTACAAAACAACGGTTAGCACAGTTCTATATCTATGTTCTACGGACAACATGGCTTGTTTAATCCATACGCATGATTACAGCCCGCTCTGATAGCACTGTTGGGAAACGAATCCCAGAACCCAGTAATTACGCGTACAGATTAAACAATAAAAATAAACACAAACCCTACGAGGCGGAATTAGGGTTTACCTCTCATCCGTAGACACGAACGCTAGTTGACTTGTTTATTTTAGAACTTGACAGGCCCGATTACTTTATGCAACAAGCTCTGCTCGACAGTACCTCATGATCTTCTGCCATATTCCCTTTGTATCTCGATCATGTAGCCAAGTGTGGACTTCTACATGATCTCTTTGTTCTCTCTCTCACAGCCTCTATTCTAATTTTCTGAATGACTGTTGTGAGACCTAGAGAACATAACGATATATTTATAGGACTAGAGCAGGGACCTGAGGAGAAATAAATTCGGGCTCCTTGTGTAAATAAGAAAACCTAATCCCACACTGATTCTATTCTTATTTCATAAATTATAATTCACACCACTAAAGAATTATAATTGCACTCTCATCTTTATCTCGATTATATTTCGAGCTTCACGTTATTAAATACTTATTAATCTCCCGACGTTAAGATTACAGATACCCGTTGATTCTATTAAATTACTGACATGTTCAATTTTCCTAACCCACACTAACTCATGACTAAAAAGTATTGGACCAAATTTTTGTCGGCCACTCCAACAAAAAAATAATAATAATTTGATGTGTTGCCCGTGGCGGAGCTATTGTGGGGCCAAGCCCTGCGCAATTTTATTTTTAAATATAATTTCCATAATTCTGGTAGATATTTTGTAAAAGAAATATAAATTTTCAACCATAATTAAACAACAAAAATAATATTTTGTTTCTTAGCACAAAAAATTATGGTGAATGATATTTTTCAACAATGATATGATACCAACACTACTAAAGATTAATTCTCCAAGTTATCAAAATCGCTCCATATAAACTCAAACAACTATATTTAGTCTAAAAAAGTCATCGTAGCAAAATCTTTCATAATTCGGCCCCCCTCGATCCAACTTCGATTCTTGGCTCCGGACAGTGTATCGCACGTTGTTTTTTTGTGAGATTAATGATGTAATCAACCCCAAGGGGCGGGTTGGAAAAGTGGTTTTGCATTGAAACTTAGGGGTTTTTCCTCCCACCTAAGGTCTAATTAAGGTTCGAATCCCCTTGCCAGCAAACTTTGGGGCCACAAGGGATTATGCCCAGTCGTTACCTCCAGGGCTCCAAAATCAGTCGAGATGCATGCAAGCTGGCATGGACATCCGGTTATCAAAAACAGATGATATAATGTCACGTAAAACATGTGATTGGTTCATACACAATACCAATTTGATAAAAACCTTATGTCTTAGAAAACAGGGGGCGAGAGGAAAGTTTAGAGAGAGAGAGAGAGAGAGAGGCGGGAGAAGCCTCTCCTTAGGGTTTTCTAGCGGTCTCCGCACTCCCCCTCCCCCACTCCCCCCTTACACCTTCCTCCTCGCCTCAACCCCTTTCCTCTATTGCTTCCCCTCTTGGTTTCCGGCGACTCCCCATGGCGATCGACCTCCTCTCTAGGGATGGGTATGGGGAGGGTAGGGGGTGGATACCACTACCTCCATCCCCTCCCCAATCTCCACTGTGAATTTTTTTTTAACCTCCATCGCCGCCCCAATGCGGGGAATAGGGATCCCCACGGGGAATCGGGGATTCAAAAGTTCACTCAAACTATTCAAGTGAATACAAAAAAAAGTTGTATTAAAATCCAAAGCTAATGACAAAAGTGGTTTCCAAAGATAATAAAAACGTACCAAGTCACTCAAAAGTGCTACCGCTGTTCTTGTTCTTTTCTCTCTTTTTTTGGCTTCTGGGTAGATTAAAATTTCACTCAAAAGTGCCACATAAAACAAAAGTAAAGGAGAAAATCTTCCTTGTACAACCAACCAACCAACAAGTTATGAGTTATAAACTTATCCGGGAAAAAAAAAAACTTATAAACTTATGGCATAATATACCTATATAAGTGAACGGGGATGCAGGGAGGGGCGGGGATCGGGGAGGGGACTGACTATACCATCCCCTACCCGATCCCCAAATTTTTTTTAAAAAAATCCCCATACCCTACCAGATCACCGAAAAAATCCCCAAATCCCTTACCCATTCGGGGAGGGTTGGCCGAGATGACCATCCCTACTCCTCTCCTCTTTGCATGGGCGGCTGAAACCTATTTTTAGGCAAAGGGGGAGCCGGATCTTAGATTTCTAGATCCAGTCTTCCATCATCATCGGCGGCGGGGGCGTGACAACTTCGACGAAGGCTCCGGCGATATTTCTTGTAATTTCTGTTGTCTTTTGTTTTTTTTTTCCTCTTTTTCGATTTTTGTGGGGTTCTTTTGGTAAGTTGTTGTATTGGGTTTTGATTAATGGATTCTATCTCTTTACTGAAAAAAAAGATACCAATTTGATAATATCTAAAAGCTAGATACAAATTTGATGTTGTAGCATTATTTTAATTCAAAATCAAGTTTTTTGAGACTAAGTTGAGACTTGAAGGAAAGTAATCGACATTACATCTATCCCTCCAAATTGTCAAATGAAAGTAATAAAGTAACATATCGATTCATACCACAACTAAAACACACCTAGCTTCAAAAGTTTTGACTGACAAGTAGTTTGGTAATACAGATAAAAGCCAATATGTGGGAAAAGGCTCAGGCCCGATAATTACCTAGTACACTACATGTGGGACAGGAACTGTATGTACCTGGGGGATAAGTTGAGATAAATGTATCAGATACTCTTAATAAGTCCAAAAAAAAAAAAAAAACCCAATACGTATGGTTAAAGGGTTAAATATTTAAATCACACGCATGGATATATCGTTCTAACAGACAAACTCTTGAATCCACAAGAGAAGAGATAAACAACCTTGCGCACGAGGAAAGTAGGTAGAGCTCTAGAAATATTATTGATGAATGATCGAATTTAGAATGAAAGGTTACATCCCTATTTATAATAAGCAAACCCTAATTCAACTAGGACTCAAACTAATTAAAGAAAAAGCAAATCCTAATTCAAAGGAGGGAGGAACTTTAATTTGAAGAAATTGGTTGAACTACAAGAGGAGAATATTGCTGATAGGGAGAAAGCTTTAAAGTATTGTGAGGAGGTAGAAGAGGGTGAGCTTTTTGACAGGGAGGATGATGCCTCTCTATCTTTGGAGTTTTAAGACTTCTATGTTTTGAGGGTCTATGCTTTGGGTATCTTTGTAGTTCAGAGTTTTTGGGGTCTTCTGATTTTCTTTTGATCTTTTTGGGGTTGTAGAGGGTGAGCTCTTGTTTAGGAGGTTGATGTTTTTTCTTTTTGGTGTTTTAGCCATCTTTGTTTTTAGGGGTTTTGTGTTGTATTTTTTGGAGTTTGTGGGGTCTTTAGGTGTTTCTTGCTCTAGTTTTTGTTGGTTCCTTGCCTTCTTTGCTAGTTGGGTCTTGGGTGGTGTTTTCCGCCGGTGTGCCCTTCCTAGTCCCGTTAATCTTTTCTTCAAAGATTAATAAAAATTTCTTGCTTAGCAAAAGAAATTTGAACTAGGACTCAAACTATTTAAAGAAGATACAAATCCCAATTCAACTAGACCAAGAATCCTAATAAAATTGGAAATCAAAATCAAACCGAATACGGAAATATAATAATTACATAAATATTCCTAGTCAAAATCTTATTCTAAAGCAATACAAATAAAAATAAAGAAATTTTCATATTTTGTCCTACATCACCAGGAGATCACCCATTTGCCATGCCTCTTACGGATCAATGCTTTGTCAACATATGAGGCTACATTTGATTCCACAACCTCACAACCTCATAAGAATCATCAGCCCTAGCATAGAGGAATTTTAACTTCACGTCGTCCCCAAGATCATGCCCAAGACTTTTTCGAGTGAACACCATCCCTAAAGGATCTTTAAGTCGCTCAAAGTAGTTGTTTCCCTCTTTTGGTACCTCCACATGCGAAGGTCTAGGAACAAAAGTTGTTTCCGGCATGAATGCCACATAAACTTGAACATCTTGCAATTAGAGTAACTCGGGAGGCAACATCTCATAGCAATCTGCATCCTTTGGTTCAATCAACACTTATCGAATAGTGGGGCTTCAAAATCATTCCCATGCTCACAAAGTTGTGTGTCATCTTCAATTTCAAAGTCACAACACCAATCTACCTGTCATAACTCTCGTCTAAGACTTGCTCACTATCTTCCAAAAAAATGCAAGGCTCATACATCGAAAGACTAGGCATTTCTTGTTCTTCATGTCTACCACAAATGTCTTCAAATCCTTCTTATTCATTGTTACCATCAATGTCCTCATTTGAACACTCATCATAGACGTGAAGGTCTTCACAGTCACCTCCAAAGGTAGAAAAATCTTCAAATCCATCTTCAAACTCCTCTAACTCTTCTTTAGGAAACTCATCAAAGATCGGAACACTATCAAATCCATACTCTTCATTGCAACATGATTCTCTTTCTCTGGGAAACTCATTAAAGATCGAAACACTATCATACCCATACTTTTCATTGCAACATGATTCTCTCACCTCCTCGACAAGAAGGAATTAAGAACACGCTCACAAGCTTTTTCACCAACTTGCAACTCAAGAATTGGTTCTCCATACTTTAAGCATTCGAATATTCCACTGGTTGACGGGTTTCTAGCCTTCAAGGTATCGATTAAAGGTTGATTTTCCATTGGGATAGCCCCCAAGGACTTTCTCTTACCAAAACTAGTTGAAGAATCGGCATTGGGATTATGATGGAAATGGAAGAATTCATCCTTGAGCTTCTTCTTCTTCATCTTATCTCAATCTCTAATCCTTTCTTTACCTCTCCCTTGTCAACTAACTTTGGATTGTGTCCACACAATCCAAAGCTCTCCCTTTAAAGCAATTGATACCAATTTCACCTTCTTTTCTTCGGTAACATGATAATACTCAAAAATACTCTCAAGGAGTTTAACGAATCAACGAATTCATGTGGACTCCCACAAAAGTTAGGAAGTTCATTAACACCCATATTTGGTCTACGCCAATGTGGAGTTCATAAAGAATCCTCAAATTTCATTCGAGTATTCTTAATATGGTCACTACCTTTGGTTGGAGGTTGCAAGTGTCACATTTTCTCAATCATAGTTGTAACTTGCTTACTCAACTCATCGATCTCATAGCATTGGTTACTAAATACATTCTCTTCACCATTGTTCACTATAAATCCTCTCCCTCTATCTCCTCTCCTACCTCTTCCTCCTCTATGAGCCATTACAACACCCAAAATCAACTCCAATAACTAAAATCAGCCCAAATTAAGCAACACCCAATTAATTGGGACCCTAAGCTTCAAAAAATCACCAATAACCACCAATATATAACAACTCCAAATACTGACCAAATTGAAACAAATCGAAGCAAACTTCGATAAATAACACAAACCCAGTTGAAATCTGACCTTAATTCACTACTTGAGTGCTGAATAGTGATTTTCGAGTGCTGAACAGTGGTTTTCGAGTGTTCATTATTCAAGGCTAACCCAGGGATGCCGAATGACTTAAACTCCAATCAATTGCTATTCGAACTCCAATCGAGTGATTTGAGTCCAGAATAGAGAATTTCGATTATCATTCGAGCGCCACACCAGGGTTTCGAAGGTCTGAGACGCTTCTAATAGCGCCGAAAGTTGGAATCGATTGTTGGGTCTCTTTGTTCGAGCACTGAAATGGTCTATAATCACAAGTTTGAAGCTTGAAACAAGTAAATCAGTTGCTGAAATAGTGATTCGAGGCTCGTAAACAAGGACTCGACTGCTGTATTCAAGATTCGAGTGTTGGGTAGAGCTAGAAATGGTTCGAAATGGTCTGAAATGGTTTTAATGGTTGCGAAATGGGTTTTGATAGACCAAAATAGCAAAATCAGCTCCGAAAATGGTCAAACTGTGGGTTATGATGGACAAAATTGAGATTTAGGGTCTTAGGTTGAGTAAATTTGGAAAAAAACAAGTGATTTGGGGGCTCCGGTGAGGTTGTTTGCCAGTGGGAGAGCTAGACTACGTCTTCCCACTTGCTAGGTTTATACCAACAGGTTAGAGAAGTAATTCGTTTTGAAAGTAGGGAACGAGGAATTAGGATTTTTGGCGAGGTTTTACGGTGAGGTTAGGTTTGTGTTGCCACCAATTCCTCCAGGGACGGGAGAAACGGGGATGGTCAACACCTGGTGGTGTAGAAGATGCGAGGGCGTGCCAGGAGATGTGAATCTCCAATGAAAATAAGGAAAAGCGCCTGAAGCTACTAACTTCTTTCAAGCAAATGTGAAACTTGAATAAAAGAGAAACTAAAGTTACAACGGTTCGTGGGCCTTTGAGCAAGGACTTCCACAATTGAAGATAACTACGGTTTACATAGAAGAAGAAGAAGAGAAAGAAGAGGAGGGAGAAGAATAGGGGAAGAGGTAGAAGATAGACATAGATAGAAGATAAAAGAAATCGATCGACTAACTGAGAGTTAGGAGATAAACTAAATTAATTTGCTGCAGTGAGCTTTGTTGGTGCTTGGACCTCTGTAATGTTGCACAAAGGTTTGTAATTATAGCCTCCGGATCCAAATGTAACTTCCAAACGTAACCGCCCATGAACACAACCATTATGCCCATGTCTTGCATCCACTACCGTATCTTTCTTGAAAACGCATATGGAAGTGACATGTGTCCTTTAATTGGCCGAAAATAACTACCCATGTTCTCCATACAATTAGCACATGTTAAATTCGGCCCCTATCTTCACGCTTATGATAAGAATTACTTCCCTATAATTTAGGCAATAAACTTATCTCCTAAATTATAGATAATTCGGCCATTACATTAAATCCGAATTAAGTAAAAATTATTCCCAGCCAATCTATTTGCCACGTGTACAAATTTGAAAATTATGGTACAAACAGTTTGAGGCAAAGTTTCCGGCGAGATGAAGGGCCAGGATCTGAGTTAGGAGCTCTGATACCAAATGGTGCAACTAGAATATTCCATTAAGATAAACTAGAGAGAGAAACTCCCAAAATGGGATATAAAGAGATAAACTCTTGATAATATATTTTTAAAATGACAAAAGCTACCAAATGAAAGATTCACACCCCTATTTATAGACTCATTAACTTAAGGACACAAAATGACATAAAAACCCCTAAATTAACTCCATCAAATTAAGAGTTTAAAATATTTTTGCTGTCTGTTTTGTTAAACAAAATTCAAACTGTTCATGAAATTTTGGTATCCATTAAGCTGATTTTTGTCATGGTTGTTCTTTTATTAAATACTTATGATTTATATATTTGATCATTGTTGTGGACTTAGAATGAGGTGAAAAAAAGTGTCTTGAAGGGTACGGAGGATAGTGGTATGAAGAGGACCTTAGCCCTTAACCTCAATTGTCTTAATTGTTTAAAATATGAGGTAATCTCCCATCCATATGTCACACCCCATTTTTTTAAAACATGGAAAATGATAAAAAGAAAAAAAGAGTATAAAGAAAAAAGTAAAAAAAAAAAAAAAAGAGGGTTAATATTTAGTGGATGCCTACCATTAGAATTTAGGAAGTATATTTTTGTGTGACGTAGAGCCTATAAAATAGAATAGAGTACTTTTTGGTATGTGTCAATTTTTTTAGGAACATATTCAAATATTGTTCCAACCCTATTAACAGCATCGCGACACAAAAATGTGGCACGAGTCTCCGCGAGGCGACTGGCCTTGGGCTCCAAGCAAGGGTTATTCGGAAGCGGTGAGGTGGCATTTTCACATTGGGTGGTGAGGAATGGATTTTCCGGGACTTTAATAGATACGGGGTGATATCATATATATAGGATGATATCACATGGGATGAGATCACATGGGGTGTATTAAACTTAACATTCAATATGGATAATTCTATTAGAAGATGGTTTAGCCACCAATATAAATAGGTTTCTTCTCCCCCACTCATAGAACACACACGGTACCGCAGTAAAAATAAGAGAAAAGAAATAAAAAGAGGATAACAAGAAGAAAAAAAAAGAGAAGAGGACAAGGTGAGTCCTCCGCCATCACTGCCGAAACACATGCACACATGCACCTACCTTTGTAGTCCAAATCATACCAACAAGAAAGTGGGAAAAAATTATTCTCCTCTACTTGGTTAACAAACACGTCCTTGTTTTACTTGGGTAGGATCAGATTGGTAGTTTTATAAAAATATATATAAACATATGTGATTGGTTTCAGGTCAGGTTACGGAAAAAAACAAATAAAAGAAGACAAAAACAAAACACTAAGCCCTTTTTTAATCAGTACTTAATCAACTTCCTCTAAACGCTTTGATGAGCTTTTAACAACCAACAAAGCAAAGATATATTACCTCTTTGTGAACCATGCGGGCCACTCTGTTAATCCCTAAAATAGAATCCCACGAAGTAACATAAAATCCGTACATATATATTTAGCTAGGATGGTGTCAAGTTTGGAAGAAGAAATTGATATCTTTTCATTTACTAACGTTGAGTATAAATACGCAAAAAGAGATAGAATACAATCCCATCACTTAGGGATAAACATAAAGGATAAGTACAAGTGTTAGTGATATAGATAGGCTAAAGAAAGATAATAGCAAATAACAAATCTTTATCTAATCTAACAGTCCCCCTCAAGTTGGAGTATGAACATTGAGAAGGCCCAACTTGTTTGCTAAAAATTGAAACCGATCTTTGCCCAAGGCCTTTGTAAGAATATCAGCGATTTGATGGGTTGTAGAAACGTAAACAAGTAGTATCTGATCGAGCTGTACTTTTTCCCGAATTAAATGACAATCGAGCTCAATGTGTTTTGTGCGTTCATGAAACACAGGATTGGTCGCAATATGTAAAGCTGATTTGTTGTCGCAGTAGAGTTTCATGGGGGCATTATGAGGGAAACCAAGATCTTTAAAAAGATAGCGCAACCATGTCAATTCACAACAAGCTATTGCCATGGCTCGGTACTCGGCTTCAGCGGAGGAACGAGAAATAGTAGATTGCTTCTTTGTCTTCCAAGAAATAGGACTAGTGCCAAGAAATGTACAGTACCCAGTAGTTGATCGCCGTGTCATTGGACAACCTGCCCAATCAGAATCACAATACGCTGCAAGATGCAAATCATCTTGGGCAGCTAAAAAAACTCCTTGGCCAGGGGAACTCTTTAGGTAGCGGAGGAGGCGTATAGCAGCATCAAGATGAGGCTTTCGAGGGGCAGCCATAAATTGACTAAGAATGTTAACAGAATAAAGTATATCAGGACGAGTATTTGTTAAATATATGAGCCGCCCGATCAATTGTCTATATGAGGCTGCGTCATTTAAAAGAGGGCCATCTTGATTATTCAACTTCAAGTTCTATTCCATAGGAAAGTGCACTGGCTGAGAAGCCAACAAACCCATATCTTGGAGTAGCTCTAAGGTGTATTTGCGCTGTGTGAGTAAGATGTCTTTGTGCGAGCGAAGAACTTCGATACCCAAAAAATAAGATAAAGGACCCAAGTCCTTAATATTAAAACGACTATGTAGGAATGCCTTGATGCTGGAAATTTCAGAGGGATCAGTTCCTGTATTAAAACGACTATGTAGGAATGCCTTGATGCTGGAAATTTCAGAGGGATCAGTTCCTGTAATGATGATGTCATCAACATAGACGAAAATATAAGTGTAATGGGTAGCAGATAACTTTGTAAATAAAGAATAATCAGCCTTGGATAGAGAGAAACCAGCTGCTAATAATGCTTCTGAAAACTTAGCAAACCACTGTCGCGAGGCTTGCTTGAGCCCATATAAAGATTTATTAAGACGGCACACCCGTTTTTCACCTGTTGAAGTAAAACCAGGAGGTAAATTCATGTAAACTTCTTCATGCAAGTCACCATGTAAAAAGGCATTTTGGACATCCATTTGGTGTAGTGGCCAATTTTGAGCAGCTGCCAAAGCCAAAAGACAACGAACAGTGGTGAGTTTAGCGACGGGTGCAAAAGTTTCATTATAGTCCACCCCTTCTTGTTGATGAAACCCCTTGGCAACAAGTCTTGCTTTATAGCGCTCAATTGAACCATCAGCCTTATATTTAATTTTATAGACCCACTTACACCCAATAGGTGTTTTGCCACGGGGTAAATCAACCAAAGTCCAAGTTTTATTTGCTTCCAAGGCAGAAATTTCTTTACTCATAGCCTCTCGCCATTTAGGATCACTAGCAGCCTGTTTGTAAGAGTTAGGTTCAATAGTACTAGATATTGTGGCAGCAAATTTTTGGCAAGAATTTGATAACCGATCATATGAGAGAACATGATTCAGTGGATATTTTGGAACTTGAACAGATGCAAGTTTATGCGGAATAATGGAGCAAGTATTGGTGATTAGAGAACAATGATAATCTTGCAAATAACGTGGAGGGACTTTGGGTCTGGTGGAGTGGCGAGTAGGTGGTGGAGAGGGGTTGAATTCAGGTGGTGATGGGGGAGGTGGAGGAGATGTAATTGGATTGGATGGAGAAGGTGGCTCAGCAGTATGTAATGGTGTAAGAGTAGGATCGTCCGGTAAAGACAAGGGCAAGACAGTTGAGTTGGAATCATTGGGTATTGCCGCATATGGAAAGATGTGCTCATAAAAAACAACATCTCGACTTGTAAAAACAGTGTGAGAGTCAAGATCAAAAAGTTTGTAGGCCTTTTGTAATGGAGGATAGCCAATAAAAATACAGCGGCGTGCTTTGGAATCAAACTTGTGTTGAAAATTCGTATTGCGAGCATAACAAAGGCAGCCAAAAACTTTTAAGTGGGAAAGATCTGGTGGAGAGTTAAAAAGGAGGTCGTAAGGGCTTTTGCCTTTCAACAATGGCGTGGGCAACCTATTAATTAAATGGGTTGCTGTTAGTATGCAGTCTCCCCAAAAAGAAATGGCTAAGTGTGATTGAAAAAGTAAGGCACGAGCAACCTCAATTAGATAACGATGTTTGCGTTCAACAATGCCATTTTGTTGAGGAGTATCAACACAAGAATGTTGATGAAGAGCACCACGAGTTTGAAAAAAATGTTGCATGTCCTTAGAAAAAAAAATTTGGCCATTATCGGATCTAACACACTTAATAGAGTAATGAAACTGAGTTTTGGCGTATTCAAAAAATGATTTTAGGAATTGATTCGTCTCAGATTTGTATCTCATCAAAAAAGTCCATGTGAAACGACTAAAATCATCAACAAGAGTAAGAAAATAATGAGCACCGGTGCGAGAAGCAGTAGCATAACCCCCCCAAATATCACAATGTAAAAGATCAAACAAGGATTGTGTTATTGATGAACGAGAGGGAAAAGGAACTCTAGATAGTTTGGCCCTGGGGCAAACATCACAATGACAACCTAAAAAAGAAACATCAGAACTACTTTTATTGATTAAGGAATAACGCGTCGGAGAGGGTTGGCCTAGCCGAAGATGCCAAAGATCAAATCCGGAAGGTTTATTTGATGGAGTAGTGGAACACACGGTGGAGGAAGGCTGAAAAATGTAGAGACCAGAATGTGCTCTACCCGCTCCAATCGTCATTTTCGATGAGAGGTCCTGAAAAAGGCAATGATCATGAAAGAATGTAATGGAACAATGATTATCATGAAGAAGTCGTTGGAAAGATAATAAGTTATATGAGAATGAGGGAACACAAAGCACATTATGTAAGGTGAGAGAAGGGGATAAAATGACAGTGCCTATGTGTAGTACAGGTACTTGAGAACCATTTGGTAGGCTAATAGAGGTATTTGGAATAATAGGTTGAATATTGGAAAACAAAGAAGGGGAACAAATAATGTGATCGGTGGCACCGCTATCAATGATCCATGATCCAGAAAATGACGAGAGAGTAGAGCAAATAATATTACCTGTCAAGTGAGCAATAGAACTTGAACTACCTGCGCGTGCTTGAAGCAAGTGCAGAATTTGCTGATGTTGTTCAGATGTAAATTGAGGGCTTGCCGAAATAGCCGAAGGTTCAGCCAAAGTCTGTGAAGTAGGGACTGAATGAGCAACAATGTTGGCATAATGGGGGGGTGGCTTCTTGTAGTGATTCAGATTGTAACGTGGATGGCCTTTGGGATAGCCATGGAGCTTGTAGCAATTTTCCTTAAGATGTCCATCTTTTTTGCAGTATCGACAAAAAAGAGGGTTGCTAGACACTTCTGATGGATGTGAAGGAACATTCTTTTGGATTCGGGCTGAAAACGCAGCATGGTCAGTGGTTTGGGAAGGAACATGAAGACCGCGTTGGGTTTCGTCTTGCAGGAGAAAAGAATAAGCACGAGAGACAGATGGTAAAGGCTCCATTAGAAGAATCTGACTCCTTACTGAACCATAGCTATCATTTAGTCCCATAAGAAATTGCATGAGACGTTCTTGATCTTGATAAGCATTGAAATTGAAGGAGGTTGCACAAGAGCACAGAGTGAAAGTTGAGTAGGAGGCCAGTTCATCCCACAATTGCTTAAGCTTGGTGTAGTAAGATGATAGAGAAGACTGATGTTGCAACACGTTTGTAATGAGTTTCGTTAGTTGGAATATTCTTGGAGCATTTTTGCGAGAAAAGCGGTCGTGGAGATCTTTCCAAACTTCATAGGCAGATGAGGCAAAAACAACACTGTCAGCAAGATCTCTATCGCAAGCATTGATAATCCAAGAACAGACCATAGTATTCGCTCGAATCCAAAGCGAATGAGTAGGAGACTTTGAATCGGGTTGCGGGAGAGAGCCATCAACGAACCCCACCTTGTTTTTGGCAACAAGGGCCATATTCATGGCACGTGACCATGTAGCAGAATTGTCTCCCGTAAGGCGGTGAGAGACCAAAACAGTCCCTGGGCTATCTGAGTGGTGAAGGAAATAAGGGCTATTTTCATCAATAGGATCTGGAAGTTGGGCTTTTGAAGAACTGGTAATTGTTGGATCATCACCAGCCATGAGGAAAAAAAAGAAGGATATTTCTTAGGGATTATAGAAGAAATGCTCTGATACCATGTCAAGTTTGGAAGAAGAAATTGATGGTAATTTGGAAGCCGCAATTATGGTATTTCTATTTTTTTAATGTGTTATTCTAGGACCCGGTACGTTTCAATAAATTTTACAGTAGACATCGAGCATGAGAAGGCGAGTTATGAATTATCTCCGTTACATGAGATTTTTCGCAAAAAATTATGTTTTATTAAAGTATGATAAATTATATATGAATTTCTTTGAACCAAATATACCATGTAATTCTAATGCTTTGCTCAGTTTTTAAGAAGAAATTATTATCAATACATCCAAACGATGTCCTTGAATCTAGGAGATGTTAAAGATACTAATCGGAACAGTGTCAGCAGGGCAGAATGGAAAGGGACACAACCAAGTGTCAAACTAAATTGATCAATTCAAGATGTTATATTGGGGGTCGCTCCCTCATAGCTGACAGTAATTGTTGGATGGTATATCGTATGGTTCATGTTACGTACAAGCATATTTGTGCTTTTGGTTACAGTTTAAGCCATGAAAAACTGATGCTTTGATTTCTGTTTTTATCTTAAATTCCATGGTTGACCATGTAACTCTGATAATTCATAAACTCACACAAGCAGTGGCTTATGTTATTACAATTTTTCTCTTTTCAGGTAACCAGGGATAGAAGGATGAGTCAAGTACCAAGATGAGTCAATTACTGTATGCAACAAACTCTGCTCGACAATACCTCACAATCTTCTACCGTATTTCTTTATACCCCGACCACGTAGCCAAGTATGGACTTCTATGTGGTCTCCTTGTTCTCTCTCTCACAGCCTCTTTACTAATTTGTTGAATGACTGTGTGAGACCTAGAGAACATAACGATATATTTATAGGGCTACATCAGGGACCTGAGGAGAAATAAATCTAGGCTCCTTGTGTAAATAAAAAAAACCTAATCTCACCCGGATTCTTTTTTTATTTCACAAATTATAATTCACACCACTAAAGCATTATAATTTTACTTCCGCCTTTATCTCAATTATATTTTGAGCTCCACGTTGTTAAATACTTATTAATCTCCTCACGTTAAGATATATTACAGATACCCGTTAATTCCATTAAATTACTGACAATTTAATCCCATATGCTTAATTTCCAAAGTTAAGTATTTTGAATTTATCTTTAATACTAATACTACAGGACCACTTTAAGATCCAAGTTTTGGCTGGAAAAGAGTTTTTTGAAGACAGTCATTGGGTGTATTAGAAGCGAAAGAATACTCCTTAAGTTTAGTGGGATCAAAAATAATTTTTTGGAGCTTATATGGATATTTGAAGCAATTGAAGGCTACTAATAAAGATTGTGAAGTACTTATAAAGAACCGAGAACTATAAATAGATTTACATGCTTGCTAACCATGTGAAACTGATGGTCTGTTAAAGTTCTTTTATACAAGTTACCAATTTTAGATTTTTGGAAAGTCCTTAGGACATCCTATTTGTTGTTTAAAATGTCAATTTCACAAGGATTAGGGAGAGAAAAAAATCCCCAATTTCATAATTTACATGAAACTCTAACTTTTGTGGTTTAAATGAGAAATTTGGGGAGCCTGTTGCGCAGGTAATTGCACAGCAGGTGCTGTGCAATCTAGTAGCAATCCAGTGTGGTTAGAACATCTATTGAACTTTTGCAAGAAAAGCTTCAAGTATTGATATATTACGCAAGAGCCCCACTACTAGTACTACAATTCAACACAAGGCACTAACTAAAAGCTGAAATTTTCCACCAATTTTTCCATCAAATTCCGCATCCTCAATTTATGGTATCAAAGCCCTGCAACGATTCAACATAGGGAAGCCAAGAAAATTTGTTATAATCCTATACCAGAGCAATATAAAGAATTAAAACATACAATTTTACAAGGAAATAAGTTGATTTAACGATTAGAAAATATTAAAGAAAAATTTGTTATAATTTATGGTATCAAAGCCCTGCAACGATTCAACATAGGGAAGCCAAGAAAAATTTGTTATAATCCTATACCAGAGCAATATAAAGAATTAAAACATACAATTTTACAAGGAAATAAGTTGATTTAACGATTAGAAAATATTATCGGCACTGTCAAACTTTACATAGAAAGATATAATTAACCAATTAGAATTACTAGAAAATTGTAAGCTTATAATTAGCCAACTTTTAATTCTAAAAATATATCAAGACTATCATAGAAAGCCATGTACAAATGAATCACAAAGGCTACCAAGTAGATACTTGAATTTACGAACACAAAGAAAAAATTAAGAGAGAAAATAGATATAAAATCTTCGAAAGATATAAATCACCACACAGAAAAATAGTAAAAAATTACGTATCAATTATACTAAGGATTAACCTAGTGAGTCGAATAGAGTTTCCCAAACACATAAAACAAATTATAGGACAATATTTGATAAATCATACAACAGAACCTATAAAATACTAGACACTGAACATAAAAAAATTCATTGTAGCAATCGATGGAGAAGAAGTTGCCACCTTTAACTATAATAGTCAAGATATAAGAAAAGAAAATCTTCCAGATTCAAGCTATAGATGGTCAATAGCTCAATTTGAAAAATTCACTTCTTTTGTGACATTAGAAGATGGAGCTTTATGGTCATCAGATCAACTTAACTAGACTAATGTATATTTATCAAATTTGGAGAATATCAACCCATAAGCACAAAAGACTCCAAAATATTAAATGAAATAAGAATTTTAAACATGACAAATAGACAGCGTCTAACCCAACTGGGAAACCATTTATCCAATATTTTTAGTGAAGTCAAATTAAAAATTAACCAAATACAGAACCTAGAAGATTTACAAAAAGTCAAAGAACAGATAAATAATCATATAGGAGTCGAAGGAAGTCTATAGGAACGCCCTAAAAATATAGAAAATAAGATAAACTAAATAGCCGAAAGAGTAGGGACAAGTATACCAAACTAGGCCCATAATAGATGAAACAACCAAAGAATCTGAAGAAAGTGAAAACGTTTTAATGATTCGAGTAACCCAACCAAATGACATTTGTGATACTATAATTCAAGAATTAATCTTAGCCCTCACAAAACAACATAAGCAATTGGAACAATCTTTTGATAATCTTTTGATACTATAATGCATCTCTTCCAAATAGTCTTAACGAGCTAAGAGAAGAGATGAGAACTATGGCCAGATATATCCTATGAACCCGATTTATGCCTAAATAGTTGGATATAATTTTCTTATGGAAGAAAATAAAAAGAACTATGAACAAATAATTACAGCAATAAACGATATATCAATAAAATTAGAAAATATGACGCAAGTAGGTATTTTAGAGTATAAAGAACCAACTATTCTACAGCCGCCACCAGATTTTCTAGAAGAAATTATGGTAATAGAAATAGAAGAACAAAAGCTAGAATAACTAGAAGAACAATATATGATAGAAGATGGAGAAAAGTTAGCAATATTAAGTAAACAAATTACTCGACAAACTCGAAGGATAGAAAACTTAAAAATGAAAAGTGCAGCAAGTGCAGCAGGTTCAGGAACAATGGCTACTAGAATAGCTGGAACACCAAGTAATTCTCCTAGTGGAACAACTAGGACACAAAGTAATTTTCCTAGTAGTTCTCGATGTACACGAGGAATTACTTATGGATGGTCGGATTCTAGAGAACGAAATAGACGAGATCCTTGAAGTAGAATTCCATTTAGTAGAGAAGACATATGAGAAAGTAGCAATCGAAGAATTCCTAGAACCAAATCTGAATATTCACCAGTACAAGATTATGAGAAACCTATAAGCGCCAATGTAATATGGCTAGATCTTGATTGTGTAAAGGACGTTGATAAAGCCATAGAAGCATGGGTTAAAAAATACTCATTTAACAAGTCAACATAAAGGATGGACTAGTGAGCAGACATGTAGTTTTATAGAACATACATTTCAAGGTAACGTTACACAATGGTGGAAATATTTTAGTGATAATTCAAAGTATCTAATAAAATATACAGCAGAAGGAGTGGCAAACAAAGAATGGGTATATTAAATTTTGAAAGAGCATTGAGAGATGAATTCCTAGGAGAATATTGGGAAACAAGAAGTGATGAATAAACAGCTAAAAGAATTGAAGAAGCAAAATGGAAGACAACTAATCTAATAATTTGTGTTGTGTGCTAGACAATTATATATGTGAATTTAGTGACTACTATTATTGCATCAACGTTAAATGTATCAAAAACAAAAAAGCTTATTTAGAATTATTTATGCAAAAATTACATTATCCATGGGGAATCAATATACTAGATGCATATAATAATAGACCTAACAAGGAGTGAGCCACCTTAGGAGGACGAATAGAATTTACTAAAAGAAAAATAAGTGAATGGTGTGTACAAGCTAGAAACTCTAGACTATATTACATAACACAAAAAAAAGAGGTTCACGTTGTCCAAAAATAGCAAGACCTAGTAATTGGCGATGCAACATAATACCTAGAATACGATTCAAAAAATATGAGAAGAAATTCAAGAAAAGATTAAAAAAGCACTATAATCAATATCCAAAAAAGAGATATTTTAGGAAGAGAAAGACATATAAACAGCCCAATAAGCAATTTAGGCCAAAGCCAAAAACATGCAAATGTTGGCTATGTTAGAAAGAAGGACATTATGCAAATGAGTGTCCAGAAAAAGGGAAAAGGACTAATACAAAGCTGTCAGAGATATATAACGAAAGTTTAAAAAATGAATATGAACCAGTAGAAGATAGTGAGTGATATATCCAGTGATGAAAGTATTGTAGGAAAAATCAGTGCTAAAAACAGTAAACACATAATTAAATTCTGGAAATGAAAAATATAAACAAGAAATAATGGAAACCGGGAAAAATTAGCAAACCGGAAAAACAAGCCAGGGCCCGTGTTTCACACGGTTTCCTTAAAGCAAATTCGCCGCCTCACCGTAGGTGTTTGAGGGGTTGACCGACGTCTGCTTCCCAGGATACAATGGCTTATGACAATCAAACGGTAACACCAACCGGATTGCCCTGTCGAACAAACTAGTGTCTGTACTCTCTTCCAAAAAACTGAATGAAGAACAATGGAACAAGAGACTGATTTTCGGTGTGTTGAAACAATAGAAAGGACTGCCTTTATATAGGAGTTGAGAGGAGCCTCTCTCATTCATGGGGATTAAAGCCTCCATAATTCTAGCTTTTGAATTGCAAAACCGACATTGCAATTCAGTGCACCAATTGATATCATACTGCCGTTATATATCATTTCCAAGAGCAATTGAAGGAGCAATATCATTACATTTGATTTTGCCATCAAGTAGGCCATTGCTCCGTGAGAATTCAATGAGCACAACTACGAAATCAAAACTGATTTTCCACTCTATTGTGGGTCCAATCAAGTGTGTACGACTCGTACCCAAATCCACTAATTTCTGGGTTGTACACAATTATGAGGGAACTTAGGCCAAGCCCATTTAATCGCCTAGCCAGCCGACCAAGCCCAGGCCAAGGACCACAGACCTCGAACCTATAGTCCCGGTCATGGTCCGGTCCGAGCAGGCGGCGGCGGCAGCATGCGTGTGGTAATTGGGTCGAAGCCCATAGCCCAAAAAGAGTGCGTGCTCCCTCCTTGGAAAAATTTAGGCCCACTTAATTTGAGAGACAATTTCTTATTCATTCTCTAATTGGAATTTGCTCATTCCTCTACCAAAATAAACTCCCAACATAGGAGTGTCAATTGCTGCTAAGGGCCCACCTCACGCGGTGTGGGTCCCATTTTAATTTAAGGGTTAAAGCCTGTAATACCCCAGGTTTGGGGGTAGATGGTGTTTAGTCACACATTGGTTGTTTGTATGAGTGGTCTAGGGTATATAACAAACCATGTGGGCTACTACTAGTACCTTGGGCTTAAGCATTTTAGGCCATGTGGTGTGGTTGTGGATAAAATCAGGGTACTGGGCTAGTGGTCTACATGGGGCGTTACAAATGGTATCAGAGCCCCGCCCTGGTCCAAGTGGTGGGTAGGATGCGCTCTGCCACCACGGACACCAGGGGAGGTTGCTGGGACTATGCAGTTTTCTTATTTGTTTTGGGTTGTTAAAATATATATATATAATTATTTATTTAGGCTTTGTTAGTGTTATTGGCATTTTCCGGATTTCGACAAACCATTGGTGTATGTACTTCTATCTTTTTCCATTTGGGTTTGGGAGGTAGCTTAGATGATTGAGTCTAGATGCTCCACCCGGTGGTTGAAGGATTGGAGAAATGGAGTTACACGCACTTGGCTCGGATTGGCTTATGAAAGGTATAAAGTTGCATTATCATGTTCTTCATTTAGATTAGGGATTTAATCCTTTTATGTTGCATGATTTTAGCCTTATAATATGAGCATCAAGTATTTTTCTAAGGCATGTACCTATTTTAAAAGAGATTCTGAGCGCAGCGCTTGTTTAGCGCGACTGGCGCTTATCTAGCGCTTCAGTTTGCTTCATTAAAAACAGATTCAGCAAGATGCGCTCGATGAGCGCTACCCGCTGCGCTCGTTGAACCTATTAGCGCTTTTCCTGTCTGCACATCTTCGTGGCGCCAGTTGAACGCTTGTTGCTTGTCTCCGTGCACAACTTCAAGCGCAGTGCGTTTTTACTGGTGTATGTGGCGTGTTCCTATTGGCTTATGCTAGGGTTATGTCCTTGACACTATATAAACTTATTTTTCACTCTTCTAGGTCAGATTTTGAGAGCATTAGCCCACCTTAGAGAGAGAAACACATCTCCTTCACTTGCTCATGGGGTTCTATGCTTTTGAGGTGATTTCTATTTTGATTTGATCATCTTTTATTCATTCTAGTGCTATATTCTAATATCTATGCATATGCTCTAGTTTGATTCTTCTCAAATCTTCATTGCATCATCAAAAAACAATCTTTTCTAAGATTCATGTGTTTAGATGCTTTTAGTATGATTTAAACTTAGTGTTTGATCATCTTTTGTGTCAATCTAGTGCAATACTTTTGTTCTCCATGTATTTGCTCTAGATTGATTTTCTTCATTCAAAAGCCCTCATTAAAAATCAAGTCTTTTATCTTTTATGGGTTCTTGATGCATTATATGATTTAAACCTTGTGTTTGATCATTTTCCTTGTCAATCTAGTGCAATACTTTTGTTCACCATGTATTTGCTCTAGATTGATTTTCTTTATTAAAAATCTCCATTTATCATCATGTCATTCATATCATGGTTGATTGCCTTGGTTCCTACGTGAGCCGGTTGGACCGGTGCCGAGTTGACTCGGAGATCAAGACGGACGTGCTTGTGGAGTCCATGGAATCAAAAAGGGTACGGGGTACTATCAAGAATTGGAGCTAGGTGTCACAAGGGGCTTGTTGGGTAATTCCTAGTCTTGTTAATTCTTGTAAACCTTTTGATTTATGGAATGCATAAGTAGGACTAGGCCGTGGTTTTATGCTTAGGGTGTTTAGACCCTAAGTAGTTTCCACGTATATCTTGCTTCTTGTCTCTTTACTTTAATTGCCTTTATCTCTTGGCAATTTG
The DNA here is from genome assembly GCA_016920895.1 of Vaccinium myrtillus. NCBI lineage: Eukaryota > Viridiplantae > Streptophyta > Magnoliopsida > Ericales > Ericaceae > Vaccinium > Vaccinium myrtillus. Next base: position 24,810,566 of record CM029273.1, on the reverse strand, counting down.
AATGGAGTATGAATGATTAAATTTAATTAGAATTAATTTTTAAATTGTCGTCCTATTCACCCCCCCTCTAGGACTCGTTAGTGCATTATATTTGTTTTCAATTGGTATCAGAGCCCGTGTGCTCATTATTGGTTTAACTACCTGAGTTGATCCTTATTTGCACTTTTGTTTGTGTTTGTCCTATGGAGGGTGTCTCAAAATCCTATCTTCCTTACTTTGACTCCAATGACTATGTCTTTCAAAAAGCCAAAATGAAAAATGACTTTTTGGACTTTGAACCCTCTAAGCCTATCTTCGAATCTAGTAAGGGTTTTATTTTTAAGTCTACTCATGAGGAAAACTATGACACTAGTGACGATGATGAGAGCTTAGACAATGAGGAGCTTGGTTTGTTTATTAAGAAGTATAAGAGATTTGTAACTTGTAGGAAACCTAGTGAACTAGGTACTTCTTCTAATCCCTCGAGTGGTGTCCAGATAAAAACTAAAAAGTGTCTTAAGGTCACTAGAGGAGATAATAGTGAAGATGAGGTTAGTGAAAGTGAAATCCGTGATGCATGTGAGAGTAATTCTAGTGTCTCTATGTTAGTGGCTACCGTTGATACTCTTGTTTTTCCTAGATCATTGTCTGACTCTTCTTCTTGTAATGTTGAAGACATAAACAAATTGACTCTACATGCTAACAACTTGAAAGTTGCTTCAAATGTTCATGTGAACTCGCATAATATATGGAAGAAAGTTGACAATGCTTCTCTTGTTGCACAAACCGCTTTTCAAGCACATAATGCAAGTTTGTGGTATCTTGATAGTGGTTGCTCTAGGCACATGACCGGGGATATAGCTATGTTTGCTAATCTTGAAAATTTTGATGGTGGACTTGTGACATTTGGTGATGGTAACAAAGGTAAAATCATTGGTCATGGCACCATTTGCACCCCAGGTCTCCCCAAATTGCATAATGTGTTGCTTGTAGAAGGATTGAAAGCTAATCTCTTAAGCATTGGTCAATTTTGTGATAATGAGTATAATGTACAATTTTCTAAAGATGCATGTTCGGTTGTGGATCCTAATGGTGATTGTGTTCTTAATGGAATTAGATCTATAGATAATTGCTATTGTGTTAAGCCATATGTTTCTATTATGTGTAATCGAGTCTTGCTTGATGAAGTTGAGTTATGGCATCAACGATTAGGACATGTGAATTTTGTTGAATTGCATCATATTATCAAGAATGAGTTTGTGAGAGGTATGCCCAAGTTTGCTAATGGCAAGAGCCGTACGTGTGGGGGTTGTGTAGATGGTAAACTTGTTAAGAGTCCTCACAAGAAAACCAACATTGTTTTAACCACTAAACCTCTTGAATTAATTCACGTAGACCTTCTAGGTCCTTCTATAACCGAGAGTATGGGCGGTAAGAGATATATGCTCGTGGTGGTTGATGACTATTCTCGGTATACTTGGGTGGGGTACCTTCGAGAGAAATCCGATGCTTACTCATGTTTTAAAGTTCTTTGTAAAAGAATTCAAAATGATAAAGGGTACTCCATTGTTCGAGTTAAGAGTGATCATTGGAGTGAGTTTGAAAAGCTTAAAATTGACATTTATTGTGATAAAATAGGGATCAAACATGATTCCTCCACTTCTCGCACTCCCCTACACAATGGTATTGTTAAAAGGATATACCAAACTCTTCAAAATATGGCACGTGTCATGTTGCATATCAAACGCGTCCCTCAAAGTTTTTGGGCCGAAGCGATTAACACCGCTTGCTATACTATTAACCGAGTGTATGTGAGGCCGGGGATATCTCAAACTCCTTATGAGATTTGGAACGGAAGAAAACCTTCGGTTAAGTATTTTAGAGTCTTTGGTAGCAAGTGTTCTATATTAAGAGAGGGTGATTCCTTAGGGAAGTTTGACTCTAGGAGTGATGAGGGTATTTTTCTTGGTTATTCCAATACTAGTCGAGCCTATAGGGTTTTCAATCTCAGAACCTCTACTCTTGTCGTGTCGGCCAATGTAAGAATCGATGATTTGGCTTTAAGAGACTCTTCTACTAGATTTGGCGATGACACATGTCTTATATGGTGGGATGTTTTTTAGGAGATCACCCCTAGTGTTGAGAAAGAAGGAGGAACTTGTAATGAAGGAGGTGATGACATTTTGGGTGGAGTTGAAAATGAGGATGAGGTGGAGGTTAATGAGCTCATAGAAGATGAGGGAGTTGGTCAACATGACCGTGTCCCATTGATTTCAAAAGAACCTTCTGCTAGGGTTAAGCTTCACCATCCCATTAGTCAAGTCATAGGCGATCCCAATGATGGGATAAAAACTAGAATGAGGCATAGGAATGAAGTTAACCTTGTTTGTTACTCATCCATTTTAGAGCCTTTAAATGAGGTAATTGCCAATATCTTTGCTAAACCCTTAGATTTCATTAGGTCCGAGTACCTTAGGAGATCTATTGGGTTGACTTCTATTGATTGAGTGTTCTTCTTGTTGCATGTCACTCTTGTATGCTACATTTCATTATCGAGTCTAGAGTGAGCATGTTTTCTTGCGTGTGCTTCTTTTTCATTTTGTCTTTCCTCTCCTTTTGTTGCATGTGGTTAGGGACATATTTTGTTCATGTCTCTCTTGAGTGTGTTTGCTTGTCCATCTGCTTGTTTGTTTACATTAGATTATCCTCTCATATCATGCGTAAGGATTTGCATGCCTGTCTATGTGCTTGCATGATTTGAATTATCCTTCTCTTTATAACATGCTTAAGGATGAGTTTAGAGGTTTATGAATTTTGAGCATTGAGCATTGTAGGCGCTTTAAGTGATCATGTAGCTATACATTCTTGTCTACATCATGAAGTGATTGCTTGAATCATTTGAATATCATGCTTTTCTCTACTCGTACACACTCCTTTGGGACTTGACTCTTTTGGTGTCTAAGGGTTCCTTGATTCATTCTTGGTTGAATTTTACTTGGTTGGATTTTTGATTGACCAAATGTTTGAGGATTACCTTTAGATGCTTTCCCCATTGATTCTTTTCAAGCTAACCGCTTAGGGATTAGTGTGAAAGCTTCCCTTGTTGCATAAAAGAGTGAGATCCTTGTCCTTTGTTTTAAAAAAAAATGTAAATGAAAAATTAAAAAAAAAAGGAAAAAAAAAAGAAGAAGGGAAATGCAAGAAAAAGAAAAAGATATCATTCCTAGTGTTGGGGATAGTTGCTCTAGTGCACCCCCTTTTGTGATCTCGCACAATGGGTGAATGGCTACCTATTCATTGCACCATCCAGGTTTGTGCGTTATTCTTGGAGTTCATAAGAATCGGTAATGGGGTTTGTGCGTTAAGTCTTTAGGTCCAAACGACTCATGGTTTGACTTCATTCATCGATCTTGTGTGAGTTCTCCTTGGGAAAGGGTTAAGATCTCTCTTGGCGTTAAAAAGGGTCTTGAATCAAACTCACGGAGTTCACATTTTACACCTTGGTAGCTTAGGGCATGATATTCACTTGATTCGTATATTGCTTAGTGATATAATGAGATTCCTCGATATCATTATGCAAAAAACTCACTATAATGTGTGCTTGGACATAACTTTTGACAAATATTCTTAATTTGCATGCTTGTTTAGTGCATACTTGTCTTTGTGCATTTGTGTGTGTGCATTCATTTTAATTTGCATTGAGTAAGGGGGAGCTCTATTGTGGAGTATTGTGTTATGGTGTTGAGTAGAGTTGGGGGAGCGTTTTGCATGAGTTGTCTTCATTTGAGTTTTTGGCTCTTAGAAAAGGGAAGTATTGCGCATGGGTTGTTTTCTTGATTTGGTCTTCTTTTGAGGCTTGGATTCATCCTATTGCTTTTATGTGATATCTCTTTCTTATCGTTTGTGTTCCTACACTGGTTCTTACTCATGTTGATTTGTGCCCTTATCTTTTGGCTCTTCTCCGTTTTTGCATGCCCTTTGTCTTCCCGTGACAAAAAGGGGGAGAGATTAGTTTGTAGGGTGATGTTCGTTAGTGGGGAGAGCTTGCTCGCACTTTGGTAGAACTCATCTTGATGCATATATGTTAGCTTGTCATCCATAATTCCGCTGTGCTAACAAGTTATTGCTTTCATATATTGCATATTTTTGCTTGTGTTTGGTTGAGTTTTATTTGTGCAGGATTTCGACATTTTTTATGGAAGCTTCGGTATCTAATTGGTTGGAGTTTTGAAGGTTCTCTAACTAGTTAGTTTTGTTTCCATGTATTGCTATTGTTGATATAATGGTTTTGTCCCGGAAATGCCAAAGGGGGAGATTGTTAGTGTTATTGGCATTTTCCGGATTTCGACAAACCATTGGTGTATGTACTTCTATCTTTTTCCATTTGGGTTTGGGAGGTAGCTTAGATGATTGAGTCTAGATGCTCCACCCGGTGGTTGAAGGATTGGAGAAATGGAGTTACACGCACTTGGCTCGGATTGGCTTATGAAAGGTATAAAGTTGCATTATCATGTTCTTCATTTAGATTAGGGATTTAATCCTTTTATGTTGCATGATTTTAGCCTTATAATATGAGCATCAAGTATTTTTCTAAGGCATGTACCTATTTTAAAAGAGATTCTGAGCGCAGCGCTTGTTTAGCGCGACTGGCGCTTATCTAGCGCTTCAGTTTGCTTCATTAAAAACAGATTCAGCAAGATGCGCTCGATGAGCGCTACCCGCTGCGCTCGTTGAACCTATTAGCGCTTTTCCTGTCTGCACATCTCCGTGGCGCCTGTTGAGCGCTTGTTGCTTGTCTCCGTGCACAACTTCAAGCGCAGCGCGTTTTTACTGGTGTATGTGGCGTGTTCCTATTGGCTTATGCTAGGGTTATGTCCTTGACACTATATAAACTTATTTTTCACTCTTCTAGGTCAGATTTTGAGAGCATTAGCCCACCTTAGAGAGAGAAACACATCTCCTTCACTTGCTCATGGGGTTCTATGCTTTTGAGGTGATTTCTATTTTGATTTGATCATCTTTTATTCATTCTAGTGCTATCTTCTAATATCTATGCATATGCTCTAGTTTGATTCTTCTCAAATCTTCATTGCATCATCAAAAAACAATCTTTTCTAAGATTCATGTGTTTAGATGCTTTTAGTATGATTTAAACTTAGTGTTTGATCATCTTTTGTGTCAATCTAGTGCAATACTTTTGTTCTCCATGTATTTGCTCTAGATTGATTTTCTTCATTCAAAAGCCCTCATTAAAAATCAAGTCTTTTATCTTTTATGGGTTCTTGATGCATTATATGATTTAAACCTTGTGTTTGATCATTTTCCTTGTCAATCTAGTGCAATACTTTTGTTCACCATGTATTTGCTCTAGATTGATTTTCTTTATTAAAAATCTTCATTTATCATCATGTCACTCATATCATGGTTGATTGCCTTGGTTCCTACGTGAGCCGGTTGGACCGGTGCCGAGTTGACTTGGAGATCAAGACGGACGTGCTTGTGGAGTCCATGGAATCAAAGAGGGGTACGGGGTACTATCAAGAATTGGAGCTAGGTGTCACAAGGGGCTTGTTGGGTAATTCCTAGTCTTGTTAATTCTTGTAAACCTTTTGATTTATGGAATGCGTAAGTAGGATTAGGCCGTGGTTTTATGCTTAGGGTGTTTAGACCCTAAGTAGTTTCCACGTATATCTTGCGTCTTGTCTCTTTACTTTAATTGCCTTTATCTCTTGCAAATTTAATTGTGGCAATTTGAATGGAGTATGAATGATTATATTTGTTTTCAGGCTTCGTGTTCCAGGAATTGTCTCCTGGTTCACGGCCGGTCATGTTTCCCAATTTGGGGCGTGACAAAGGTGGTATCAGAGCTTAAGGTTCAAAACTCCAGACTTGCATTTTGTATTGCATCTTGTCTTAGATGAGGTCCGAGGTCCCTTGAGTCTATAGGCTTGTGAGTCTTGAGTCATACGCATGTGAGTTGCTATTTATTTATTTGTTTTGCATTTAGCTTATGGTATGTCATATTATATCTCGAACAGTTTAGGGTGATGGATCGTACACGACGTAATTTGAGGTCTACAACTCGGGGTCGCGGTCGAGCCACTGCTGCGACTCGTGGCCGTGGTCGTTCCATTCCAACGGGCCGTGGCCGAGGTAGTGAAACCCCTGCTGATCATGAGGATATAGTTGATCCAGGAACTACTCCTAATCCAATTGTAGAAGTTGTTGCCAATTCTATTCCACCTACGACTCCTATTGACCCCACAGCTGCTTATCAGGCTATTCAGACATTAGTGGGATTGTTCACCGGACAACAGGACCAGATAATGCAACAAATTCTATGACTTTCGATAAGGGTACAATTTTGGATAGATTTTTGAAGACAACCCCTCCATCATTCATCGGGTCTGATAAACCATCTGATGCTGAAGCTTGGTTACTAAGAATGGAAAAAATATTTGACATTTTGGGCTGTTCTGAGACACAAATGGTATCATTGGCGACATATAAGCTAGAAGGGGATGCAGAACATTGGTGGCGTATGGCTAAGCAGAAATATAAGGGAAAAGAGAATGAATTAGTTTGGAGTGCTTTCAAGAAGGATTTTGAAGACAAATACATTCCACCAGCAGTTAAGAATCAGAAGCGCATTGAGTTTCTTAATTTGGAACAAGGGAGTCTAACAGTGGCTGAATATCAACGAAAATTTGATGAGTTGTCCAGGTATGCAGGGAAACAAGTGGAAAAGGAAGAAGATAAAATGTGGTATTTTCTAAAAGGGCTTCGATCAGATATCCATGGACGGGTTTCTTTACTTGATGTCAAGACATTAGCTGAACTTGTGACTAAGGCCCTAACAGCAGAGAATGATATAAAAGAGGAAAATATAAGCAAGGAGCATCAATTTAAGAGAACTAGGGAATGCTGGCAAACAGGGCAGAACAATGAGGGCGGTAACTCTAATAAGAGGACATTCAATGAGGGACATCAAGGCCAGCGGGTGTGTGATTGTTGTGGGAAATCTCATTATGGTTATTCATGTGATGGCACGCCAAAGTTATGTTATAGTTGTGGTCAGCCAGGACATATAGCTGCTCGTTGCAGGGGAAAAGGAAAAGATGTTGATCCGTCTCAGGGGCAAGGTGTCATCTCGTTTTACTATATCTACTAGGCGTATTATGGTTTAATTTACTTGTGTGACGTGTTAAGTTTAATTTCACTAATTTTTTTTTTTCTAAATTTCGAGGACGAAATTTCTTATAAGGGGGGAATGATTTGACATCCCTTTTTCTTTTTTTCTTAAAAAAAATATATATATATATATATTATTTTTCCTACAAATATATATATATTATTTTTCCTACAAACATTAATTCTTTCATTTTCCATTTTCAAACTTCTTCCCGATAAAACAAAAATATTTTTTGTTTATAGTGTACTATATTATTCAGGAAATTTTTCTCAACTGGAATAACTTACTTTTTTATTTTTATCCATATAATGTTTAGCTATTTTGAATGTGTAAATGTATATGTGAGAATATGTTGTACTTATTGGGCCGGTTAGTTTAATATGGGACAGGCTAATTCCTTAATTTCCTAATGGGCCGATTAGCAAGACTAGTATTTAATTAGAGAGTCTTTTTATTGTTAAAGTAGGGTTTTATAAGATATAAGTTGTAGGCATATGAGATCAGAGAGAGAGAGAGAGAGCCGAGAGAGGAAGAAGACAGCCAAGGGGGTTCAAGGTCGGTCGAGTTTTGACTTCTACTTGTAATCGATTCTTGTTCCTCGGTGCTATATTCTAAAACTAGTTTATTTCCTACACAGGTCCATGGGTGCCCTTAGTGATCATTGACGTTTTTAATCAGATTTGCATGAGTTAATATATTACTTATATAATCGAAATCCATGCGTTCATATAATATTCCGCTGCATATGTATAGTGATTGTAGTGTGCATGTGTAGAGGAAATAGGTTATTATATTATTATAATTATTTTCCTAGTGTATTAAGATAAGGCTGTCTGTGGGGTTTAGTTTAGGAGAGATCACACCAGTGTTATTAATGCTATTATTAATCCTAGTGCTAAGTAAGTTTGTAGTCTGACATTATATTGATTTATTATATGAATTCTTTTATTCAGACTAGCGCAGAGTATTCGAACATCGCATTTTGGGGTCTATCATTCCGACCGAGGTGAGTGGTTAAGCATGTGATCCCTTCATTTGGATTCCTCTTGAGCCTATCGATTCTTGACAAATTATTTTATTCGTTGTGATGGATAAATGTTATCTTATTCGTTGAACATTTTATTGATGATTGACGTACCCTTTGGCATACATGGTTAATTGAAATATTTGCAGTTGATTGGTTGATATTAGTTTCTTTATTGTCTGTTCGTTGATTCCATAATATCTCCAGATTATCGTTCTTTTGTGTTTGGGACCACGTATATTTTTGTGAAAGTCCAAGGGAAAGTCCCAGGCGCCATCCTGTGGTGACTTTGGCCACTAGGGAAAAGACTTGTGAAATACCCTGTGACTCTAGTGCTCAACGGATAGGGAAAAGACTTGTGAAATACCCTGTGACCCTACTCCGGATCAGCTTAGGGAAAAGACTCAGGCGCCATCCTAAGGTGACTCTAAGTACGGTGTTGGATCCAACGGGCTAAGTTTTGAGAAAACATTTGGCATTTGGCAATGGTTATAATTTTTATGGTTCCCACATAATTTGGCTAAGACTCCTATTATTGATGATTGTCATTCTGGTATTTTTGGACAAGCTGATTGGTGTAAATGTATATTTTTGTAAATTCGATAAATCAGATATCCATCTCATTGACACTACTTATTGAGCCACCGACCTTTGTTATTTGAAACCATTTCTTTGGAGCTCTCGCTATCGTCTTTTATATGTATGCCACATTGTGCTCTTAACCCATAGCATGCTTAACTACTCATTGAGCTGTGAGCTGACGGATTTATTCCACCTTCTTTTCAGGTTAGTTCGGGGAGCATCATAGTGGACTCTGAGACAGTGTCGGGACCCACTGTTTGGACCTCTAGGGCATTCACATTATTATTAATAATTTTTTTTTTAGTTAAGTTAACAGCTTCCGCGCTTTTGTTTATTTGGCATTTTTGTTAATAAATTTGGAGTTGGAGGATATTGGTTATTGTGCTCACTTTGCTACGAAAAAAATTAATGGTTCGGTTCACGCTTTTTGGCTTCAATAAAATACGCAGTTTTTCTTATTTGTTTTGGGTTGTTAAAATATATATATATATAATTATTTATTTAGGCTTCGTGTTCCAAGAATTGTCTCCTGGTTCACGGCCGGTCCCGTAAATATTTAATGGAAAATTTTCAATTTTCCAACAAGTATAAACAAATTTGATATTGAATATGAGACATCTAGCAAAAGTGAAATAGATAAAGAAAATCAACCTCTATTCATGATGCAACCTATAGAAACAACCCTTTAGGAAACATATATGGAAGAAGAAGACAGCCTAGAAGAAGGAAATCACCAAATTATTATATTTGATGAGGAAAAATATAAACAAATTACCAAAGGATAATTAGATATAAGGGAAAGAGATATATTTTAAGTCACAAGGATTCAACATGTTTAGATTAAGAAAAGAGCCATATATGTTGTCAAAATGTTAGAATACCCAATCGATATAAGTACAACTAGAGGAAAAATGATAATTCCTTTATTAACTAGACAAATGGTTAACAAAGAATTAAGCAAAATACAATCAGATATTAAAAGTGGAATTAAGAATATACTTATAGAAGCTATCCAAATATTAATCAGGGCATACTTTAGATAAGGAATAGATAGTCAATCCAAATATTTTGTATGGATGATAGAATCCTAAATGATCCTATAGATGCACTCATACGAGTAGTATCAGGAAATTTAGTCTATCAAAAACTAATATTTACCCTAATACTAGATTATTCTGTATCACGTAAAGATGAACATATTGATAAAATTTTAAATTTATGTTATCAATTAGATAGAATAAAGATGCTTGATTGAGCCAAAGTGTTTAATATATGTAGACACCCCGATTTTGACCCGAGAAACTTATCAAACATTCCCAATAATGAAAATGCCCGATAAGAGCACACGAAGCTTGATTGAGTACTTGAAACCCCTCCAAAACCTCTTCAAAATAAACCCAATCCTACACCACCTTCTAGTACATTCAAAATCCTCTTTATTGATGTATAATATGTCCCAATCCATTTTGAAATGAGGGAGATGCGCGCGTTTTACAAAAGAGACTTGTTTTCCAGACCTCCTGAGGGTAAAATGATCATAGATTTTGATGTACAAATCATCTTGGATTCAAACCACTTGGGTTAGAAAGTAGACTCAATTACCTTTCCAACTTTTCAAACCATGCACAAAACGGAGTTCGGTAGCACCCAGAGCGGCCCCGCGAAGTTTGAAATGTTGTGCAGTCTCCAAGTCCAGGCGCCTAGACTACCAATTCCAGGCGCCCGGATGCACTCTAGGCGCCAAGGTGAAATGGACGGGAAGGAGCGTCTTGGAGGATTCTTTAGCAGAGATATTTGTGAGAGAGAGTGGGGGAGATGCTGCCCCTCTAACCTTCACCCTTAAGAGGTCCTAGTGGCATTTTGGAGGGAAGATCAAGTTCACCACTCCCTCCTTACTGTTATTCTGCCAAAACCATTCCAGAAACTCATCCCAGTTAGCCCCTCTCAATTCCATCCATAATCAACCCTCAAACCCACTCCTTTACCATATCAATCCAACATACTCCCATCTTCCACAACCAAACTTCATTACAAGACCTTCAATCTGTCCTTGATACCTTCACAAACTCAATCCAAGTACATCCAACCACCAAACACTGCCTAAACTAGTCCTAAAAGTTCATCAATCAAGTTCTCTAGTTCTCTAAGGTAACTATCTATCAAATCTTGCTCAAACAGGACTCTGAGGGGAAACCACCCAACTCTTGCTAGTCTCCTATATTGGTTAAGAGTTTGGGAAGGTTTGGTGTGTCACAAAAGGAGAGTTTTCATTTGCACCCATACATAGTGTGGGCGCCCATACTCTCTAAGTATGGGCGCCTGGACTTGTTTCCTACTAATGTGTTCTCTTGCTCTAAAGGTCTCTTATATCATCATTTGAGTCCATTGAATGATATTATAGTTCATTATTTGCAGTTCCTGGTCCAACAATATGTCTTAAGGCATGTTTGAACCCCTTTTGGGGGGAAAACCATCTTGAAACAGTAATTGATGTACCAAAAGAGCATTGCATATGTTTTATAGCTAATTTCAAGTCTAATGTAAAATATTTCAGTATATGATGAAATGGTAACAAGGTCATCAAGTACTCTTCATTTGCATCTTTAAGTCACAAGATATAAGGTCATCCCATTTTCCTCATCCTTAAAGCACAAACTCATCCATAAATCATTCATATGCATGATATGACATGTGAAAAGGGTGAAGGATAGTTTGTGATGCTTCATTTCCTCCCATTTTAATACTTGAAACTATCCAAAACCATGGTTTTCTTAGCATAAAATGCCTTTTAGACCTGATCTTAAAAGTCATTTGAGTTAGAGATACATTAAACATCATCTTATGCATGAATGGAAATGGCATCAAAGTGTGATTTGATTGTTTGATTAATGGATTGGAATATGAAAATGTCTGGAACACATTCCAGGTGCCTGTACTTGAGCAATCCAGGTGCCCATTCTCATTCCAGGCGCCTGGATTTACCTAATCCATGTGCCTACACTGAGTCCAGGTGCCTGGATTACCCTATTCCAGGTGCCCATATTGACCCCAGGCGCCTGAACTTGCTCAGTATGGGTGTCAGATATGCAATCCGGGTGCAATCGTGTGTTGTTTGTGGATCTGTTTTGGGGGTTTTCAGTGTTGATTAATCACATTTTGAGTTGTTTAGTATATCATATGTCATCATATCACTATGCATACATGACACTTAGCACAAGCATCCACATACCATGCTTAGGCTTTCAGGTGCATTTATGTGTTATTGCATACCCTTCGTGAATAAAGTCCGTATAAACGACATTTTCTAAAATCCCTTGAATGTTTAGTAGAGACCGACAGTCGTGCCGGGCGAGATGGGTGCTTTAAATTCCTTCCCTTCTCGTAACCTAGCTCCCGAACCCGAGAAATCTCAATAAAAGCAGACCGGTGAAATATTTTCCATACCAAGGGCAAAAGAGTCATTTTTTAAATTGGTTTCTCGGGTATGGTCCTTCAACCCGGGTGGCCACTCCATCCAATCAATCAGACCGTTTTCCAGACCATTTTTGTGAAATTCCACGGGGTGTCCACAGTATAACTATAAAAATGCTATATGCATTTACAAATACTCATCACAAGGAAATTATAAAAAATTCTACAAGAACTTCAATTGAAATAAAAGAAGAGTATTATTGTATAGAAAAATATATACCTCCACGAAGGATAGGAGAAAAGAATATATCCTTACCCGAGGAAATCAATCTAGAATTTAGAAATAAAATAGGAATGCAACCTAGACATAGTCTTACATACAATAGAAGCAATAATCAGATTAATGTATTTAAGAGAACAAACTCTCTCTCAAGAGCCTCACAATGAAAAAGAAAAACTTTATTAATACAAGATGATGAACCAAAATATTAAAGAAAGGATCTTCATTTAATTCAAAGTTCACAACAAAATGACCAATTTTATATACTTACAGAATACATGGACAGAAATAGCGAATGGACTTCATTAAGAAATTTAATAGATACCGGTGCAACATCTAGTTATATTTATATAGAAAGGGTAAAATATGTACCCTTTAAAAAGTTTGAAAAACCATATACATATAAGGATTTTCAGGGAAAAACTTTCCAAATAAATTCATATATTATATGTCTAATTTGTTTTATAGATAAACAAGGAATCCAACATCATCTTAATATACAAATATTAGTTAAGAGAAAACATTATTTCCACCGCCGGCGGAAACAAATGTTTCCTCCAAATCAATCTCAGCGGTTCGTGTGATTGTGTAGTCAATGTGATTGTGTAGTACACAATCACATGGACTGCTGAGATTGATTTGGAGGAAACATTTGTTTCCACCGCCGGCGGAAATAACTTGTTCTCATTAGTTAATCCTTACATGGATAAGAGCCTACAATTATTATTATTATTATTATTATTTTGAACGGCTAAAAATTATTTCGTGGATATATAGGTTTACTAATAGCACTAAACCATTTACTCTACAATATTGCTATGTACAATTAACAATTAACAATTAACAAATAACAATTCCCCGAATAGATATTCAAAATAAACCTATATATATGATACGAACGTGGCCATATAGCTTGTACATCGAAATAATCTTTAAATATCCTAAATATCTAGAACAAAGTTATCACGCCTTCTTAGATACTGGAGCAGGAATATCCATGGCCAACAAAATATACTACCAGAACATTATTGGCATAACAAGCCACCTAAACCAGTTAAAGGAGTCATAGCAAGCGGAGAAATCCTAAGTTATGAATGGTGTGCAGAAAATATACCACTCAAAATAGGCAATTATATCATCAAAATATTATTATTATATAAACGTGAAAGTCAAGGGGCAGATATACTCTTAGGAAATGATTTTATCGTGACATATAGCCCATTTACTCAAACTCTTACTCACGTTTACTTTACAACACCGTGTAATCACAAAATAAGTATTCCACGAATAATGAATGCTGCCAGAAAAGCTGATTATGTCATTCCATTTCAGAGTCACACAACCCACCGTAGTGGAATACAAACATGCCCAAAATATTTGCCAAATTCAATACTAGCATTAGTTATTTACCAAATTGTAAGTGAAATCATTAATGATTTTCGACAAAATTTTAGCTCAAACCCAATAGAAAAATGGAAAGTTGATAAAACTATAGCCAAAATAGACTTTATAAACCCAAATACTATCATTAGGGTAAAACCTATGAGATATAGCAATGAAGATATTCTAGAAATTGATAAGCAAATCAACGAATTGCTAAAAGCTAAACTAATTCAACCAAGTACAAGTGTCCATCTAGTAGCCCAACATTTATGGTAAGAAATCATGCAGAAGTAAAAAGGGGAAAAGCAAGAATGGTTAAATGAAAAAGTTAAATGAAGCTACAAAATTTGATGGATACTACCTACCAAATAAAGATATCTTGTTTAAAAGGATATATGGGTACAAATATTTCTCAAAATTCGATTGTAAATCAAGATTTTGGGAGATCAAGTTATCAGAAGAGTCTATACATTTAATTGCATTTAGTGCACCTCAAAGTCATTATGAATGGTTAGTCATGCCATTTGGGTTAAAAAAATGCACCACAAATATTTCAAAGAAAAATGCATGTATTCAAACCAATAAATGAATTTTGTATTGTATATGTAGACGATATACTCATCTTTTCAAAAAATATTACCACACATAAAGAATATTTGAAAGCATTTTAAAAAATATGTAAAGAACATGTCTAAAAAGAAAGCTGAGATAGCGAAAATTAAAATAGAATTTTTAGGACAAATTATTGATCAAGGAAATATAGAATTGCAGCGACATATAGCTTTAAAAATAAGAAACTTTTCAGACCAATTAGAAGATAAAAAACAATCACAAAGGTGTTTAGGATGTCTTAATTATGCAAAACAATTTATTAAAGATCTTGCTAAACTAAGACCACCTTTTCAAAATAAATTAAAAAAGACATATATTTGGAATGAGACTCTTGACAATACTTTGCAGGTACAACAAATCAAGGAGCTATGTAAAAATCTTCCATTACTAGAGTTATCGGCTAATGAAGATTTTCTTATCTTAGAAACAGATGCTTTTGAAGATTATTGGTCAGCAATTTTAAAAAGAAAAAAGAATCATAAAACTAAATAGATTTGCGAAGAACCAGCCTGTAAAAAGTAACACATTGAAGATATTTGTAGATACTCTTCTGGAACTTTCAAAGATGCAGAGAAAAATTATCATATAAATGAAAAGGAATTACTTGCTGTAAAAAGAGGAATTGCTAAATTTGAGATTTTTCTTTTGCCAACAAAATTTTTGGTTCAAACTGATAATACTAAAATTAAAGCATTTAGGAAAAAAAAATCTTTATCGCGCTATTGCAAATAAAAGGCTTATTAGATGGCAAGTTTGGTTTGCAAACTTCAACTTCGATATTGAATATATTGCATGAAGAGAAAATAGCCTTGCAGATGTCCTCACAAGAGAAGCTGTAGATGGAAAATGAGACAGTCCAATTGGCCATGCAACTTAATAATCTCGTCTTGGGATTAAACAATATAGGCCAAGAGGTCAACAATTTAGGCACTCTTGCTAGTGCATTGTACGAAAAAGCTTGATGAGCTCAGAGCAAATATCCAAATATAATTTTGATGCAGAGCTTAAGTCCAGATATGAAAAAGGAGATACAACTATTGGACCTCTTGGAGAAGAAACTGTAAAATATGACTACCTAGTCCGTTATTCTAATCCAAGGTAATTTACTCTAGTAAAAAATACCACTCCTACCAAAGATGATCCAAAGCCAGAAATTAAGCCTGATATTTTTTCCCGAAAGAGATTCCCTCAAATTAGTG
The DNA here is from genome assembly GCA_016920895.1 of Vaccinium myrtillus. Taxonomy (NCBI): domain Eukaryota; kingdom Viridiplantae; phylum Streptophyta; class Magnoliopsida; order Ericales; family Ericaceae; genus Vaccinium; species Vaccinium myrtillus. Next base: position 24,794,904 of record CM029273.1, on the reverse strand, counting down.
CTACTCAAAATTCTAAAAAGACTAAGCACTCTTGAGGAATTTACTGAGAATTTTATCATTTATAATCGCCTTTGTTGTGAACATATTGTAATTGAAAATTGGATGAAAACTCTTATGGAATTTATAAAAAATGCAATATATATCCTGGAGCACCCTCCAATATAGTTGCGAGACTCTTTCCAAGTTCTCAGCTAACGGAACTTCAAAATCTCCCAACCTTTATCTTAAAAGGAATTCAAGAATTTATTTCCATTCTAGGACATTCAAATATCTACGTCAGATTTTACTTAGCCTGTCCTGAATGGGGAGCAGACGATGGATATATTCTAGGAAATCATCTTATCAAGATAGGAGTGACTCAGAAACCACTATCTCCAAATTAACAAGTGCATGCACCTAGCACATCACCACCGAAAGTATGAGCACTGTAGGGGGTGTAATTCCACGTAAGCCTGTATCACGTGCAGGCTGGGCTCGACCCTAAATCTGCAAGACAAAGAATAGGTTAGAGCACCCTTGCCTCTATTGGCAAAGGCCCTCCGATGCTTAAGTTAGTACTGGATTACTAATCAAGCCAAGAACACAATGCGTATAACTGGGTGTTACAGCGTACCTTTTGTCATGGTTGTCGCCCTGTATTTATAGGTGTAGACCTTCATCATCTTAGGCATCTCGTGCCCCCTGTTTCCTATCTTCTTTAGGAAACCTTCTCCTAACAGGACTCTTCCTATTGAGAGATAACTTCCATATCCTGCTAGATCTCGTCTAGCAGGTGTCCTTCTTTCCATATAGGACTCTTTCCTATATGGGATATACTCCTAATCACGTTAGGATTTCTCATATCAATCCCTTGCTATACGGGATGGCTCCTTATCTCATAAGGAACCATTTGTAGAATGCTTTCTGGAATGTCTCACCGCCTTACTAGTGGCGGTGCCGTGTTCCTCGTAGCTCGGAATAACTCGTACATAGCTCACTTATCATGCCGAGCTGAATTATGTATTCCAGAATGCCTTGTAAGCTATACACGCAGCCTATCCAGTTCGGCAATCCCAAGGACACTCCCTATCTCCTACGCCGAACTGGTGCATCCTGATTTAGTAGTTTATTAGTCCGGCCTTATTCATGGCCAAACCGATCGGCAGGGTCTAAGGACTCCTATGTGGTGCCGAGCTATTCACCCTCTCGTGATGACCGTCCCTAGGCACGTGCTATACCTAGTAGTAGGGTAATCGACTTTACCCTCTCCAATTGCTCCCCGGCTCGCATTTTGTCAATCATCGGTGAGTGCGCAGAGCTTCAACGGTTCCTGATGCATCTCTTGCACGTCTCCCCTCCACGTGGGGCGTAGGGCTATCTTCGCATTAAATGCGAAGTGACCCGTTGGTCATCAGATAAGCCCAAAGGACGATTTGGGGTGACGTTTCTCGTACGTCACACCCTACTTTATGGGGTTTTGGGCGGGATAATGATTCCTCTTCCCCCAAAACCCTTCCCCTTCTCCCATTTCCCATTTTATCAGAAGAGAGAACGAGTAAGAGAGAGAAAGGAGAACTTCGTTCGCCATCAACGTTTCCCAAGCTTTCTGCAACAGCAGTCCTTTTATCTTCATCCTTCGTCGGAGAACATCTGTCATTACCGTCGGAGTGAGTCATCCTTAGGTCCAGCTTCTCACGTAAGTGACCTTTCCAGATTTCCATTTGTATTTCGTGTCTTCTTTGCCGTTTCCATTGTCTGTTCATCTTCTTGCTTCCCCTGGGTTTCAACCGTGAAACCCTAAATCTTTGAATAGAAATGGGTAGGCATAGGGCCCTATTAAGCACCCCTGAGAAAAGAGCGGAATTCCGTCAAACCTATAGTATCCCCGCCGATATTCAATTCCGTCTAGACAACAGAAACGATCTGAGAGAACACAGTCAAACTGAAAATAAGATCCATATCCCGCTGATTTTCATAGTTGAGGGAGGCCTTAGGCTCCCCTTGCACCCCTTTTTCAGCGAGGTCTGCAATAGATGCCAGCTGACCCCCGTGCAGCTGTGCCCCAATTTCGTTAGGGTAGTCATGGGCACTCTCGCCCTAAACAGGCTGCTCGACCTTCACTTGGACTGGTGGGATCTACACTACCTCTATAGTGTAGTTCCTACGGAGCATAAAAATTATTATTTCAAAGCCAGGGACCCTAAGCAGAGGCTCATCACCGATCTACCAAATTCCTCGAAGGGAGAGGCAGATGACTATCTCGTAGTCACTGGCAACTGGCAGGCTAGGGACGCCGAGGGGAGGATCATTGGCCTTCCCTGCCCCACTACCACAGGCGGATTACGTTAGTACTTTCGTTCCCGAGCTGGTTTTTTTTTTTTTTTTTTTATCTTTCCTTAAACTGTAGCTGACCATCTTTATGATCTGTTGTTTTGCAGCGGATAATCTCAACCACGGCGGCCGCCTTATACACGGCAGACTTCACCGCGAGGATATCGCCAAGGCTCTTTGGTTCGACGGTTTCGAGCCGACTCCTGTGGGGCTAGGCCGTTCGGCTCACCGGCTGCTGGGGTATACCCCGTTTTACTGGGGCAACATCAGAAGAGAGGGAGAGCACAGAACTAGACGCGCCTGGCCGCCACCTCATTCTGTGATCGCCACAGGTCGCCCAACCGACCGAGAAAGGACCCGTGCCCGCCGAGGCCGAGCTAGGGGTAGATCATCCAGGTCCCAAGCCCCTGAGGTCCTGCAGCGGCAAGTTACCTTTGCCTATATCCCCGAGATACCAACTGCCATCCCCATCCAAGAAGCCAGCACATCCGGGAGGGCGAGAGTAGAAGAAGAAGAGGAGTTTGAAGAAGAGGCGTTTGATCACCGTGCAGTCGTTCAGTCTCTGACCGAGCAGGGCACCCGTCTCGCAGACTCAGACGATTCTCCAGGCTACTCTCCTTCTCCGGACCGAGAAGGTATGTCTCGCCGGCCTATCAACCTCCTCGACACTCTGACCTTGGGCGGAGCCCCCCGTGCTCCACCAGCTGCTCGTACCGTCCCTCCTCCGCCTGTGCCAGCAACGGTCTCTCTTACCGATCGGCAAAGGGAGAAGAGGCCAACTGAAAGTTCTCCAGATGCTCAGCCCTCCCCGCAGAGAAGGAGGACTGACGGGTCGGACTCTACGCAGCAGCTGCCCGAGTCCCCTCCTCTTATCCAACGCTGGGCTCCTGTTCTAGCTCGCCCAAGTGGCGCCCCTCTTACTGTTATTGACAAGATATCTTCCACAGAGGTGGCATACGGCGTCTCTAGGGCTGCCCTTCTCCCAATCGATATGGAGCGGGAGAAGAACAGCTCCTACGATGTCCTAATGAAGACGATCTTTCAATCAAGCATCAAGGTACGTAGTCCGGATTTATTGTCTTTGTTTGAAAAAGTTGGTTTAAGACGTTCGCCGCCCGATCCATATCCTTGTAAGTTAGTCATGCGAAAGCTTCTTCGCTTTGAGAGAGCCAAAGTGGTGCAACGGGAGTGGAGCGGGAGAAAAGAGAGGCAGATAAGGCGGGAAAGAGGAGAATGCTCGTTCGCCCAATCTTTAAGGGAGGCCCAGGCGAGGTGGAGGCGTTGAGGGTGAGAATGCCGATCTGCGGAAAAGGTCGGAGGAGGGAGGTAGAGCACGGCTTGAGTGAGCAAGCGATCGCGGCTGCGGAGGCGGAGGCCAAGGCGGAGCGGGATGATCGGGCCGTCGGGAGGTCACGAGAGGATTACAAGGCGCAGGATGCCGTCCCAGGACACCATTGGCGGCGTTGTCTCACTAAGCTCGGCGTTGATGAGTCCTCCCCCATTGGGTTAATATGGAGTTGCCGAGTGAGATGGCAGCCGTTCAGATCGCTACGATGAAACCCCCGTGCACTGGAGCTCGATCTGGAACCTCCTTGGAGCAAACCCATATGGAAGAAAACACAACCTGCCGAAGGCGGCCGGTCTTTCGCCGGAGGTAATCCAGATCCACCCTTGCCACCGACGCTCGAGGCTCGGTGAAGAGGCCTAGTGCCTTTGCTTCTTTATAAGCTTTTTTGGTTGACCATGATCTTGCTTTCGGCCGTATGTGGCTGTCCGATACTTTGATATTTGTTTTGATGATCATACTCTTTTAGCCGGTCTGTGTGACCTTATTTGGCCGAGTGTGGCCTTTTATACTCTTTTAAATCTCTCGTACTTATTCATGCTCTTCAAATGCCATGGCATCTTTGTGATTTATTGTAGATGCTCCAGTTTCTTCATACTTAGAGTCAATTTGGCAATATTCATTGCTTATCTAAGTTCTTTCGTACTTAGAGATAAGTTTGCATTACTCGTTGCAAATCCCTAAGCATGAACATACTTAGAGATTTCTTGCATTATTCGTTTGCAAGTCTAAGTTTATTCGTACTTACATTTTGGGTGTACCGTCCGTTGCACATCCAAGTCTCTTTATACTTAGAGATAAGTCTGCATTACTCGTTGCAAATCCCTAAGTGTGTTCATACCTAGAGATTTCTTGCATTATTCGTTGCAAGTCTAAGTTTATTCGTACTTAGTTTTTGGGTGCACATCTAAGTTTCCTCATACTTAGAGATAAGTTTGCATTACTCGTTGCAAATCCCTAAGTGTGTTCATACTTTAGAGATTTCTTGCATTATTCATTGCAAGTCTAAGTTTATTCGTACTTAGTTTTTGGGTGCATTACTCGTTGCAAATCCCTAAGTGTGTTCATACTTTAGAGATTTCTTGCATTATTCATTGCAAGTCTAAGTTTATTCGTACTTAGTTTTTGGGTGCATTACTCGTTGCAAATCCCTAAGTGTGTTCATACTTTAGAGATTTCTTGCATTATTCATTGCAAGTCTAAGTTTATTCGTACTTAGTTTTTGGGTGCATTACTCGTTGCAAATCCCTAAGTGTGTTCATACTTTAGAGATTTCTTGCATTATTCATTGCAAGTCTAAGTTTATTCGTACTTAGTTTTTGGGTGCATTACTCGTTGCAAATCCCTAAGTGTGTTCATACTTAGAGATTTCTTGCTTTATTCGTTGCAAGTCTAAGTTTATTCGTACTTAGTTTTTGGGTGCACTGTTCGTTGCACATCCAAGTTTCCTCATACTTAGAAATTTGAGCAGTGTTCGTTGCTCATCCGAGTCTTTTCGTACTCAGGATTTTTTACCCGATAACTTAGAGTTATTGAAGTACTCATATGCTCTGCTCCCCAATAGGAATTTAAATTTGAGACAATTTCGGTTCGTATTTAAGCGATATCATAATAAGAGGAAAAACATGAACTTCCATACATGTGTGGAATAAAGATAAAGGATCTAAATAACTTATGCTGGTGATTTCATTCGTAATCCCAAAAAGGTTCTAAAAAAGAACGTGAATTTACTGGAAAACAGATGTGACTGTATTCGTAGTCACATGAACTCTGGGTAGAGATTCTACGGACGTTCCATGGCCGGTCACAGGTCTCCGTCCCAGTCGGCCAAGCGATAAGCCCCAATTCCAGCGATCCCCACGATCTTGTATGGGCCCTCCCAGTTCGGCCCGAGCTTCCCATCAGCGGATATTTTGGTGTTGGCCAAAACCTTCCTAAGGACTAGATCCCCGATTTTGAATTCTCTTGGCTGCACTTTCTTATTGTAGCTTCTTCGTAGCTGCTCCTGGTATGCTGCCAGTGTAATAAGGGCACGTTCCCTTTTCTCTTCGGCGAGATCGAGCTGCTCGGCCAGGGCATTGTCATTGCCGTCTGACTCCACAAGAGTGGTGCGGAGTGTCGGCGGAGCCGACCTCTAATGGTATCACCGCCTCTGTCCCATAAGCGAGGGAGTACGGCGTCTCTCCCGTAGATCGCCGTGGGGTGGTCCTGTATGCCCAGAGCACGGCTGGTAGTTCGTCCGGCCATTTTCCTTTCTTCTTCTCCAACCTTTTTTTGAGGCTTTTCAGGATAGTTTTGTTTGAGGCTTCTGCTTGCCCATTGCTTTGTGGGTAAGCCGGAGTTGAGTAGTAGTTCTGACGCCCATCTTTAGCCTGAAAGCTTTGAACTTTTTGCGAACTGGGACCCATTATCGAGATGATGGAGTATGGTACTCCAAATCGTGTGATGATTTTGTTCTGACAAATCGCTCCACCATGGCTTCGTGATCTTGGCCAAAGCTTCCCCTCTATCCACTTAGTGAAGTAGTCAGGGCCAACGAGCAGGAATTTTCGTTTCCCTGTTGCCATGGGAAGAGGACCCACGATGTCCAACCCCCACTGGGCAAATGGCCATGGGCTAGTCAGAGGTAGCAGATCCTCTGCCGGAGCTCGGATGAGAGGGGAATACCTTTGACACTTCTCACATTTTTTCACGAAAGCTTTTGCATCTTCTTGCATATAAGGCCACCAATATCCCTCTGATATTGCTCGGTGGGCTATGGACCTTCCTCCAGTGTGTCCTCCACAAGTTGCATGGATCTCGTGGAGGAATTTACAAGAACAAGAGTTTGGATGTACACATAATAAATACGGTCCAAGAAAAGACTTTTTATAAAGCTTACCTTCTCGGGAGAGCCAGAATCGTGCTGACTTGGTTTTGATTTTGTGAGCCTCCCTTTTGTCCTCTGGCAAGGTCCCATCTCGTAGGTATGCCATTATTGGGTCCATCCAGCTTGGTCCGAACTCTGTCTCCATTACCATCTCAATCGCTTTTCGGCCAATGCTTGGTTCGGCCGATATTCCCAACGTTGTCGTCGGTATTCTGTGTTTCTCGCTGATCCCAAGCATGCCGGTGAATCCGCATGTGAATTCTCGTCCCGATTTATCGGATGTAGACAATTGTCAAATTTGTCGAGCAAGTCTTTGGCTACTTCGAGTATGCAGCCATCTTTTCGCTCCTTGCGGCGTACTCCCCGAAAGCCGATTAACAACTAGTTGTGAGTCACAATATACTCTTAACGTTCGACCTTGAGCTCCATGGCACTCCCGAGTCCCGCAAGCAAGGCTTCATATTCTCGCCACATTGTTGGTGGCATCGAATCCCACCGTAGTGCTTGCTCCGGCCTGATCCTTCCGGAGAATAACACCACTCCTGCTCCCGACCCTTTGTTGCGGGCCGATCCGTCCACATAAAGCCTCCATTCTTCTTGGTTTCGGTCGGCCACTAGATTTGGCTCGGTGGGACGGATCTGCTCCTTCGTGGTGGAGAGTTGGTGGTGGTGGAGCCACCGTTGGGGCGAACTTCGGCTATAAAATCGGCTAAGATTTGCCCTTTAATTCTTTGTTTCGGGTTGATAATCAAGCTCAATTGGTGAGCTCGATGGACCACAGAGAAGTCGCCTTCCTAAGTAAGGCCCTTAGTGGATATTCGGTGAACACGGTGATGGGATCTTTGCAAAAAGTAGTGTGGCAATTTTCTTGCGGCTATGACGAGCGTACACCCGGCTTCTCCAGAGGTAGGTAACGTGTCTCGGCATCTAACAGCGTTTTGCTCACAAAGTAGACCGGAGATTGCTCTGTCTCCTTTATTCGTAGGAGGACCGAGCCGACATGATGATCTGACTTTGCTAGATATAGTATCAACCCGCTCCCACACGGAGTAGAGTAAGGGTGGTGATGACAAGTAAGCTTTCGGCTCCTGGAATGCTTGTTCCTGATCGGCTCCCCACTCGTATCCTTCTCTCTTTTTCAGAAGTTGAAAGAATGGCCTACAACGGTCCGAGGACTTACTGATGAAACGGTTGAGAGCTGCTGCCATCCCCGTTAGCCTTTGGACCTCCTTCGTGGTCTTTGGGCTTTGAAGACCTCGCAAAGCCGTGATCTGATCTGGGTTGGCCTCAATCCCCCTCTTAGTAACCAAATGTCCTAGGAACTTTCCCGAGCTGACTCCAAAGGCACACTTGGAGGCGTTTAATTTTAACTTGTACTCTCTGAGAATGCTGAAGGTTTCCTTCAAGTCGGCAAGGTGATCCGGTTTTAATTTGCTTTTCACCACCATGTCGTCGATGTAGACCTCCATGGTTTTGCCGAGCTGATCTTTGAACATCTTTGTGACCAACCTCTGGTAGGTTGCTCCAGCATTCCTTAGCCCAAAGGGCATAACCTTGTAGCAGTAGAGCCCTCTTGGTGAGATGAAAGAAGTTTTCTCTTGATCTGGCTCATGCATAGCTATTTGATGGTATCCTCGATATGCGTCAAGAAAACTCATCCTCTCATAGCCTGAGGTGGCGTCCACTAGTTGATCAATCCTAGGAAGTGGAAAGCTGTCTTTGGGGCATGCCTTATTAAGGCTAGTGAAGTCAACACAGACCCTCCACTTCCCGTTCTTCTTCTTGACAACAACAGTGTTAGCCAGCCAATCTGGATAGCTCACTTCTCGTATGGCATCCGCTTCGAGCAGCCGATCTACTTCTTCGATCACGGCGTCTGCGTGCTGTGGTGCCGACCTTCGTGCTTTCTGCACAACTGGTTTGTGCTGTGGATCCACATTCAGATGGTGGCAGATTGTCTTGGGGTCTATCCCAGGCATCTCTTGAGGAGTCCATGCAAAAACATCGATGTGGTCCTTTAGAAAGGCCACCAAATCTTCCTCTTCGTGTTCGGCAAGTGCTTCGCCGATCAAAAAGTATCTATCCTCGTCATCTCCTTGAAGCTGTACCTTTTTCAACCCTTCTACATCTTCTTGGTAGGGTCACCCCCGACGTCCTCCAGTGTTGGTTGATCTGGTACTTCGATTGTCTGCACTAGTTCGGCCTTAGGAGATTTTCTTATTACCATGTTGAAGCACAGGTCGGCTACCTTCTGGCTTCCTTTAATGCACTCAATGCCATCTGCTCCAGGATACTTGATCCTTTGGTGGTAAGTTGAGGAGACAGCCTTCATTTTGTGCATCCAGGTTCTTCCTATAATCACGTTATAGGAGGAAGGGATGTCTACCACAAGGAAGTCAGTTTTTAGGACCACTGATCCAGCTCGGACGGGCAGTGTGACCTTTCCCATAGGCCATACTGTCTGCGCACTGAAACCGACCAGGGGAACTAAACATTTTTGTAATGAGCTCGTCGGGAGTCCCATCTTTTTGAAAGTGTGGTAATACATGATCTCTGTACTAGCCCCTTGATCCACGAGGATTTTCTCCACGTCATAATCCCCTATTCGTAGGGTGATTACCAAAGCATCGTTATGGGGCACCACTACCCCGTCAAGATCGTCATCGGTGAAGGTGATTGGGATCTCCATTACTCCCTCAGTCCTTGGTCTCTTCGTGCCAAGCTTCATGACCTGCCTTGCTTGTCCGTTGACTCTTTGAATGTGTCTGATCTCGTTGTTTGTGTATGGGGCCACCAGTCCATGTATCATATGGATGGTCCCCTTTGGGCCTTTCTCGTAGTCCATTTCTTCGATCAGCTCGGCATCATGTTTGCTGTTAGCCAGAAATTCTTTGAGGTGACCCTCCGCCACTCTCTCGTCCAAGAACTTCTTGTATTCTACACAATCTTGATCATGTGTCCCCAGCCTCTGTGATAGCATTGCAGTCTTTGATTGGTAGCCCTCCTCTTTTAAGGTTCTGTCATCTTTGAAGGCCTCTTGAACCATGGTTCATTCTTAATTCTGTAAAGCATTTTGTAGGTCGGGATGTTAAAGGTTGCCATGACACTGAAGTATGACTTTGGATCCGGATCAGCTTTATCCTTTCTTTGCTGTGTGAAATCCTTTCGTCCTGTTGCGTACTCCTTCCTGTACACCTTTGACTCCAACGCTTTCTTTTCTGGAAGCTGGGATTGTCCCGCCACAATCTTCCCTCCAGCTTGCGGGATGTCATCTTCTACTCGTGCATGCTCTGGATCTTTTCCATAAGCTCGCCCCTTTTTTTTTCTTGGACGCATGGTAAGCGATTCTCGTAGCCATCGTGTATGGGCAAACTTGTCTTAAACGTTGCGAGCATACTCTTCACCGCAGTTTTCAATCTCGTTGAAAGTTTCCCAAAGAACGTTTGGAATACCGCCGCAGAGTCTCCTCGCCCCTCCGTCTCATAGAGGTCGGTGTATCAAAGGTCTTTGGAGCCGCTCGGCTAGTGAGAACCGAGCAAGAAATTCCTCGGCCCGGTTGTGCCCAACATATGATGGACCCTTCGGGAGCTTGTGGTACCAACTCGGGGCCACCTTCCCTAAGTTTGGAGGGGAACATCTTACATAGCAGGCATCATCATCCGCTCATGCATGAACATGCGCATTGATAGTCTTTGAATGTGGGCCACCGGATCGTCTTGGTTTCGTAAGAGATAAAGTTTGAATGCTTCACCACGCTTGGTGTCTTTTCTTTCGGATCCGGTGGGCCAATGGTGACTTTGAGATTTGGCCTAGGGCTTCTTTAGCTTCTCGTGCGTTCTAGGGCCTCCATCGGCTCGGTGGGACTCCTTTCTTTTTTCGTGCCGTTCGGGGGTGATGCTCATTGGAACCGAGATCTCTCGTATCATCCTGGCATGCTTTCTTCTTTCTTTCTTCTCAACGAAAACGCTTCTTTCTCTCCTTTTTGTGGAGAGATCTTGCTCGGTCGGGGAGATATCGTTACGGCGATAACTCCTATCCTTTTTGATCTTTGCACGGATCTTGTCCGTGAGCGTAGGTCCTTCTCTTTTTCTTGAGCTTTTTTAGGTCCCGAATCTCTCGCTCTCGTCGAGTGACTTCACGGGCCAGTTCTTCTGCCTCTTGCTCTTTTCTATCGAGGCTATCCTCTCTTTCACGGTCCTTCGTGTGTCTACGTTCCTCCTTCCTTGGGGGGCTCCTCCTCCGCTCACGTCGGTTGGAGGTTTCCCGTCTCGGGTGGAGTCTTTGAGTGCTTTCGCCCTTCCTTGGTTCTTGGGGACTCATAATTTATCGGCGTGTATCCCCGAATTTTGGAATCTCGGGGATATGTCCTATGTTGAACCTCCTGGTAGCGGGTTTCTTCTGCGGAGCCCTAAGAATTGCAGGAGCCTTGTCCACCCTTGTATTCTTTCTCGTAGTGTACACAAGGGTGGTTCCGTCATTGTCTTCCGCGTCTTCCCTTCTTGGGGTGCACAGAAGAGGTTCTGAAATCACCATTGTTGAGTTCCTTTTTCAAGGAATAAAGCTTTTCGTAAGCGTTTCCCACTGACGGCGCCAATTGTAGGGGGTGTAATTCCACGTAAGCCTGTATCACGTGCGGTGGGCTCGACCCTAAATCTGCAAGACAAAGAATAGGTTAGAGCACCCTTGCCTCTATTGGCAAAGGCCCTCCGATGCTTAAGTTAGTACTGGATTACTAATCAAGCCAAGAACACAATGCGTATAACTGGGTGTTACAGCGTACCTTTTGTCATGGTTGTCGCCTTGTATTTATAGGTGTAGACCTTCATCATCTTAGGCATCTCGTGCCCCCTGTTTCCTATCTTCTTTAGGAAACCTTCTCCTAACAGGACTCTTCCTATTGAGAGATAACTTCCATATCCTGCTAGATCTCGTCTAGCAGGTGTCCTTCTTTCCATATAGGACTCTTTCCTATATGGGATATACTCCTAATCACGTTAGGATTTCTCATATCAATCCCTTGCTATACGGGATGGCTCCTTATCTCATAAGGAACCATTTGTAGAATGCTCTGGAATGTCTCACCGCCTTACTAGTGGCGGTGCCGTGCTTCCTCGTAGCTCGGAATAACTCATACATAGCTCAGCTTATCATGCCGAGCTGAATTATGTATTCCAGAATGCCTTGTAAGCTATACACGCAGCCTATCCAGTTCGGCAATCCCAAGGACACTCCCTATCTCCTACGCCGAACTGGTGCATCCTGATTTAGTAGTTTATTAGTCCGGCCTTATTCATGGCCAAACCTGATCGGCACAGGGTCTAAGGACTCCCTATGTGGTGCCGAGCTATTCACCCTCTCGTGATGACCGTCCTAGGCACGTGCTATACCTAGTAGTAGGGTAATCAGACTTTACCCTCTCCAAGCACTCTCCCCAAAAAAAGAGTATGGGGCCTCAGAGACATATACAATCAATTACTCAACTTTGTTCTGGAAAAGCAAGGTGTATAGATTTACCAATAAAATCAAAATTGCCTTGTCCTCTCAACTACCACAAAGAAGACAAAAGAAAAGGACATGGAAATCTTGAAAGGAATCTTTGATGACTATGCATCCACCCAAATTATCATAACCAGGGACACCTGCCTCCATCATTGTGACTCATTTTCAATTGAGGAGGACCACCTATGTACATTATGTCAAAAAGGTGCACCAACCCAAGAAAATGGTGTGCTCTGAAAACACCATTTACATGCTACCCACTGACTTTACTTTACACCTAAAGAGAGAGTGAGTGGTTGGTAACGTAAGCAATGACGTTCAGGGTATGCCCCAATGTCTATAAATAAGCTCTGAAATTATTGTAGAAGGCAGAATGTAAGAGAGATCTTCCTTACTATTTAGAAAGAAGTTAGATATTTTAATATGACTTGCTAAACTTTCAAGTGTAGTCTGAGTTCTTGTCTACGTAACAAACTTCTGATTGTTTCGGAAAGTTTCTATGAATAAAAGAGTGTTCAATTACTGCTTCCAATCCATTCTCTCTTTGTTATCTCTTCTTTGATATACACCCTTGGTAGGAAACGTAATAGGCTTGTGGTTTATTGGGTTGAAGGGTTGTTACCCTTGAGTGCCTACAGTAAAAGATTCGCCCAATCAGTAGCCACACGGCCAAAGTCACTGTAGTTCAGAGGTGAAAAGTTTGGTGTAAGTCGTTACTAGGCGTATGTGGAAACATGGTTGTACACCAGAGCAGATACCCGATCCAGATAAGCTCAAAGCGTCAAGGAAGGTATAATTCATTTTATTTTATTTTTACGGAAGTATAGTGGACCCTTGTTTATACTAGAGACCTACTGAATGATCATGAAGAATGTCATAACCTCAAAATCTGTTAAAACTACTCAGATCACTTTGTTTTATGACTAATTACCTTGTGTTTTGTTCATATCAACACTTTTTGCAATATATTGATAGTCAAAAGGACATACCCCAGATAAAATTCTTTCTTCAGCGTCTAGGACATTATTTAGACATAACTGATATAGATGCTGAATATTATAGAATTTATTTAGAAAAGAATTTTATGCACGTACTCTTATAGTACTACTTCAAAAGAATAAGAAAAGATTAGAAAGTGAACCGATTGAACCTTCTTCGCCTAAATCTACAAACCATTGGTAGAATATATATGATAAATAGATCAGGGATATTAACTGAAGCAAGAAAGATACAAAGAAGAAAATAATATCTTAGAACATTACAATAAACTTATATAGACGAATTAATATATAGTGAAGACGAATTAAATAAATTTATTATTAATGAAATATTAGAAACAATTATATCTGAAATAACTCTTATAAATTCATTATTAATAAGAGTATTCCAAGATTACTTTATAGTGAAGACGAATTAAATAAATTTATTATTAATGAAATATTAGAAACAATTATATCTGAAATAACTCTTATAAATTCATTATTAATAAGAGTATTCCAAGATTACTTGAATTTTATAAGTAGAATATAACCCTTACTACAAATCTCTAGTAATAGAAGGAGCTAGTTGCAAATAACAAGTATTGTACTTGTCACATAGGATTATTATTCCAAAAGGGATCTTTTAGTGGGAAAGTTAGTGGAAAGTTGAAGCATTTGCTGTAAAGTGGAAGCTAGGAGACAATTGGCAAAATTAGGAAGAAAATTACGTCGTTTTTCATTGCACTGCAGGCACCCTCTGTCCTTGAATAAGTTGTAGTTAAACCAAATACTAGAATCAACACTATTTACCAAAAAATCCCCAATTTCACAATTTACATAAAAATAGCACGAGTGCGTGCCCGAGAGAGAGAGAGAGAGGTGTTTTATCTCGAGAGGGAGACCTTCATGGTCGGGTAATGGTGTCGGAGTGCCTAGCAGATTCTCACCAGTGGTGGTGGTCACCGGAGGTGGAAAGAAAGACACTGCCGGTTCAAGTGGAATCGTGGGTTTTGAGTTTTAAGTTTTTTTTTTTTTCTTTCCTTTTTTTGTGTTGTGTTAAAATTGTAGGCCCTAGTGATGACGTGTCAATGTGTCATGCCACACCATTACGTTGTGCTTGGATGTTGTGCTTCTAGCATTTACGTTAAAAACACTTGGCATCTCAATGCACATTACCCATATGCATACGATTTGAAGCACTTTCATGTACCTTTTAACACAGCCAATGAGGATTAAGACCACTTAATTGCTGATTAGTATTTCCCCATTTTTTGTTTATTTGAATGTTTGGTTCAATATTGTGCGGTACTGTCGATCATAATGATATTGTGCAGGGCAGATGCTTTAGATATTGAATGAAGTAAGGTAAATAGCACAAAAAACTGCCTTCGATGCCTTACGGTAATGATTTTGGGACATGGTTCCACGACATGTCCCTTGAGTTACCATTTTCTGAAGGCACAAAGACCGTTATGTTAGAGATCGAACTTTCCAAGAGCAGCCATTTTGTGATTTATGGACAAAGGAGGTTATTCTGGCTCAATCATCCCCAATATATATACTCCCATCTACATGAGTATTGTAATTGTAGTTGTTGTAGAATGTTTAGTTCAATTTCTCCAAAATCTTTTTCTGTCCTTTATAACTTCTTTTCTTTTTCTATCAAGTCCCAAAACAGTACCGCTCCTATGAATCTTCGATCTATTAATTCAACTGATAGATAAATAACAAATATATATATATATATAGGGCGGTTCAACTAACACAACAAATAACACAACATTTGACACAACGATAATCAGAGCCCCACGCTAACAATCAGAGCCGTTCAATTTGTTTAAAACAGGTTTGCAAGCGTTCCTGTAAAAAATCAACTCATTTGGAAATTGGTAAAGGCTGGATCGGTTCATTCAGTTTTATCCTGAAAATCTGATAGGAACCGATCAAGTCCTTACCGATGTCCAAATGAGTTGATTTTTTACGAGAATCCTTAAAAACATGTTTTAAACAGATTGAACGGTTTCGATCATTCGCGTGGGGCTCACAAAAAAAAATTGTGCCAAATGTCGTGTTAGCAGAGCTGGCCATATATATATATATATATATAGGATCCGCCTCTTATCAGGGAATACGTTTATGAACAGTATGCGGACTTCATCTCCCAGCCGTTGGATTTAATCCAACGGCCCACGCTGGTGTGAACTTAAGTTGAACCCTTCAGGGGTTCAGGGGTCGAACAACAGTGCAACAAAACCAAACCCTTCCTCATTACGCTTCCAGATCTGGAGAGAAGGGAGAGAAACGATGAGAGAGAGAGAGACCAACGAAGAAGAAGAAGGAAGAAGGAGAGGAATCATGCCCTAAATCGAGAAGAAGAAGAATCGCGGGTCATTAACCTGACCCACTTTCCCCCTTTCCCTTTTCATTCATCCCGTCGATCCACAGAAGAGAGAGAAAGTGAGAGACGAATGGCGATGGCGAAGAAGGGAAGAACACAACGAGATCGGATCAACTAGGGTAACGTCTCTCTCTCTCTCTCTCTCTCTCTCTCTCTCTCTCTCTCTCTCTCTCTCTCTCTCGTTGTTTCTGACTTTGTTGTGACGAAACCCTAGGTCGAACTAGTTGATCGAAGACTGGCGATCATTATTGGCGAAGGAGAAGACAATGGGTAATCTCTCTCTCTCTCTCTCTCTCTCTCTCTCTCTCTCTCTCTCTCTCTCTCTCTCTCTCTCTATGTCGTTTGATTACTCTCACAAATGGGGTAGTTTTCGATTTTTCTGAAAACCCTAGTTTTTTTTCAAATTTTCAGAAAGACGAACAAGGCAGAAATAGAAGAAATCGACCACATCGAAGACGATTCAGGTAATGTTGGCATTCGAACAACAATCTGGTTCAATATTTGTCGATTCTAGGGATTTGCGATTTTGAAATCCAAGTTCGAACAACAATCTCGTATCTCATTAGGCTACGCACTGCAACTTTTCGAATAATTTTTGTTTTGCGCCAGTCTTATTGGTTGTGTTTGTTTTCCATCTTTCTTCTTCATCATTTAGTAGTGATGAATGTGTGACCAATGTTTAAATTTATGCACATATTGATTAGATTTGTTCAAGGGAATGTCGGTTTATAAATCATATGGGTTTGCTAAGAGTTCATGCCTGTTTGCTAAGACTTGATGTGCTGAATTATTCATGACTATGCTGCTACATCACTGAGTCTACAACATGTAAATGGTTAACAGCATTTTGGAATAACTGCTTTTTGTAGTATGTGTACATGTGTAAATGATGTGGGTTCTAGTGTTCAATTAAAGAAAGAGATTAGCATTATTTTTATCATTTAATACCCCAGTTGTTATGAGTTAATCATCTTTTTGGATTAAAATGGGATTGTTCTATCTTGATTCTTCTGTATAAACTCACTTCCCACCCGATGATTTTCTCTCTCCAATAACACTAGATTAGGTTCCTAAAACCATTGTTGGCACCAAATTGACAAAGAAGATTGTTGCAGTTATAAGAGGCATAGATGGGTGAACACAATGGAGGAACAACATGTTTGGTGTAGAAAATGCTTCTGCATGCTTGTGTAGAAAATGCTTCTGCATGCTTGATTAGAAAATGCTTCTGCATGCTTGATTAAATCTACGACAAGTTTAAAGTAGCCTTTTTTAGGTTTGCCAAATTTCAAACCCCCTAAGTAGGTTTCAAACCCCCCAAACCCCTGTCACTATATTTTACAGGAATATCTAAAATGTAGGAGTATTTTTCTAACTTCCTTCATTAGATGCTTGTTTTTGTAACTTCGATCCCATCCTCTCTCTCTCTCTCTCTCTCTCTCTCTCTCTCTCTCTCCCCAGGCATCCTCCAAGCAAATGTCCTCAACTTCCACAAATAGTAGATTTCAAGGCCCTTTTTGTGGATGTGGGGTACCAGCCCCCCTAAGATCTTCAACCCAAGATCCTAATCGGGGAAGAAGATTTTTTGGTTGCATCAACTATAAGGTAAGTTGTTGCATAATTTCTGTTTCTGTAATTTTAAAACCCTAAAAACTTCTAAAGTCTCAAAGTGTTGCTTAATCTTAGGTCTCAGCTCCCTTTGCACTTGAGGAATGTGTAGCATTACGGTAGAAGCCTCCGATGATACTTGTATAGTTTGCAATGAGTCCATCCTATAAAACGTAAGACAACACAATAACGAAATAATAGAAAAATGTAATTTACATGAACAAAAGTACAAAGTACTGGGGATTAGATTAACAAAAGTACAAAATGTAATTTACATGAACAAAAGTACAAAAGTACAAAGTCCAAAGTGCTGTGGCTATGCTCAAGAGATTGGCTGCTTTCATGAATTGACGAGGACCAAATTAATAAAGCCTAGTGCTTGTGACAATCTCTTTGGATCTTTTTCTCTAGTTTAGAGGGGTTTTTTTTTCCTTTTAGTAATACTAACTGTTTAGGTCAGATTAAGCGTATCTCAACTAATTTCCAAGAATATTTTCTACCGCCCAGCAGTGGAGACTTCCGAATTGATCTGGAGGGGCTTTGTTTGTCTTTAATTCTTCACCAATACTTCTTTGTTTAACGTATCTTTGTAGGTGCCTTTGTCAATTAGTGTATGCTATATTTTGTTTATGTATTAGAATAAGTTAATTAAATGAAATACAAATTCAAAGTGAAAGTGAGGTTTATTTCATATATAGTGGAAGTTAATTAAATGAAATACCAATTCATAGTGAAACTGAGGTTTCTTTTATACTATGATGGAACTTTGTCCGGTTGTAAAACCACATGCTATGATTAGGTCAAAAAGATTAGGTATGGTATAGCTCTATTAGCTATGGAATCTCACCCTAGGGAGCCAGTTGGGACCATCATTTTCTTGAACCCCAACAATATGTACGAGGATTAGATGAGAAGTTTATTGAATACACATCCGGAGGAAGATACAATATGGAACCAAACAAAGCCTTAGAGAAGAATACTTAATGAATCTCCACCAGGATGGTGTTTCATACCTTGGGCTCAGGAGAAAGACTGGAAAGAGATCGTGGGTGGCCGTGCTCGCGGTGGGGTGTCGTGGTACGGATGTTGATCTTCTTCTTCCTTCTTCTTCTTCTTCTTCGTTCGCCGGCCGGATTCTCTCCCTTCTTCCTTCTTCTTCTTCGTTGGTCTCTCTCTCTCTCTCTCTCTCTCTCTCTCTCTCTTCGTTTCTCTCCCTTCTCTCCAGATCTGGAAGCGTAATGAGGAAGGGTTTGGTTTTGTTGCACTGTTGTTCGACCCCTGAACCCCTGAAGGGTTCAACTTAAGGTCACACCAGCGTGGGCCGTTGGATTAATCCAACGGCTGGGAGATGAAGTCCGGATACTGTTCATAAACGCATTCCCTGATAAGAGGCGGATCTATATATATATATATATATATATATATATATATATATATATATATATCTGATGAGCTTCCCCTCCAAACTCCCTTAACTTGTTAAGTTACGGACCTAGGGTATTTTCGACTTTCCGGACCAAATTTCGATGAACCGTTAGATGTGTTTAAAAGGTGTTTTAAACCAACGCGAAGATTTGGCAAAAAAAAATACCGGAAGGGTTGATCGGAGCAGTTTTCACAAAAACGCTAATATAACGTTTTTGTGAAAATCTTTTCCGATCAACACCTTTATTTATTTTTTTTGCCAAATTTCTGACCTTGAAAACACCTTTTAAACACATCTAACGGTCGGATTTTCAAAAAACATTTGGGAAGGTGGAGGTCCGTAACTTAAGAGGGTGCGAGAGTTTGGAGGTGAAGTTTATTGTATATATATATATATATATATACAAGGCGATCTGTCAAGGATCCCGGATTTCCTTGACCAAGCGTTTTGATGCTTTTCCCAATTGTTTTGGAAAAAAATCAATGTGTTCAAAGGTGTTTTAAACTGTGAAATCTTCAAAAAAATACCGGGAAGGGCTTGATTCAGCGGTTTTCGCAAAAAGCGCATATTTAGGTTTTGCGAAAACCGCTTGGATCAAGCCCTTCCCGGTATTTTTTTTGAAGATTTCTAACGTGGGATTTTCAAAAAACACCTTTTGAACACATTGAGGCTCGGATCGTCAAAAATATCGGGAAGGTGGAGTCCTGGATCCAGGACTCCTGGACTAGATAAGTGATATATATATATATATATACATATATATACACGGAAATCTTCTTATCCGCACCTCCCAGAAATAAGAAAAAAAAGGTTTTTTTTGTGTTGCAAATTATTTTTGGAAAATCCGATCAATTTTGCGAAAACTGCTTGGATCAAGCCCTTCCCGGTATTTTTTTTTGAAGATTTCCCGCGTGGACCCTTGAAAACACCTTCTGAACACATTGGACGGATCGGATCATCAAAAAAAATTTTGGATCATGAGGTCCGGAAATTAAAAGTCCGGATCCGAGCTTTTTTTTGACGATCCGAGCCGTCCAATGTGTTCAGAAGGTGTTTTCAGTTTTGCGAAAAATGCTTGGATGAAGCCCTTCCCGGTATTTTTTTTTGAAGATTTTTCGCGTCGACCCTTGAAAACACCTTTTGAACACATTGGACGGATCGGATTTTCCAAAAACAATTTGCAACACAAAAGAAACACAAATTTTCTTATTTCCGGGAGGTCCGGATAAGAAAATGACTTTATATATAGGACGCGGTTCTAATTCGGGATCCGGACCTTCGGACCTCCATGATCCGAGCATTTTTTTGACGATCCGAGCCGTCCAATGTGTTCAGAAGGTGTTTTCAAGGATCCAAGCGGGAAATCTTCAAAAAAAATACCGGGAAGGGCTTGATCCAAGCAGTTTTTCGCAAAACCTGTAAATATACAGGTTTTGCGAAAAACAGCTTGGATCAAGCCCTTCCCGGTATTTTTTTTTGAAGATTTCCCACGTAGACCTTGGAAAACACCTTTTGAACACATTGGACGGCTCAGATTTTCCCAATACAATTTGCAACACAAAAAAAACACCCCAAATGCTCTAATCCGGGGTCCCGGATTAGAACCCCACGTATATGTATATATATATATATATAGGATGGCGGTCTAGTGTGGGATCCCGCATACAAAATTTGGTGCGGGATCCCCCCTTTTTCAACTTTCCGGATCAAATTTTGACGATCCGAACCGCTCAATGTTTTTAAAATGCATTTTCCAAGGCCTACGCGGGAAATCTTCAAAAAAAATACCCGGAAGGGCTTGATCCATGCATTTACCGAAAACTGTATGGACAGTTTTACCGTTACTGAAAAATGCATGGATCAAGCCCTTCCGGGTATTTTTTTTTGAAGATTTCCCGCGTGGACCTTGGAAAATGCATTTTAAAAACATTGAGCGGTTCAGATCGTCAAAATTTGATCCGAAAAGTTGAAAAAAGGGGGATCCCGCACCAAATTTTGTATGCGGGATCCCACACTAGACCGCCATCCTATATATAGGATAAGCTTCCAATAAGGGTCCCTTATTGAAAAATACCATGCGGACCTAGCTTTTTTTGTGTTTCCGACCAAATTTTGACGATCCGAACGGTTCAATGTTTTTAAAATGCATTTTCCAAGGCCTACGCGGAAAATCTTCAAAAAAAAATACCCGGTTCTTAAAAATGCATTTTAAAAACATTGAGCGGTTCGGATCGTCAAAATTTTATCCAGAAAGTTGAAAAATGCCTTGGTCCGCACCAAATTTTGTATGAGGGATCCCTTAAGAGATCGGGACTCTATATATATATAGAATATATATATATACATAACGCTTCTTATGCAGCCTCCCGAAAATGGATGGTTTCCGGAACCTTTAATCGCAGTCGTTGGATTCACGCGAGGGGTCACTTAACACTGGTAATAACAGGTCAAAGGCCAAGTCAAAGGCAAGGGGTCATGACCAAAACCCAGATTTGAACTCCTCCTCATTTCACTTCTCACGTCTGAGAGAAGAGAGGGAGGCAATTTAGGGCTCGAGAGAGAGAAACACGAAGAAGAGAAAAGAGAGAGCGATCTGGTTCGAAAGAAGAAGAAGAAGAAGAGAGAGAGAGGAAGAAGAAGACACCGCAACCCCACTGTGACCCACCGCGAGCCACGACAGCGACCCACGACCACGACCCATCCACCGCGATTTGTATCAAGGAATCAAGGTATGAAACTTCTAATATCATTGATTCTGCTTTCGATTTGTAAAGTTAGGGTTTGTAAAGTTAGGGTTTCAGTCTTTTTGTACCCATTGTTCCACACATTTTGAAGTTAGGGTTTTTTATTATGGTTTGATTATTACTACTTTGTAACCCACACCAGTGGTTTCCCCTTTTATTTGATTCATGAGAATCGATTGTACCAACTTCGATTGTTCTTGAGCAAGTATTAACAACTGACTGCGGCTGGATTTAGGGCCTTGTATTGTGTTATGACTCTTATCTCTTACTCATAAAAATCTATGTTATTTACTTCTTTTGCTTGCATTTGTTGAATCCCAAATCCCATCCAACACTCTATTAATTTTTTTAAACGAATCCTATCTACTACTAATTTTTGTCGGGCTTGCTAATGAGTTGGTCATTCTGGACTGTCTTTGAGTTCAATACTAATTTTTCAGATGGTGGTAATAATAATGGCGTACTAGAGTTACAGAGCACTGTCCATTTCAGCTCAGGAAATTACCCTTAGATGAAAATAAAATTGAGATACTAGAGTTGTGTAGCTAGCCTGTTTGAGATCAGGAAATGCATCAGATGAAAGCCACTGTCCTTTTCTTTAACTTATGCTTCATGTTTGTGGGTCAGGGGTTAATGGTTCAAATGGGACACGTAAGGACATAGTTATGTTTATCTGATGCTTTCATTAGATGTATGTTGCATTGCATTTAACTTTTGTTACCAATATTGCTTACTTGCTTTGATCTTTCAGGTCATACTTCAAGAAATTAAGATGTCTCCTTGTTTGTGCAATTGCCCTGTGCTACTTTAAATAGGCAATAGCTATATGTGTGAGTTTGGTATGACTTGGTTTCTTCAAAACTTCTGATGTGATTCAATTTGGTAATGCACAAACCTTTGTTGTGCAGAACTAATAACGAGGCACTTCGGTTAAGAGTCAGAGATTTATTCAAAGAGCACCCAGAACTTGTTGCAGGCTTCGACACCTTGATCCCCCCGTGCACGACCAGAATGAAAACTCAAATTTGATAGCAAGTGAATTTGGGACTGCAATTGCATTTGGAGTTGTCTAAAACATGTAATTTGTTTACTAGTTAGTTTGGAATATCAAGTTGTATATCGTTGTAAAACAAGGTTTTTTAGTTTTGCGAATGCAATTTATTGGAATATACAATGTTGTTTTTGTTGTTGTTGGATTGTCGATGTTTTTAGCTGGAGACGCGAGACGTCGGGCTAGGCCATAAAGCAAGGAAACTCTGCCAAAATTTTGCTAGAAATTGAGCAATTAAAGATGCATAATGAAGTGGCATCCAACCAAGCAAAACAAAGAAAATATAATACATTTGTAATTGGAAAGTGCTTAGTATAGCTTTGATGGTGTCCGTACTGTATGCATGTTCTGCAAGATACTTCAACTTAGTGTCACTTAATTTTAGTGAAAATTATATGAGAAAACTTTGTAGTTACCATAACTAGTATAATTTTAAACCATTGTTGGCAGTATGCTCACCCACATGGTCAAATTACATGAAAATGCACTACAATTTCCATAGCTCACCTTCAAATAGGAGAAAAACTACAAGTTTCCATAAGTCAAACATAACTACTGCAGTTTCCATAACTCAAACATAACAACTGCAACTTCCTTGGGAAATTCAAAAAAGCTTTAATAGATTCTAAGAACACTTCTAATTTCCAAATAGCCAAATTCTCTTGCATCAATTTACAAACTGTCTCGGCTAATATTAGAAGTTATACATGGCAGAAGAACAAATGATCCAACTCCTGATGTTTACATATCTTGCTTTACAATTATGTAAATCTCATCCCAAACAATCAGCTGCAAGTTTTGCAGGAAAAGAAATTACAATATTTACATAGTTGATTGAAAATGTAGAAAAAGGTAAAAAGGAGAAGCTTGTCAATGTAGGGCAGCAAGTCTAGCTCCAATGGGAACTCCACATGCTTGTCAATCTTCTCAACGTAGGAGCCATAATTCTTGAATCTCTTCAGATGGAATGCAACAACTGAAGGAGCCTGGTCCAACAGAAGTTGCTTCTCTAATGACACTTCTTCTTTACAATTCTCACAAGTAAACTTTGCCTCTGAGTCTTCAATCTTTTCAACCTTGGCATTTAACAACATAAGCAAATTAGAATTCAAATCATAATCAGATTTAACACTAAACATACTATTGTTAGTACCTTTCCAGCAAGGAGTAACAAGACCCTCGGAAACAAAACTTGGTAATATGCACCTATTGAAACAATCCTCACCATTTTGCAACAAAAGAGTCCTAGAAATTTGTAGGATACAAAACATCTTTGCCCTAACAAATACAGATAAAAAAAGAATATAATATGAGGCTAAAACTCATCTGTCATTGTTGGCCCAACTGTTTTTTCTGCTCTGAAATCAATTATAAGCCATTTTTTACAACTTAAGCATGCCCAACATTGACCAAAAATTGGAGGGAACCAGATGCTCTTTGTGAAGTCTTAGCACAGTAAAGCATGCACAAAAAAGACATGCTTGCTAGCCAACAGAGCCACCATAGAAAATTGAGTTACAAACCCAAGAAATATTGTGCCTAATAACAAATGTAGACTACGTGTATCTGGACTCCCTATAGGAACATGAAAAGACTAATAAGCATTAATTATAGTCGACAATGCAAAATCTGCTACGTGCAAAGAAACAATGTTTAAAAACAAAAAACAAAAAAGGTGCACCTTTCATTACGGTTAAGCCGAGCTCCAAGATAGATAGAAAGCATACATCAATAAGCTCAAATTACACCATTGACCAAAAAATTTAAATCCACCGCAGCCCAGAATAACAACAAACAGAGAGGCAAAACCACAAATAATCCTCCAAAACTCAGACTGAGCAAACTCAATCAAATAGACACCAACAACAAAGCATCGTCTATTCTGAAGAAAACAAACTCAACAAACATCAACCTAATTCCGAAAAAAATAGCAGAAATTCTAGTGCATTTGTTGCCAACAAAAGGTGAGAAACTGCACAACAAGTTACATATTCATGTCAGGTCTGGATCAAATCTTCACCAAAATTGGAAGATCAAACAACAATGTATAAAAACCGCAACCCTAGTTTCCGCAAATCGAACGTGAGAGAGAAAGAGAAGGAGAGATACCTTGGTTCGCCGAATCGAACGCGAGAGAGAAAGGTGGAATGAGAGATACCTTGGTCGCGGTGGGTCGCGGTGCAGGAGTCGCGGTCAATTTACCTTCTTCTTCTTCTTCTTCGATTTAGGGTTCCATTCTTTGGTCGCGGTTTCTGGTTACTGTGGGTCGCGGTCGAGGTCGATTAGGTTCTTCTTCTTCTTCTTCTTCTGGTTCGATTTAGGGCATGATTCCTCTCTTCTTCTTCTTCTTCTTCTTCGCTTCTCTCTCTCTCTCTCTCTCTCTCTCTGCTCTCCAGATCTGGAACGCGTAATGAGGAAGAGGGTCTAATTTTTGGGTTTTGTTGCACTGTATTGGTCGACCCCTGAACCCTTGACCCGAGAAGGTTTCAACTTAAGTTGAATGCAGCGTGGGCCGTTGGATTAAATCCAACGGCTGACAGATGAAGTCCGGAAATGATGCCAAAATCGGGATCCCTGATGAGAAGCGTTGTGTGTGTGTATATATATATATACCGATATTTTTTTGACGATCCGAACCGTCCAATGTGTTTAAAATGTGTTTTTAAGGGTCCCCGCGAGAAATCATCAAACAAAAATATCGGGAAGACCTTGATCTGAGTAGTTTTTCACAAAAACTGTATTGGACGGACACCAAAAATCCTCCAGTTAGGGATCCCTGACTGGAAAATACAGTCCGGGATTCCCGGAGTCAAGGATCCACCTTCCCGATATTTTTTTTATGATCCGAACCGTCCAATGCATTTAAAACGTGTTTTTAAGGATCCCCGTGAGAAATTGTAAAAAAAAAATATGAACTATCTAGTCCGGGATCCACCTTCCCGATTTTTTTTTTATGATCCGAACTGTACAATGCGTTTAAAATGTATTTTTAAGGGTCCCCATGAGAAATCGTAAAAAAAAAATACTTGGAAGGGTTTGATCCGAGCAGTTTTCACAAAAACTGTATATGTACAATTTTATGAAAAACTGCTCGGATCTAGCCCTTTTCGGTATTTGTTTTTGACGATTTCTCGCGGGGACCCTTAAAAACACATTTTAAACGCATTAGACGGTTTGGATCATGCAAAAACACGTTTTAAAACCTTCAAAACACCTAAAACACCTCCGGTCCGGGATATATATATATACACACACACATGGAGTGAGAGCGAGAGAGAGCAAAGTGTACATCAACGACCCAAAAAAGTTAAAATATATTTCACCAACATAACTCCTAAAATAATACTCGAGTCTTTTTTTTTTTTTTTTTTTTTGCTGTAAGATTTATATTTTTTTCCTGTACAATTTATAATTTTTTCTTTTCTTCGGCTTCTGTACTCCAGCTTTCATCGAACGGGGACTCAAATTGATCCATTTTTTGTGGGCCTAACTGAACCATGGACAGGCCCATCTAAGAAAACCCACAGAGCCCATATTTAGGAACCCTAATTTTGAACTGTATAAAAATCGATAGGTTGGGAAAGCAGGCGCCGCGAGAGAGAGAGAGAGAGAGAGTGAAAATGCAGATTTTCGTGAAAACTCTAACTGGGAAGACGATCACACTCGAGGTCGAGTCAAGTGACACAATCGACAATGTCAAAGCTAAGATTCAGGACAAGGAAGGTGCGTACTCTTGTTAAATCTCGTTTTCAGGGTTTTGTTTTGTTGGTCATTTCTCCTGATGTTGAATTGGATATGGTTGAATGAACTTGTTAGGTATTCCACCTGACCAGCAGCGATTGATCTTTGCTGGAAAACAGCTCGAAGATGGCCGTACTCTTGCCGACTACAATATCCAGAAAGGTAGATTTGCATACTTAACTTTATATAGAGATGTGTTTATATTGCGATTCTTTAGTGGGATATGTTAATGGAATCCTCATTTTATTGCAATATCTCCTGTAGAGTCAACACTGCATCTGGTTCTGAGGCTTCGGGGTGGGATTATTGAGCCTTCATTGATGGCTTTGGCACGGAAGTATAACCAGGACAAGATGATTTGCCGCAAGTAAGTCTTTCATATCAAGAATTTTGTGCTTGATTTCTTCTAATTCAAATTCAGCACTTTGTGATAAACTTGGGTGTTGAGCATTAAGAGCTAACTTTCGTCCCAGTTTTTAATTACGATTCATGTCTGGATGTTTTAATAGCCCATTTTTTTAATTTAGAAATGCTAGTTATTTATTTTGGATAGTTAGAATATATTATGAGTATGTATAAATGTTTAGATGATATAAGCGGTATAGATTTTATAACAGAGTAGTGTTTGGATTATAATCTCAAGAATAGATTTTGATATATTTTTTGGCCATGTTGCCTTGCCTAGGATTGATTAATTGCATTGATTTTGTTGTATAGAACCTTTTCTTAAAATATGATTTCATCCATAGTAAAATCTACAAGTTTTGTATTGGTATTAGGTAAAGAAATGGTCATATTCCCCGAAGTCCATACCAACCAAAGTGTAGTATATTTGGTTATTCTTATAGAGAATGGATAAGTACATGCCATAAAGAAACGCTAAATTTTAAAGTACAACTTGGACAAGATGATTTGCGCAAGTTAGTTTTTGATGCGAATAAATTGCGCTTTCACCGCACATGCCATAGAAAAACACTAAATTGTATAGTACAACTTGGACAAGATGATTTGCGCAAGTTAGTTTTTGATGCGAATAAATTGTGCTTTCACCGCACATGCCATAGAAAAACACTAAATTGTATAGTACAACTTGGACAAGATGATTTGTGCAAGTTAGTTTTTGATGCGAATAAATTGTGCTTTCACCGCACATGCCATAGAAAAACACTAAATTGTATAGTACAACTTGGACAAGATGATTTGTGCAAGTTAGTTTTAGATGCGAATAACTTGTGCTTTCACCCAATAAATTTATGCTTTCATTTTAATATCAATTGAGTACTTAGCTTTAAACTCATGTGACAAAACATATCTTAGCTGTTAGGTTTAGGTCTGAGTAGGATGAGTTAAACTATGATAGATTCGTCTGAAGATTTGTGAGTCAAGCTGCTAGGTGATGTAAGAAAGCTTCTCCGTAGTTGGAGTGTTGGAACATATGATAGTTAGGTTGTTGTAGAGAGTTGTTATTGATCTTGTATTATAATTTCAAAATTGCCTTAAGAGCATCTCCAGCAATCTCAACAAAAATTTAGCTATTTTGCCCTAGAAAAGTGTCATATAGTGATATAGCTAGCCAAAAAATATCACCTCTACCCAATAGACTAGCCACTTGGCTCAACCAAAAAAAAAATCACCTCTAAATCGTCATAGAGTGGATCTCACTCTCCAGCGCGTGTTCATTGACCGGCGCGTGCGAGCTTTGGCCGACTCCTTTAACAACGACTCTTACACCATTGAAATTGCCTTGATGAGACCTACAAGGCTACAACCCTTTGGTCTCAAATCGATTTTAGGATCACTTCTCTGGCGACCTTGTTTTTCCCGGCGTGCGCGCACGAGAGAGAGAGAGAGAGTTGCTGCGCCGAGGTACTGTAGCTGCGCCGGAAAATTGTAGATGCCGAGTCTGGTGGAGATGCTCTTATAACATCTTAGGCATTTTGTAATTCCTTGTCATGGGATATGATTGTTGTAGCCAAATTTTGCACGTGGCAATATCTACCATTTAATTTGATTGTGTTGTCTTGTTTCTCTTTTTTTTCTTGGGTGGTTAACTGGTTATGTATTTTATTCTGGCAAGTATGTTCTAGTATTCATGCCTTTTGTGGGTCCTATCACATGGGGAACTCCTCCATGTTTGTTTCTCCACCAGCGTATAGGTGGTTGGTCAACATTGATGGGTGATGTGTCATCTGAATACAAGCTTCCTAGGGGCCTTTCTTGGTTGATATTTACCAAGTTGGTGGCCAGTGATGATATTTTTTCCTTGAGTTTGGGCACATAGGTGGACAAGATACCTATACCTCTGCGGTAGCTATTGATCCGTCGATCAAGCAGAACACCTCTTAATCTCTTTCACTCCTCTTTATCTCTTTCTCAATTCCCTATTTATAGAATAACTTAAGTTTCCTCGCTGCCATTCCTTCCCTTAGCTGTGGTTGTTCTTGCTTGGACCTCCTCTACTTCCGATGATCTTTAGCAATCTCTGTGCCTACCACCTTCCCAAAACTCTTTTCTAAATCCATCTGGAAAAAGTGAAGTTTTCCAACTGACATACCTTCCACAACTGTAATTGTTTTGCTCGGACCTCCTGTGCTTCCAGTCAACTCAAGCAATCTCCATGCCTTCCACCTTCCTAGAAGGCCTCACTTCAGCCTGCTCCATACTTGCTGTACATAGAAGCACATGATCTTGTATTGTGTTCTCTACATTCCTTCCCATTTGTAAAAAGGCACAATGTGTGTCATGGAAAGAGTTGCCTGTGGCTTCTGTTGACCAATAGCATTGTATTTTGAAATTCATTTTCTTCTTGCAGACTGCAATTTTGTTACGCAGAATGGAACTTAGTTTAGAGCATATGGTCTATAAGTGGAATCCTCTTGTTGGACATAAGTAAGAGGCTGAGGGTTTTGTTGATTGTACCTTCTTCCTTTGAGGTTAAGTACCTTAGTATTCTAAAATTGCCATGGTGAGGGCAAAAGGAGATGAAATAGTTTGAGAGCAAAATTAGTTATCTGGTGTTTGTACACCTGTATGGCAATATGGGACATTTTTTAGGAAAATATGGGACAGTTTCTGTTAGAATGGCATTTATGCCTGGAATCAGCATAATTGCTGCGTTTTGCTTGCAAAATAGATACTCGAGTGATATATGGGTTTTCAGGTGTTACGCTCGCTTGCATCCACGTGCTGTTAACTGCAGAAAGAAAAAGTGTGGACACAGCAACCAGGTGAAATTTTTTTTATACCGATCGCTGTTCCCTCGTATTCTAATTTCTTGAGGTTGGTCATCTTTCTTATTGAAGTATGTTGTTTTGGCTTTGTGAAATTGCAGTTGAGGCCGAAGAAGAAGATTAAGTAGATGCGATTCATCAGCCGGCTAGTTTTAGTTTGATTTTCAGTACAGCAGCCTTGACTGCTGCTTGGTTACAATTTGAAGCTTTGAAAACCCACTGCCTTGTAGTGGCTGTAATGGACCACCTGCTTGTTTCTTCGTTTTGTTAAGATGTTACTGTTTACTGAATTTTTTCGCAATTTGCTAATTTGATACTAGTAGTATTTTTGTGGCGGCTCAATGGTAAGAAATACTGGTTGATGTATACAAAGGTGTCATTTTCAAGTGTGAATTGAAAATACAATTGAGTGTCCGCGCTGCTTGGAACTCAGTTTTAATTGGCTTTAAAAACCATTTGTTAAATGAGTAGGTATCAATTTTACAGTTGCAGTCCAGAGAGACTTGTTGGACAGAAGCGAGATAGAGCTTTCAGTGTGATTTGGTCAATGAATTTGGCATAACAGGAGGAACTTTCCTCCTTGGGCCAGTTGAATTTGTCAAGTTGACCAGATCTATGAGAAGTCTATTTACCCGGCCCTACCACTCGACTAGAACATAAATTTCGAAAAATTACTTAAAATCTTAACCCAATTCCAGGGTCATGTATTCAGGGGCCCTTGACTACCGGGTTTTCTCTAGGGGATAAAATACAGAGATGCGAATAAAGAAAGTAGGGGGCAAAATGTGTTTTTTTTTTTTTGCTTCTCGCAAGGGGACCAGCATATTGATTTTATTATTATTATTATTATTTTTTTGAGGAAATAGAGAAGTGCGTTAATATAAATGTGGCAGTATACAAACAAATACAACCACTAATTAAAGAAAAAACAGAAATAAGCGGAAAAAAAAAGAAGGAAAAAGAACCGCCGAGCCTGTCGTTACCGCTGTCACGCCGGAGCCGCCGCCGTCGTCGGTGTCGGAGCCCAGATCTGGAAACCCCAGATCTGGCCCCTCCTTGTCCCAAAAATCGAGATTCCGGCCGCCCATAACTCCAAAAGAGAAGATCCGGTCGTCCATGAGGAGTTACCGGCAATCTAGAGGGGAAGTACTAGAGGAGAGGAGATGAAAGGAGAGGAGGAGGGGGGTGTGAGGCGGCAGCTGAGAGAGTCTTCTCCCTTACTCTTCTCTCAATCACTTTCTCTCTCTCTCTCTCTAGACTCTTCTCTCCCCACTCAGCATATTGGTTTACCGACCATTTACTTTGCAACACATTTTAACTTGAAATTTATAACATAAACCAAACATACACCAATGGCATGTGAGAGAGAGAGAGAGAGAGAGAGAGAGAGAGAGAGAGAGAGAGAGAGAGAGAGAGAGGTCATTTTAGAACCGAAATTTCCATTACATTCACTCTATATAAACAACTGCACAATATGATACATTCAAACCGAACTATCGAAAGGGACATTGATTAGAGGGGAAAAAAGCCTAGGATAGAAAGAAAGCATAAACAAAAGGCCTAAACAGGGCACTTCTAAAGGGTTTCATTAAAAGCACATGGAGAGAGTCAATTCTAATCTTTTCAATTTGCCTACCACTTTTGAACACACGAATTACGACCCTTATAATGAAGTTCTTATGTGCCTGCGTCGCACCTTAACAGTGAGTGGGTTCGCCATTTCACACGATAACTTAAGTATCTCTGTTAAATCAACACCGGTCGTCTCATCATCCGACAACAACCATTCAAACTCATGCAAAAGCGAGGCCACCCAAAAGCTTACCGTGGTCAAGCCCATGGCCTTACCGGGGCAAACCCGGCTACCTGATCCAAAAGGAGCTAGCCTAAGATCCGTTCCCAAAACCGAGAACTCCATTTCAGTTCCCCTGGTGGTAGTAGAAGTGTTGTTATTGACACAAAATCTTTGTGGCTTAAACTCCAGTGGGTCAGACCACACATCTGGGTCTCGCATGATGGCCCATATGTTGGCCATGGCTGTGGTCCCTTTAGGCACATGATACCCATCGATGGTCGTATCCGTTATTGCCAACCTAGCCCAAGATAAGAGTGGGCTTGGAGGGTGTAACCTCAACACTTCCTTTATTACTGCGGATAGATAAATCATGTTCGTTATATCACTCTCAGTGACGGCGCGTGATTGCCCGACCACTCTGTCTAACTCATCATGCAACCTTGATTGAACATCAGGATGAAGCACTACTCTTGCCAGTATCCACTCTACTAGAACCGCCACAGTATCAGTTCCTCTAAATATCATCTCCTGCAAAACCAAACTCAACTAGATCAATCATTCGTGTACATACTATGTATGTATGTATGTATGGGATAATGATCTACTAAGGACTCCCTTAGCCAAATTTGGTGCAGACCTCACCATTCCGGATCAAATTTTGACGATCCGAACCGCTCAATGTTTTTAAAATGCATTTTCCAAGGTCCAAGCGGAAAATCTTCAAAACAAAATACCCGAAAGGGCTTGATCCGATCAGTTTTTGTCAAAAACGCTATATATCCGATCAGTTTTTGTTAAAAACGCTATATAACAAATACTGATCGGATCAAGCCCTTCCGGGTATTTTGTTTTGAAGATTTTTCGCTTGGACCTTGGAAAATGCATTTTAAAAACATTGAGCGGTTCGGATCGTTAAAATTTGATCCGGAAAGTCGAAAAATGGCTTGGTCCGCACCAAATTTTGGCTAAGGGAGTCCTTAGTAGATCGGCTTCCTGTATGTATGTATTAATGAACCAAACAGCTTGAGTTTGAGCTTGTGTTCACTCATTGAAAGCGTGTTCTACCACAATTGGTTAAATAAACAAACAACGTTTATTAAGCTTTCAAACTAAGCTCGAACAATATAGTAATTGTAGAAGCAATTGCAAAATTTTAGCTCTCCGTTTAGCAAAAACACATTAAAAAAACTCTGTGTCGAAACAGTATCTAAAATGAATATATTTATTTTGGTTGAAAACTTGTCGGGCCTAATTTATTCTTCATTGAGCTACATGTACTTATTTACAAAAATAATGAATTTTCATTTTTCTAAACTTGTACGAACAATTCAATAAAAAGTATAAAACTCGATCTTAAAACATCTTCTGACAGGGGATTGGCTTGAAATCCTGAACGTACGACTAGTGGAGCCACCCCTGACTACTCGGCTCATTTACCTTATGTTTTACTTGAGAAATGACTCGATCAAAGCTAGATTGAGATTGACTCGTCTCATAAAACTAACAAGTTGTACGATTATTTTAAAGCTTGTTAATTTTCAAAACAATACTTGAACAATTAACTATTACTAGCTCTTTTGGCTTCTTTACTTGCCTTTATAGTAAAATACAATGCGAGCTTGCCTGTACTAGAAAACAATAGCAATACTAAAACAAACCGAACAAACTGAAGCTTCTTGCAAATAAACAATACTGCTGCTTCGTTCAAACAAAGTTGTTATTTAGAAGTTTTAAACATTTTAGCTTGTGATCAGAAGCAGCAATTTTCTAAAATTTAAAATTAAATAAATGACAATAGAAGAGAGTTTATTTATTTATTTTGTATTATTAGATTATGGCTAAGTTTTTCAAAAGATTTTACCAACTCAGTTGCTAAAATTAACCATGATTTTAGTAAATGAGTTCATCAGGTGCTAAAATCATAGTTGATTTTAGCAACTGGGTTGCTAAAATCATTTGAAAAACTTAGCCGAGTAGATGAGCATATTGGAAGAGGAAATTTATATAGAGAGGAGAGTTGCTTGCATGCTTACCCAAAGAACAGCAATCATATCGGAGTCCGAAAGTCTATCGGATCCTTGGAGCGAGATCAAAACGTCCACGAAATCGCTACTGTTTTCATGCCCGGCACTCTCTCGGTGCTCCGCTACGATCCGGCTCACGAACCGGTTCACTTTCGGAACAAGTTCGGAGCACCTGCCCCGGACTCTCTGCAGGTCAAAATCAGCCAACCAAGGTAAATGATCCGACCAGTTAAGTATTCCCAGAAGTTCGTACCCTTCATCAACCAACTCCATCACCTCCTCAGCTTCCGGGTTATTCGACCCGAGTCCGTATCTCCGTCCGAAAACGGAGCACATCATGTTACTAAGCGAGGCCCGCTTCAGTACATCGCGCACACGAATAACACTATCCGTGTTTACTACTCCTCC
Source organism: Vaccinium myrtillus (assembly GCA_016920895.1). Classification (NCBI taxonomy): domain Eukaryota; kingdom Viridiplantae; phylum Streptophyta; class Magnoliopsida; order Ericales; family Ericaceae; genus Vaccinium; species Vaccinium myrtillus. The sequence goes on along the minus strand of CM029273.1, from coordinate 24,761,476 downwards.
AATCACCTTCACCATTTGATTAGCAATATCGAACCTTTGGTTCTCAGAGGCCTTGATTTGCTTAGGAGAGAAGAGATGAGTCGCCGCGATTCGCCGAAGGGTACGCCAGTAAATCCCATAAGGAGCGAACCCAATCGCTCTGCTAAACATAAGACCGTAGGCCGATTCCTTAACCGGGCGATCCGCGAAAACCGAACTGTTGAGAATCTCTTTGGCTACGTCCGGATGACACGCGACGATAACTCTCGTCTCCCCTAGGCTGAAAGCCATCAAACGCTTGGCCCGGCATTCCTCGGCCGTGGCAGCTATCCGGTGGTGCGCCAGACCAGACATGAGCCTCATGCTCCCTATCACGGGGAGCCCTCTTGGACCAGGTATGGGCCGGTTGGTAATGAAATTCCTGAGCCTGTGCTTGCCCCAAGCATGACCACCAGGGTGGACCCAGTAAATCAAGCTCAAGACTAGCCAAAATAAAGCAGCTAGAAAGAGGAAACATAGGAAGTTGAGGGCAGTGAAAGGTTTGGATTTTAAAGCAAGAGCGAAAAACCAGAGGGTATCTATTTGTTGTTTCATTGTATGGGATTTGAAGCTCACTTGGGCACACAAGCCAAAGGAAGGTTGGTTGGTTTTGTTTTTGTGGCAGAAAATGAAGTGGGTGGATTCGTTTATATAGGGAGGATTGGAAGGTGGGGGAGAGAGAAAATGAAAAACATAAAAAAAAATACTCCCTCTCTCATATTTTAAATGTCCCCCACATAAAGTCGTATCATTTTGACTTTCAAAGAAAACATATTTCTAGATATTTTTTGTCAAAATTTTTTACATCATTCAAAAGTACTCGTTGAGATCTTTTGAACAGTGTAAAAAAAATTAAAAAGTAATTCCGAAAGTATTTTATTTTTTAAAGTCAAACTTGCACGGTCTCCCGTATGGGACATTTAAATTGGGACCCTTTTGCGTAGAAGTGGGACCGTATAAACTGAATCCTACGTAATTGGATATGTTTTTTATTTTTTATAGTCAGATTCTCGAAAGTTAATTTTGGCATAATTGCAACTTTAGACTACTTTTTCTGTTGATTCGGGTCAATTTGTGTGTCAGTTTTTACGGTCCCCGGTCATGTCCATTTTACATGTGTACGCATGTGTGGGCTAATTAATTGAGTCCTTCTACCTGCACAGATGTGCATGCACAGATGGTGCACAGATGAGTCTGGGGACCCACTTTTGAGTCCCACACGAAAGATTCGAGTCGTTCATTCATCTTAGAATCAAATTCCGAGGGGTCCACGCGGAGATCAAGTCGATCGGACGTCCCTAAGTGCTCGATCCAAAATCATCCCATTTCGTTAATTTTGAATGAACGGCTCGGATCTTCCGTGTGGAACCCAAAAGTGGGTCCCCAAAGCCGATCGGTACATAATCGGTGCATGCTCATATGTGTCCCTGGAATTACCGTAATTAATTTGCTCACACGAGTAGTCGAAAATGAGACATTAGAGGAAGTAGTAAACTCGAAGTACGTACACAGAAAATGGAGTATAAACTTGTTGAATTACTTCGTAACTTACCCTACAAATTGAGCAACTTGAATATATCATTGTGATAGATCACGGTATGTCGGAAGTCAAACACTAAGAGGGTGTTCCACTAACAATAAACTGTTTTTTTCAAACACCGAGGCAGATCATTATCTCACAATACATCACATAAAAAACCGTGAAAAGCCAATTTTTTTAAAAAACCAACTTAGTGGAACACCCCCTTAATAGTTAATATATCATTGTGATGGTCATGGACATTTTAACCTTAAAAATTAATGACAAGATTAGACCGTCCATTTTGTAAATTTAAAAAAACACAATTTTTGACATATCTATAGATATCCGATTAAGTTGATTTTTTTTGCGTGGATATATTATTTTACAGACCCTACAAAATGAGTGGTTTAAATTACTGCACATAAGGCGGAGCCGGCAGAAAACCCCATCTGTCCAGCTCATCCAGATAGAACCTTCATTTGCGTGGATATATTATTTTACAGACCCTGCAAAATGAGTGGTTTAAATTACTGCACATAAGGCGGAGCCGGCAGAAAACCCCATCTGGCCAGCTCATCCGGATAGAACGTTCACTCTAATTTAAAGTTGAGAGGTACAAAGTTGAGAGGTACAAATGTACAAAGCTTCAGTTATTTTTTGAGGCGTTTTCTTATTTGATCATAAACTACAATATTTAAATAGGAATACAATACCTAAAAATGAAGGGAGAGAGGGGTAGACTTTTTGGGAACATATTCTCTGTATTTATATGCCTAGACATTTTGTAACAACCTCTCTGTTTCATACTCCCTCCATCCCATTTTAAATGTTCACCTTTCTATTTTGAGATGTCCCAAAATAAGTGTTCTCTTTCTATAAATAACTATCAAAACATACCAAACTTTCAATTCTATCCCTAAAAAGTACTCATTGATTTGACAGTTTTTGATATTCATATAATTCTTAAATTGACAATATCTTTCAACATATAATATTTTTCATGATTTTGAAAATTTTGTATAATGGAATTAATTGAAATCTATCAAACAAGATCCATATGACATATTTTTCGAGATCCATATTGAAGGATATAAACAATTTAAATACATTTAATTGACTCACAATTTTTAAGGTTACTTTTGGAAATTTAGAGCAAAAATTTGAACTTCTTAAAAAGCTCAATTTCCAGTAGAGGACATTTAAATTGGGACGAAGAGAGTAATAAGAGAAATGCTAGAGGTACTAAATAACTTACAAACAATTATGTTAAAAATATACATGTCATTACCATATCAATGCCTCATGCAATACCTGGATACACTCATCTACTAAAAAAATGTCACATATATATTTAGTATATTTATTAGTGTCTCTAGCATTTCTCTTATAATAAAAATAAAGATAAGTTTTATTTGTAGCTTGTTTTTTCCATAGTAATTTACGAAAGAATCTCAGTCCATCTGTTTTCTCTGTGAGAGAATTGGCTCCATCTTTAATCACCGCCGCCGCCAGGAATGCAATGACGAGCTTGGGAGAGCAAACATAGGAAACATTACGTCTCGTTCCAATTTTATCGAATGTCTCCGAAAAAACTAAGAAAACATTGCGTGAATGAAGCCAAAATATTATTATTTCCTTTCAAAGCACCGTCACATGATGTTTACGAGCTTCCATCATTATACGTTACTACTGGAAGGCTCATAATTAAGTACGTGAACTCCAAATAAATGTGTGTCGGCCGTATATGCCTCTGAATCATCACGTGACGATGTTTTAGGATCACGAATAATGTCTCTTGAGAACCACGCCCAATAACCGGAGACTGCGTGTTCACTAGTTGTAGCGACGTATATATTTAATTTAATTCAACATAGGCCTCTTAAATAAATATTTATCATAGGCTTATATGGAACAGTTTTGTTCCGGTCAAGTCAAGATATGTGCGTGATAAAAAAAAAAGTCAAGATATGTGAGGTCAAACAATGGGGGTCATGCCGTTCAAAAAACAACGGGCGTATAATGTCGGCACAATTTTTCCGCTTGTTTGGAATGGACTGTGCTAGACACGCTAAATAATTTACTCTCTCCATCCAAAATTACTCGTCCTTTTTGGGATTTTCAACTTTTTAAGGAGACAAAATTATTGTCTTACAATTCCAAATTTATCCTTCAAAACTATGAATTTTATTATGTGGTTTTAAATTGTTTATATCTTTCAATATGGAATTCAAAAAATATGCAATATGGATCTTGTTTAATAGATCTCAATTAGTTGTTTGTAGGGGAGGTCAGCGCGAGACCCCCCGTTGACTGAAGTCAACGTTGACCCACCAATGAGAAGATGACACGTGTTGCCTAGGTGGCATGATTTCCGCGTGACACGTGGCTCTCCCCAAGGAAGGATCCGCGCGGTGGGGCCACTGACGCGTGCATGAAGGGGGGGCCACTGACGCGGGACCCTCTCGTGCAAGGCGCCTCCATGGCGCGCACCCCAAGCCCAGTAAGGGCGGTGCTTAGATAACCATGGGCCATCCGAACAGGAGAAAAGCCCATGGCCCATCTGACTAGAGCGGCCCAGAGAATGGGCGATAACGCGAGAAGCTAGTCCGATTTAGCCCAGGTAATTATACCTGCTGCGGTCTGAAGGCAGGACCCCGGGGGCCCCCTGAGGCTTGGTTGCGGTATTGCGCGTGACCAAACAGGTCACGACCTTGCCCTCACGGGAATAAGGGAGATCTAGTGGTTTGGTGGCTAAGAGCACGAGGATCGCTGCGCGGGGGAACGGCTTGTCACCGCGCGAGTCAGTTGCGCGGTGATGACCTCACCCGTACGGCCAGGTTGTACGGAAAGGACACGTGTTATCATATTATAGGGTGACAGCCTGGCGCCAAATGATTGGTCCAGGGCGCCTATAAATATGAGACATTCCCTTTCAGTACCCAGAGGTTGGTGAGATCATTCTAGAGAGAGAAAAAGGGCAATCGCTGATTGAGAGGAGAACATTCTCTCTGCAGATAGTCCCCATCTCCTAGGTCACCAAGGGTACCATGGATTAGACCGAGAGCAATCCACTGCCTTAGTCCTTTTCTGTGCACACCTGCTCTGTCTTCACCCTTCTTCTAGACCTTTCTATTCTTCTTCCCTACGGTGTCTTTACTGTTAACTATCCATACCTCTCCAGCTCATCATTTATTTGACTGTAGCAAGAACCATCACCTACATTCAGGCGACTCTGCTGGGGAGGTTGTTTAGTTGATGGTAAATACAAGAAGTGGTCTACAAACATAGGCCCGCGGAACTCAGGGGGCGGCACCTCTAGCTGGTGGCTCTGGCGCACAGGCGCTAGTTCAGACAGCAATTCCTGCCCACCCTGCCTTACCAGAAAACCGGGCCGCAAACAACGGGAGCGGTGCCCACACACACGCAGGGCGGCACTGGGAGAAAATGCCGGGCCACAGGCGGTGACCCTGGCGGAGGTCCAAGCTCTATTACAAAGGGAAAAGACCAGAACAACACTTCCATCCCTCCCAAGCTCCGATATCCAGCCGCCTTACCCTATGGCGATTCTCCAGATGCCATATCCAGAAGGGTACGCCCCACCAAAATTCACTAAATTCGATGGCAAGGAGGGCAACGCACAGGAGCATGTAGTGCGATTCATCGAAACTCTAGGGGCCTTCTCTGGCGACACCAATCTCAGGCTGAGAGAGTTTTCCAAATCTCTAACCAACAGGGCGTACACCTGGTATGTCAACCTCACTCCATATTCGGTCTTGTCTTGGGAAGACATGGTCAGCCGTTTCTATGCAAAATTCTTCCAAACACGTGAGAAGATAACCAGTCTATCCCTCGTTAAAGAAACACAAGGCCCCAGTGAAGATATCATTGATTACATTAGGCGGTTTCAGGACCGCGCGGTCGATTGCCTTGAGCCAGTGGAAGAAGAGTACTTGGTCGAAATTTGCACGTCTGGACTCCTGCGCGAGTATCAGCCATTTCTGGTTAACGTCAAGATTCAGACATTCGCGGCCCTGCTGGAAGCAGCATATAAGCTGCGTCATACTGAAAAACCACCCGCGCGAGAGACCTGGAAACCCCGAAAGTCACATTCGGTTGCCGCAGCTGCAACTTCCGCTCCATCATCGCGTAAGTCGCAGGGGGGAAGGGGCAGCGGCGGTCGCGGCGGGTGGACTGGCAGCGGTAACGGACGAGGCGATTGGAAGAAGCAAAAGGTTTACAAAGAGGGCTCAGGAGCTCCGGACTACCCCTGCAGCATAGAGGAAGTAAAAGCATTGGTAAAGGAGTGGATAGCAGATGGCGGCCTCACACTACCAGATATTGAAGTCGCGCCCTCGCGTGCAGACAGAGAAAGCCCAGATTATTGCATGTTCCACAGACACACCAAGCATCCGACCAGCGACTGCTGGACCTTAAAAAGAATTTTCAAGAAGAAGTTGGACAACAACGAGCTGAGGATCGCCACCAAGGCGCAGGACGTGCGCACGCACCGTTATCCAGAACATGGGACGGCCAATATGGCCGAATGCTTCGAGTTTGTACGCGAAACAGAGGAGGATGATTATGGTTGTGAGTACGACTATAATTACGATTATGACTACGATCATGATTATGAATGTGAGGAAGCATATATGACGTCTTTCTATGACGAGCTTGACGATATCGCAGGGTATGATACCCCAATGGTGGCCACTCCCGATCCAGAGAGTGGGGTCAAAATCCTGCAGAACAGCACGAAGTTCAAACAGTTCTACGACGGAATGGGGTTCACACCCGACACAAGGTTCCTAATGACTAAGGCCATCTTGGCCATCGCACAAGAGGCCACGAGGCGTGCACCGCGCAGGGAGGATCCCTCCCCAGAACTATCAAAGATGAGTCAAATGCAATTTCTTTTTCTGACTCCGACCGCAGGATCACTCACCCGCACAACAGACCCTTATATGTTACGGCGCGGGTCAACGGCGCGGAACTGAAGCGAACTTTTATGGACGGAGGTGCATCCATTAACATCATGCCGATGTCTACCCTGAAGAAAGTGGGAATCCCGGAAGACCGAATAGTGAAGTCACTAATAGGAATCACGGGGTTCCAAGGGGACAAGAAGGAGTCCCTGGGATATGTTATTGTCGATCTCGCAGTTGGGCCCATCCGCACCGCCACCAAATTTCACATCATTGATGTGCAAACGAACTACCACATAATATTGGGCCGCAGTTGGATGCATCGCTTCGCGGTCATCCCATCTAGCTATCATCAGTGCCTCAAGGCAATTTGGGCTGGAAAGAAGGTCACCGTCGCGGCGTCCGAAAGACCATTCGAAGTATGTAAAGCGCACTTGTCCGACGCGGTGTACTTCACTGAGATGGAGGAGACACCAAGCGCGGTGGTCGCCCGGCCGGTTGGGATCAAATTACCTAAGTGGGAAGACATCAAAGATGACGGAGAAGCTTCCGCGAGCAAGCGAGAACCAGCTATGGAGAGCGCCTCAGGGCCACGGAAAATTACCAAGCTAAAAGAGGGAGGAAAGACAGTGTATTGCTTGTGACGGGGCGGCGGGCCAGATGTCTCAGATGAGGCTTCTGACCCGCGGTACTTAGAGGCAAATGGAGCAGAAGGAGACGAGGTCACAAAACCCGAGCCAGCTCCGGAATGTATGCAAGACGGCCTTAAGCCACAGCCAGAAGTATTGGAAGAAGTCAATCTCAGAGAAGGAGCAGGAACTCCGCAGCCTGTTTTCGTAAGCGCGGCGCTCGAAAGTGGCATGAAAAAGAGGCTCATTCAATTATTGCAGCGATACAGTGACGTGTTCGCTTGGCACTACGAGGAGATGCCAGGGTTAGACACCGAGTTGGTAGCACACCATTTGAACGTCTTCCCAAACTCTAGGCCAGTCAAGCAAGGTGCGCGCAAGTACCAGCCGGAGCTCGAAGGAAAAATCAAAGAAGAAGTAGAGAAATTAAGGAAAGCAGGGTTCATTCAGCCTATACAATACCCGCTCTGGCTCTCCAATATTGTACCTGTGAAGAAGAAGAATGGCCAGATACGAGTGTGCGTCGACTTTCGCGACCTCAACAAGGCCTTCCTAAAGGATGAATTTCCATTGCCACATATTGATACCTTGGTTGACTCCACGTCGGGGCACCAGATGTTCTCCTTCATGGACGGTTTTAGTGGCTATAATCAGATAAAAATGGGGACAGAGGATGCGGAGAAGACGGCTTTCAGAACACCCTTGGGGAATTTTCATTACACTGTTATGCCCTTTGGTCTAAAAAATGCTGGCGCCACGTACCAGCGCTCGATGATGGCAATCTTTCACGATATGCTGCATCACATTGTAGAAGATTACGTGGATGATCTCGTTGTAAAATCAAAGGAAAAATTTGACCACCTAGATCACTTGGAAACAGTGTTTACGCGATGCAGAAAGTTCAACATGAGGATGAACCCGTTAAAGTGTGCATTTGGTGTCGCGTCGGGAAAATTCCTGGGGTTCCTTGTCCATAGACATGGGATAGAGGCGGATGATGTGAAGATAAAGTCTATTACCGAAATGCCCCCCTCCCCCTCACTCTCAACGGACACTCAAGAAGTTCCTTGGGCGGGTTTCGTACCTGCGCAGGTTCATCCCCGCACTGGCAGAAATCTCAGCACCCTTTAGCGACCTGCTAAAAGGAAAGGCAAGGTTCGATTGGCACGCGGAGCACCAGGGTGCATTTGAAAGAATCAAGGCTGTCTTGACTTCCCCGCAAACCATGATTGCGCCACAGAAGGGCAAACCCCTCATCCTGTATTTGACGTCCACCCCAAGATCCATTGGGGCCCTGCTCGTGCAGGAAGTTGATGGCGCGGAAAGGCCAGTATACTACATCAGCAGGAAAGTCCAAGGAGCTGAAGAGCGGTACACACCGGTGGAGCGGCATTGCCTAGCGTTGGTCTTCACAGCGCAAAAGCTGCGTCATTATTTCCTGTCATTCAAAATCCACTTGGTAACAAAAAGTGACCTAGTGCGCTACCTGCTGTCGCGGCCAGCCCTCACGGGAAGGGTGGCCCGCTGGCTCTTAGCCCTGGCCGAATTCGACATATCATGTGTCACTCCCAAAGCGATTAAATGTCAAGCACTTGCAGATCTACTCGCACAATTCCCCAGTGAGCAGTGCGAACCAATTCAGGAAGAGTTGCCAGGGGATGGTTTCGAAGCACTAGCGGCCGCGTCAGCCACTTGGACCCTAAGCTTCGACGGGGCAGCAGGAGGTGGCACGGGAGGCGCCGTAATAGTCCTCACCAGTACGGACGGTCAACATGAATACCTCGCGTACAAACTGTCTTTCCAATGTTCAAACAATGAAGCAGAGTATGAGGCGCTGATCCTAGGGCTTCTAGCAGCCATAGCAAAGGAGATAAAAACTCTCAAAGTTGTGGGGGATTCAAAACTGGTCATTTTACAAACCGAAGGCATCTACGCACTGAAAGAGCCCACTCTTGCTCCATACAGGGCAACGGTACAAAGGCTAATGCAGTGTTTTGACAAAGTGGAAATTATTCACAAACCCAGATCAGACAACAGATTCCCCGACGCACTGGCCACGTTGGGAGCAGAAGTCGAGTTCAATGAAGAAAAGATAGCGATTGAAATTATCAAAAAGACAGAGCCATCGATCGCTGACGAAGTGAATAGGGAGCAGCCCGCGGAAGAATGGCAAGAAAAACTGAAAGACCAATTGACAACCGGACAGGGGAGCGTCCCCTTATCAGAATTGGCACAGTTCACAATCATTGGAAAGAAGTTGTATTTCCGCGGCCCTCAGGGATGGTTAGCGCGGTGCATTGGGCTTGAAGAGGCCAAGTCCAGGTTGAGTCAGATCCATGACTCAACTTGCGGGGAAAACGACATCTCACTTTACCGAAGGATTCAGAGGCAGGGCTATTATTGGCCTAGCATGAAAGCAGATGCTGCGGAAGTGCTAAGGAACTGTGAGAGATGCAACCTAGCCATCCCAGCGCAGGAATGCTGTTTCTCAGTAGAACAAGACTGGAGGCAAGAAGTATATCAACTTCCTACAGGAGGGCGCGTTGCCTGTAGAGAGGGAATATAGAAGACAAATCAAGATGTCTGTCGGGCGGTTCTTTATGAAAGATGGGAGCCTGTACAGGAGAGCCTTAGACAACATCCCGTTGCGATGTCTGTCCAATGAGGAAGCAGAAGAGGTGTTGTACAAAGCCCACGGACTAGAGCATCAGGGTGGGCGAAAGCTATACGAGCATATCATTCATCTGGGGTATTACTGGTCGCGGATGGAATCTGATGCCAAAGCACATGTACGCCGGTGCCATGCATGTCAAAAATTTGGAAACCTGGTCCATGCACCCGCAGTGGAGCTTCATGCGATCCGCGCGCCCTACCCCTTTCATACTTGGGCGATGGACCTCGTTGGGCCCATCACGCCCCACTCGCGCAAACATCAATGGATTCTAGCTGCCACTGAGGTCAGCACCAAGTGGGTGGAGACAATACCATTGAAAAATGCCATCGGCGCGGCAGTCGCCCAGTTCATCAAAGAAAACATCATTTGCAGATTTGGTATTCCAAGAGTAATCCTATCAGATAACGGGACCCCATTTATCAACAAAGACGTGGGCGCACTATTACAGTCCTACTCCGTAGAGCACCAGACTTCAACGCCATATTACCCCCAAGGCAATGGTCAGGCTGAGGCCACAAACAAGTCTTTGGTGTGGATACTAAGCAAACTATTGGATGAAAAGGGAGGAGCATGGTCAGACCATCTGATCACGGCACTATGGGCATACCGCACGGCAAAGAGAAAGGCGACGCGGACTAGCCCCTTCAACCTAGTCTACGGCGCAGAAACTATACTCCCAGTTGAGTTGAGCGTACCCTCCGCGCGGCTGGCTTTATCAACAGAAGTCACAGCCGCGGAGCGGCGCGCGGATCTGGAAGCCCTGGAGGAAAGGCGAGAGCTCGCTGCGGAGCATCAAGCCAAGTATTGGGAGTCGGTATCAAGATTCTACAACAAGAGTGTGGTCCCGCGTGAGTTCAAAGTTGGAGACCTGGTCTGGAAGTCTACCACCGACGTGATGAGAAATGTTAAGCTCCCTAAGTTCACTCCGAGATGGGAGGGACCATATCAAGTCATTAACGCCGGGACGAGCGGCCATTACCGGCTTTCCAGAGTGTCCGACGGATTTCTAACAGGGCCCATTAACATCAAGTTTATGAAGAAGTACTATCCTTGAAGGAAATATTTGCTCCGTTTGAAATGTTTATCAAGTTTTATTGTAATCCATTTTCTGATTATGAGCAAGTCAATGAAGAGTCTCGATATTTCATTCAAGCAAGTCATATTTGAGCACGAAAAACAAAAACAGTAAGCCAAGGCCTAAACCAAAAGAAACACTTTATTATTCACAATGCATAAACTTGTGGCAGAAACAAAAGTAAAGAAAGAAAGAAGCAGAAAAAAAAGCATAGTCACGGCGGAGGGTTAGGGAACAGACCCCTAGTAACCGGATCATTCTTCCCAAATATCTCCCCTCCAGCGGCTTCATAATCCGCCCTCTCACGCAAAACGACCTGCAGCTCGGCCTCCTTCTTCTGCAGGTCTATCTCCCTTTGTGCAAGGGCAGCGCGCGTAATGTCCAACCGCTCTCGGGCCCGTTCAACCTCCCTCTGCTTCGCCTCAGCACGAAATGAAAGCTTGAGAGCACGTCGCGCAGTGTGCATTCGCTCTAGATGAGCAATGAGCCAACCAACCTCCAAGCCTGACATGGTTTGGAGATCCACGAGAGCCCCCTTAGCGTCCTCCAGCGACGCGTCACCAAACTTCTCCAAAGGAATGTTGTGCAGAGAGTCAATAACTGTAGCCAGATTGTTCAGAATCATACCGCCGCCTAAGGCACTATGTGCCCGGAAGTTGGCGAAAGTCTCCGGGTGCGTCCGACGAATCGCTGTAAGGGTAGGAAGGCTGGTAGGAGCAACGCGGAAAGACAAAAACGCAGCTGCAGCCGTAGGAATGCCAGCAGGAGTCCGGTCCTGGCACTGGGAATCACTGTACTGAGATGGAGACCCCTGCTGTGGCACCTCAGGCTGGTGTGGCACCTCAGGATGGTGCGGTGCACTAGACCCTACTTCCCCCGAAGCCTCAGAGCTGTCGTCTAGATCTATGGGCTTTTCCTTATAAATGACCATCTGCCCAACATCCGCTCGCGGGGCACTTGAGTCCGCCTCGCTCCTATCACCACCCTCAGCCACGTCACCTTCTGGAATAGTAGTCATCCTCTCCTGCTGTGCTTCCCCCAGCGGCTCGGTCGCGGGCTCTCGTTGTTCAGAAATAGGCACCTGTTGCTCTGGCAAAGGGTCTTGGTGTAGGGCGTCTTGCATCGCCCGTAAGTCTCCCTGAGGGTCCACAGCATCCTCCAGATCTGAAAATTATCTTTGAACAGTTCATGAATAACAGGATCAACTGAAGTTGGGACAAATTCTCCTATGCTATGTGTAGTGCGCGGCCTAAAGCTTTGCCCCGCGTGGATATCACCTCCTATGTTCTGGAAAGTGCTTGAAGAGTCAGGGGGATTACCTTTTTCCGGAGAGGACACGCGCTGTGGGAGCGAGCCGAAGGGCCACCCGTGCCGGCCTGAGAGCCTTGTTCGTCATCACTGTCGACAAAGGGGCTCATGAAATCTTGGTCATGGTTGCCAAAACCCATGGAGGAGTCTTCCGAATCCACCTCTGCCTGTTCCCCTGGGCCGCGGCGTCCCCCAGAATGGACTTCCCTCGCTCCTCCCGCTGCGGCATCATCGCGTGAACCGAATAGTTCTGAAATCGAAGGGCTAACCCGCTCCTGCGAACGGATCACCTCCAAGAACCCATGCCTCTCCGTTGCTTGGGGATATGCGATGGTTTCTTCGTCAAACTCAGGCGGGGATGGAGCGCGGGAAGGTTCCACGTGTTGAGTAGGCCCCATCCCACCGACAGCGGCCCTGTCGCGCCTTCTGCCAAGAGCAGTGCTAATGGGAACGTTATCATTACTGTAGGTTGCCGGCTGCTGAGCGGGGGTAGAAGTACCCGCGGCCTGGGTCGACGCAGTGGTGTCAGCCTTCGAAGTAGCATCCTCTGTGTCAGGGTCCCGGTCTGAGCCCGGAACTTGCGGGGAGACAGGGCGCTCCGGCGAGGCTAAGATGCGCTCACGAGTCGCTGCCTAGGAACAAGACAAATAAGGGAATGAGTATAAAACAACAAGTGCAAAATAATGCAGTAAAGGAATTCAATGAGAGGATAACACATACATGGACTAGCCTACGACGGGTAAGTGGCCGCTCAGCTTCTTCCTCCGCGGAAGATGTTTGGGCTCTCGCTCGGGCCCTGGTGACCCGCACAGCCGAAAGCGGTGCAACTACACGAGCCTCTGAAGGCGCAGCAACAGTATTACCCTTCAGAGCCCAGCGACTCCGCACTCCGCGCCAGTCAGCAGGTATGGACTTGGGGGTGTGGAGATAGAAGTCAGGCTTGAACACGACACGCGGAGCGGCCGGAACGGCTTCACCTTGTACGAAGGTATAGAAAGAGTCCAAGTTCCTCCGCCAAAGAAGACGGAACTGGGTGGAAGCAAGTGGAGGACCAAGGGACTTCAGGAAGCGCCAGCGGCCAACCCCATCCATAAGAACGCCAGTGAAAGAATCAAGAAACTGTTTGAAAGCGGCTGAGAATTCCAGAGGCTCTGGGCCGGCCCCCGGAACAACCAAGTCATACCCCAGTTGGCGCGCAACCCTGTCAGGCCTGTACACCATTGTCTGCCAATTCTCAACTCCGATGGCGGGCAGGTAGGCCGGGCGGCTCATGTAGTACGCACCGACGAGAAGGTTACGGCGCGGCAGGTCGACATCGGAAAAATCAACCTCTCCCGGAATATCTGGGACATAGTTGCAAACGCCATCCAGAGTCTGCGTGTAAGGACGCGGACGGAAGTGAGTCTCATCGTCCATAAAATCCTCCCAGAGCTTTGTTGTTGCCACGTTGTTCCAACGGAGAATGATTGGCCACAGGGGACCTTCAAGGGTATACTGCTGACGGCCGTCGGCCTCCTTGACCAGACGACCCCTACTGTCCAGTACCGGTTTCGACACCTGCGCGGGAAACTTCTTGGCCTTTGGAGCGGCGCTGGGGAAGTGCTCGTACACCAGTGCGATTAAGAATTGAGTTTGCACCATGGTGGTGATATCATAACGCCCCACAGAGCGCTCAAAATCCGCAGACAAGTGGTCCAGCTGCTGAAACAAATGCCCCAAAAACAGAGGGCCCAGTGGGAACCTGTCCCCGCGCGCGATCCTCACCGCAAGGTAGAAAACGCACTCGCTGGGCGCATCAATTGGAAAATCTGGAAATAAAAAGAATGAAAGGAAAAAGGCAATGAAGGCAGGCAAATACAAATCACCTCTGTACTCCGGGCCGTCGATGGCTTGGCGTTCCGCGTTCCCAGCGAGCGCAGGCTGAAGATCCTTGAAAAAATACCTCAGCCAAGACCCCCAGGATGTCTTCTTCGGGTCCGTCATGTTCCTCCTCTCCCCGCTCCTATCCCATTGCGAGCCCCTGTGGCCCGCGGCCTTGTAGGCCAGCTTCAGTCTGGTCACCGCCTCCTGATCGACAGTTCCAGACTTGGTAGGTTCAAACTCTTGATGGCCACGAAGGGAAAGGTGGAGTAGCGCGCTGGTGTCCTGAAGGGTGGGACCAAATTCGCCCCACGGAAGTACAAAGGTGTGAGTGTCCACACTCCACCGAGATATCAGAAAATCAAGGTTTTCGTTCCTCCTGTTCAGTGTCAGAACCTGGGAGATTTTGATAGGCTCCAGTAAGTGAGAACGCTCTAAGATCTTCTTGTAGTCGGTGTCCCCAACCACGTCATTCACCCACTCGCTCCAGCCAGCGGGGGGTGCAGAGAGAGAAGAGTACTGGACCGAAGAAAGGGGGAAGTCGCCCCTCTCCACCCTGAGACGGGAAATAGAAGAAGGGGGCACCATATCTCCATCTTCGACTGCCACCTCTGGCCGGATGCATAAGACGTTGTCCAGCTCGCACCCCACAGGCTCATAAGCCTCCACCTTCTTCCAGAAGGGGTCGTTCTTGCCATGCAAATAAGGAGCCCTACGCCACTGATCCGGCGGAGGGACTGGGCCGGCCGGAACGGTAGGCCTGCCCCCTGTAACTTGCTCACCGCGAGTCATGTTTAGAGAAGGGGTGGAGAGTAATGAAAGAAGAAGAGGTTCGGACGAAGAAGAGACTTGCAGAAGAACTTGAAGTTGCAAAAACGCAGAAGTCGAGAGCTCTATTTATTTTTATCGAGAAAGCAAGAGTGGCGAAAATGGTAAACGTTGGAAGTATTTATAAGGAGAGAAGGGGGGCCCTCAAACGGTCGCAATCAAACATCACATCGGAGGCAAAACGTCACCGGTAATGATGACCTCGGATGAACCGAACTGGCGCCTCTGAAACCGTCGCATCAATCAGCCGAAAAGTTGTCAGAAAACGGATAACGCACTGACGTCACGCGCGCGTGGACAACACGCCACGCGCCTACGTGTTCCTCACGCGCGTGGGGGCCATTGTAGGGGAGGTCAGCGCCAGACCCCCCGTTGACTGAAGTCAACGTTGACCCACCAATGAGAAGATGACACATGTTGCCTAGGTGGCATGATTTCCGCGTGACACGTAGCTCTCCCCACGGAAGGATCCGCGCGGTGGGGTCACTGACGCGTGCATGAAGGGGGGGGCCACTGACGCGGGACAGGTCACGACCTTGCCCTCACGGGAAAAAGGGAGATCTAGTGGTTTGGTGGCTAAGAGCACGAGAATCGCTGCGCGGGGGAACGGCTTGTCACCGCGCGAGTCAGCTGCGCGGTGATGACGTCACCCGTACGGCCAGGTTGTACGGAAAGGACACGTGTTATCATATTATAGGGTGACGGCCTGGCGCCAAATGATTGGTCCAGGGCGCCTATAAATATGGGACATTCCCTTTCAGTACCCAGAGGTTGGTGAGATCATTCTAGAGAGAGAAAAAGGGTGTAGACACCCCAAAATGAGACTCTCATACGTATTTTAATCCCCAAATGATGAAAGGAAATACCCGGAAAGTCTCTCGGATTGAGAATCCCCAAGGTCAACTCAGTCAACAGTACCGCACGGTACTCATCTCTCACGCACGGCACTTCCCAAGCAAATTTTTGAATTTTGGCGGTCAGATGTGCCGCACGGCACAGTAAGTGTGCCGCACGGCACAGTTTGTGTGCCGTACGGCACTGTCACTTGTCACACAGCTTTTGCAGAATGCCCAGCAGCTCGAATTGTTGACGAATTCGTTCCCCAGCTCATCATGATTTCGTGCAGAGCCTCAAGGCTACCCTAACTCATCATCTCTTTGTGTGAAGATGAAGTAAACGTGGAGACCAAGTTCATCCCTTTCCTATATAATCCAATTGATTCCAACAGAGAAAAAGATCGGAAAATTTGTGAGAAAAGTTATGGAAAGCCTCTCTTAAAAACTTCATCTTATATTCAAAACCCCCTTACCAACACCCTCAAAAAACTCCAAAAGTCTACCTTACATTCTTAGAACCAATCCAGTCGCCAACCGAAACCCATTGCTCTGTTTTTCACTTGAAATCTTCACCGATCATACCCAATTCCGATAAGCCTTCAATCAAGCTTTCTACCTCACATTGGGAGTGACTTGGCAAGCATTGGAAGAAGCCTAAACCGCACATAAAAGGGTTCCAGAAACACTTCAATCCGAGAGTTCCAAGTCAAAGGTATAATCCCGTTTCGCCGAATTTCTTAAGTTTGGTACCCTGAGGGGAGGGGTGCCGGATGTGGGATGATGATCAATATCGTCTCCGCATTCGGTACGCCCATATTATAGTAAAAATTGTCTTGTTTATATACCTCCCGGTCGCGTCGTACGGTGAAAACATCGCCGTGGACGGAGCGATTCAACGAGGAGGAACATCTCCTACTTAAGCATATCATTTTCTCACTCAAAATGTTTTGTTTTTAACTGTATTTCATACCTTATATGCATCTGTACTTCATGATTTTCGAAAACCAAAGTTTGAACTGATGTGCAGCCAACAGTGCCGCACGACACTCCCTCTGTACCGCACGGTACACTCGGAGTGCCGTACGGCGCTCCTTTGAAAATTTGACCGTTTAGTTGATGAACAGGGTCGCACGGTACATTCAGTGTGCCGCACGGTACACTTTTCGTATAAAAAAAAAAACAAAATTTTGAACAGCGCCTTGCACGAACAGTTCAAACTCTGGATTTTCGTATGGTTACTGTAGATTACATATTAGTTACTTACTTTTCATTATTATCGTCTGCTTTGCTTGATTCAAAATGTTTATCTGTTAACATTCGGCAACAAAATATTCTCTAAAAATCCCATAAATGTCTAGTAAAGACCGATTTTTAATCGGGCAAACGGGGTGCATTAAAACCCTTCCCCGTTCGTAACCTGGCTCCCGAATCCAAAACGAATCTCTGGTTTTCAAATTGTTTTATAAATCATTTTCTCAATCATTTTTCAAAACGGTTTCTCGGGTTCTAAACCATTTTCTAAAAACCCGGGTGGCGACTCTATTTTCAAAATCAAAAACAAATCCGGTGGACCGTCCACAAAATGGCGACTCTGCTGGGGATTGATATTTTTAAATTAATCCTTATTTTGACATTTTACACTTGTAAAACGACCCTTTGAAAGCTTGACACCAAGTACGTGCCTCACGCCGTGCTAGAAAGGATCGATGTCAGGGTGAAAGCCCGATCAGTCTGGACTGGAGATTCCTCGGTCGTTCGCATGAGTAAAATTTCGAAATTTTGATTAATTTAAAAAGAGAGCCAAACTTGAAAAACATTTGTGGGATTTTTGAAAACAATTTTGTTGCTGAAATTTTGCATCACTTGCATCGACGTTGGATAAACCCCGCTGCTGCGTCTTGGTTACCCTACCCAGTTCACTGGTGTTAGGACATCCCCGGATGCTCAGCAACCTTGGACCGTGATGAGTCAGCCTGCCGCTCGACCTTTGCCATGCAGTACACTTGGCACTGGGAGGCAAATATTGGCTCTAGTCCGGGGAACCCCCTAAACCAAAACCGGCCTTTGCATGTAGATAACCTAGAACTTTCCAACCTAGGACAGGGACCCACAGGTTAGGATTATGTGATATATCCTGTTAACTGCTCAATTGCTTACTATTTGTTGTTTGCTTGTCTTGCATACACATACATGATAGCTTTTACCCTAGGTTTTCACCTTTCTTCCACAGTAATAAGAAGGATTATCCCAATAATCAAATGTTCAGTCGAATAAACAAATTCTTTTCAAATAAAAGTACTTCAATTGGCTCTTTCCCTCCCGGTAATTAGAATGTTGTTTTTCTTTTACCAGAGTCTGTAACCAAAAATGAGTAACCAACCCGGAAGCAAGAAGCTCAAGTCCACCTTTGCCATCCATCATGGCGCACCAGTATGGATACTTGAAGAAATTGAAAGTGAAGAGGTGGGAAACAAGGCCCCAAACGGGGATAAACTTGAAGAATTGCTTCGCCAGCTGGCCACATCTGATCAACCAGGTTTAACCCTCCAATGGGACGACTCCAAAAATAATCAGGGTTGGGAATTCCACCTTCCCGAAAAGGATGAAGCCAAAAACATTCCCGACAGGATCACTGTCAAGGTAGAACAAGAAAGTGATGAAGAAGCGGACATCATGCCACCGGTCAAATACTTTCAGCCGGACGGCACACCAGTCTACTATTTCCAAGACCCAGTGACAGGACATAAATACTGGGATGAGTGCGATTGCGAGGCTTGTATCGAAGATTGTATCCTTCTGAATGATGGTCTGTCTCCCAAACAGCTTAAGAAGAAATATGCTTTGGAAAATCCGCCAAAGCAGCCGGAGCCAGGTCAAGAATGCTCCCCCAACGAAACCAGCAATTGAGTCAGATCAAGAATCGACAGCGAGCCAATTATCAGCAGACCTAGCCTACAGGGCCTTTTTGAGACTGTCAAGTCTATCTTTTGCAGCTCAAGTCAATTTGAGCTTTACCAAGTCTGAACTTTGCTTTATCGAGTCTGTACTTTGCTTTATTGAGTCAATGCTTTGCTTTGTCAAGTCAGTTTGTACTTTTCATAATTATTGAGTCAGTTTGTACTTCAACCATGTTGAATTTCTCGAAGGGAAAAGCCAGTTGTAGTCCCGAACTACGCCACGGCCTGATTCTCCGAAATGGGGATACGTAAGCAACCTCTAGGGGTTCGGCCTTTGTTTTGCAAAAGCTTTTCAGAAAATCAAATATATTCAACAGAGCACTGAAAATTGGGGCAATCTTTTCCAAAACTGTGGTTTCAGTACATATTGCGTTGCACATCATGCATCATTCTTTCATCTGTACGTAAATTCTTCTTGCACATAATATTCTTTTTACACCCGTCGCTAAATTCACTTTATTTATTTTTTTTACTATCAAGTTTCAATCATTGGTAAAAGCGAGAAGAACACTGTACCTAGTTGGACTAGAACTCCCAAACAACGATTAGTTCGAACTGATTCAAAAGCGATACAGTCAGATTCAGCAGATATGTCAGACAAAAGTGAGATCGAGGCCCTCAAGCTAGCCTTAAAGGAACAGCGGGAACACAGTGACAGTCAGATGGCCGAATTACTACTCCTAATACAAGGATTGACCCTTCAGAACAAGCCACCAGGAAGTCCAGGGGAGCAGCCACCGCCGAATCCGCCAGAGAATCCGAACTTGGAAGCAATGATGGTAAAAGTCGCCAAACTTGAGGAATCAGTCCAGAAGCAAGAAAAGGTAGCCGCCACGGGAGTTGATATGGACAAGTTGTGTCTATTTCCCGGCGCCAAACTCCCAGAAGGATTCAAACCTATAGCATGGGAGAAATTTGATGGAAGTGGGGATCCTAAGGCCCATCTACAAACATATGTGGGCACCTTGTCCATGTATAACATTGAGAAGAACGCCATGGGTCAGATGTTTCAACAAACTCTATCAGGACCGGCACTGCGTTGGTTTCTGAATCTTGACATTTCAAAGAAAGGAAGCTGGGGAGATATTGGGGCAGCCTTTATGACTCAGTACAATTACAATATTCAGCTCGAGATGACTATTCGAGAGCTGGATGCAACTAAAATGGGGGCAAACGAATCTTTTGCCGACTTTATCAGAAGATGGAGAGGGAAGGCATCTCAGATGGTAGATCGACCCTTAGAAAAAGAGCAAATGAGAATCATCACAAAGAATTTGGCACCTGATTTTGCAAAACACCTGGTAGTTTTTCAAACCACCGCCGACTTCAGGAGTTTTTACGAAGCCGGCCTTGCAGTTGAAGATGCGCTCAGAACCGGCATATTCGAGAAAGAAGAATCTATCAAGCCCAAGCGAGTTTACTCTAGCAACAGCAATACCCTGTTCGGAACCAACCGATACAGCCACGCCCAGGCCAGCTCCTCAAATTCTAAGCCCGTCAAAACCGAGCCTATTAACCAGATAATAACCCAGCCAGCCCGACAAGCAAGAAATTTCTACCAATTCCCTTTTCCCTTGACCACAGTCTACCAAAAGCTCCTCGAAAAGGATGCCATCAAGCCACTCGAGCCCCGCGAGCCACCTAAGGTGCTTCCTCCAAGCCATAACCCGAATGTCTTTTGTTCCTACCACCAAATGCCCGGCCATCACACCAACAATTGTATTCGTCTCAAGCACAAAGTCCAAGACCTCATTGAAGAAGGAACACTTCCACTCCCCCTCAAAAAGCCAAACACTATCTCGAACCCCATGCCAGAACACAAGCCCAACACTCAAATTGGCCAAATCTCCCTCAGCTCCACTCCAAACAAACCGAGCTCCACTAAATTCAACCCTAGCCTCTACATCATACCAACCGCCGAACCTAAGCCAATTGTTCCAGTGCCAGAGGATCTTGAAATTTGCTCCCTCAAGAATGTCAAATCAGCACAGAAATCTAGATGGGCAGACATTGTAGAAAATGAGGAATGGGTCATGAATGATCAAGATTGGGAAGAACTCCGCCAAGAGTGGGACCCAAGCCAGTTCATTATCTCGGATTCTCATGCCAAGCCAGTTGTTTCTATACCGATAGACTCCGGTATCTGTCGGATCGACAAAGTCGTGTGCATTTCGGGAATGGTTCATACTCTCGAATATGTCGAACCAAGCGAACAGGAAGATTGGCGAGAAAGATGGGAGGCAATTTGTGCCGATCCTCTTGACGCAGTTTCACTCCCTGCATTATTTGAAGAACCTGGAGACATATGGAATCGGACGCTCGGCGAAGTATACCATTGGGTCCCTAGCAGCCAACCTTCGGATAATCCGTTGCCACCTCCCCTTCTTGGAGTTGAAGAACACTCTGCCATAGAAACTGTTTTTGGTGACCGCAACTGGTTTCCTCAGGCTTACATTATTGGGGAATCTCTGCCTCGGCCATCTGTGCCATTCCCTCCGCAGCCGGATGTTTTGGCTCTAATTACGGATTCTGGAGACTCACTTTGGAATGAGGAAGATGTAGTCGATATCCGATTCGACAACAATGAAGTATGGACCGTCAACAGAGCTGTGTTGGACGATTCATTTTGGCGCAATCGAGCGGTGGAAAATCTGGGAAAGAAGATGGAGAACATCAAAATTGAGAAACAAAAGGCCGAGGACAGCCTTGCAGGTTTCTGGTCTGAGTATGTTGACACCGAACAGAAATTGGAATCTATCAAGGCTGGAAAACGAAAAGTTAATGAACTGTCAGATTTTTGGGATGAAAAGCCACCGTCAGTTAACCGAATAACAAGAAGCGGACGGATTTATCAACCCGCTAACTTGCAAAGAGACAACACCTCCAACCGTGCTCAGACCGGGGCATTTGCTTGGAACGATCCCGTCCAGGACGATCCAACTCCAACTAATCCGGAAGTTGTCACTAGAATACCAGAAGCTGCCACTCAGCCGCCGCAGCGGAATCCTATGCCAGTGGAAGATCCCATCCGGAAACAACTTGAAAGAACTCCAGCATTTGTATCCATCTGGGGACTGCTTTCCTCATCCAGGGAGCACCGTCAGAAACTAATCAGGACTCTGTCTAACATGGAAGTGCCACCTGATACTCCCCCTGAAGCATTGGTAGCTTTGCTTGCGCCAAACCGAGCAAAGCATGTTGTAACATTCACTGAGAAAGATTTGCCGCCAGAAGGAGCCGGTCACAACAAACCACTACACATCACCATGAAGTGTATGGGAAAGTGGGTTCCCGTTGTTCTCCTAGACAATGGATCTGCCTTGAATGTTTGCCCACTGCGTACAGCCTACTGTTTGGGTTTCACAGCTAAGGATTTCCAGCCATCAAATCTCGGAGTACGTGCCTACGATAATACACGCAGGGATGTAATCGGAGTTGTTCAACTGGAAATATCAGTCGAAGATTTCAAGTCTAAAGTTGAGTTTCATGTACTCGACATTCCTTCATCTTTCAATTTGTTGTTGGGTAGGCCGTGGCTTCACCACCCAGACATCATGGCAGTACCATCCTCCTTGCATCAGAAAGTTCAGCTTGGTTTGGCCACGGGGACCCTAACCATTTATGGAGAATCCGAGATTCATCCTCATATCTCTGATAATGCTCCGGTACTCGAAATCACACATGGAGAAGAAGACGTCGCTCTTGGAGGATTCTCTTTTGACACCGCTGGGGCAGTTCTCACTATCAAAATGGATGAAGATTTCTCGGTCAGCTCGACGGTTATTGAAATGATGAGGAAGATGGCTTACATGCCAGGATTGGGATTGGGTCGTAACAATCAAGGAATGGCCGAATTCCCCAATTTCCCTATGAACAATCATCGCTTCGGCCTTGGATATCTGCCTCGCGAAGATGAGAAGGGAAGTGGATGGAAAGCTCGAGCCCGTGCCCAGCCAAAGAAAGGTCCCATCCGTTTTGTCAAAGGAAAAGAGGCTATTTACCAAGGAGAGCCAGAACCATTTTGGGACATAGAGAAAAAGATCAAGTTGCCAGGATTCGAGATCTTCGCCAATAACACATGGGACAGTGATGATGAATCAGCAAAGCTAGAAGAATTGGTCAAGCAATGCAAGTCTGACTGGATTGAAGTTTTTGACTCAGGGAACCTAATATCGTTGTTTGGGGATGAAAGTCTATTGGGTACGGTCGAAGACGGGCCTGCTGCAAAGATTTTTGATTTGGAACCTGTTGGAGACATGGAGTTGATGATGATAGGCCATGAAGCCCTTGAGGATGTCACCTCGCTCATAGTGGATGCCAACGGAATTTATAAAAACTGCACTTTTTTGCCCAAAATTATTTACACTGGCATTGAATTTGAGTCTAAGTCAGAGTCTAGCATTGAGTCTGAGTTTAGCACTGAGTTTGAATCCACTTTTGAGTCAATGCATGTGTCTGTTGGTCCTCCGCGTCACCATTTCTCTTTTGAGTTTGAGTCCACTCTCATGTATCACGCCCCTGGGGCCACCTCTTTTGCAATGAATGAAATCGACTTTGCTTATCTTGCTGTGTCTGAAATAAATTGTGTAAACCCTGACGATGACGGGATTGAGTTTGAGGAAGAAATTCCAAAAGAACTCCGATCCCTAATCGAACGAGAAAATGAAAGGCATGCTCAGCCTATAACAGAAAAGGTAATTTCGATAAATCTGAGAGATGAGAGTAATCCGCGAATGGTTCAAATTGGTTCTGAGTTATCCCCGGAGGAATTTAAAGCTCACTCGGATCTTCTCAAAGAATTTCAAGACGTCTTTGCATGGTCCCACGCGGACATGCCCGGTATTGATCCCGAAATAGTGGAGCATCGAATCCCGCTTTATCCGGATGCGAAACCTGTCAAGCAGAAGTTGAGGAAGATGAGGCCCGATTGGGTGCTGGAAATCAAGAAGGAAATCCAGAAACAGATCGATGCAGGATTCTTAATGGTAACGGAATACCCTCAGTGGGTCGCCAACATCGTGCCTGTCCCCAAGAAAAACGGAAAAATCAGAGTCTGTGTGGATTTCAGGGATCTGAACAAAGCCAGCCCTAAGGATGACTTCCCGCTGCCACATATAGATGTACTCGTAGACAACACTGCGGGGCATGCATTACTTTCTTTCATGGATGGCTTTTCAGGCTACAACCAGATTCTCATGGCTCCCGAAGACCGAGAGAAGACCACTTTCACCACAGAATGGGGGACCTACTGTTACAGGGTTATGCCATTTGGGTTAAAGAATGCCGGGTCTACATACCAGAGGGCTGCCACAACTTTACTACATGATATGATCCACAAAGAAGTCGAAGTGTACGTGGACGACATGATCATCAAATCCAAAGAAAGGGAAGGGCACTTGCACGCTCTCAGAAAGTTCTTTGAAAGAATTCGCAAGTACAGATTGCGTCTCAATCCCGAAAAATGCACATTCGGGGTAACGGCCGGAAAAATGTTGGGTTTCATGATCACAACCAGAGGAATTGAAGTGGATCCGTCCAAAATAAAGACCATTCTTGAAATGGAGCCGCCACGAACAGAAAAGGAGGTACGAAGTTTCCTCGGCAAGATTCAGTTCATCAGCAGATTCATCGCCAAGTTAACCTCAACTTGCGAGCCGATGTTTCATCTTCTCAAGAAGGATGTGCCATTCAAATGGGGAGACAGGTGTCAGAAGGCCTTCGAAACAATCAAAAGATATCTGCAGAATCCTCCAGTACTAATGCCTCCTATACCAGGACGGCCCCTGATTCTGTATTTGTCAGTCACTTCATCAGCAATGGGATGCATGTTAGCGCAAGAAGGAGAGGGCGGATCTGAGAAAGCCGTGTATTACATAAGCAAGAAGATGGTCGGATGCGAGGAACGATACACTTCTCTGGAAAAGACTTGTTGGGCTTTGGTCTGGGCTTCCAAAAAGCTAAGACACTATATGTTGGCCTATTCTGTAACGCTGATTTCTCGAATGGACCCTCTCAAATACCTATTTGAGAAACCTGCGCTTACAGGTAAGTTAGCACGATGGTTGCTTTTGCTAGCAGAGTTCGACATCAAGTATGTTACCAGGAAATCAGTAAAAGGAAGGGCCGTCGCCGAGTTTCTTGCCAACCACCCTGTGGAAGGACCAGAAGATGTGGAGTTTGAATTCCCAGATGAAAACGTGATGACCACCACCAATGATGTCTGGATACTGTATTTCGACGGGGCAGCCAATCAGAGAGGATTTGGAATCGGGGTGCTGTTAATTTTTCCAGAAGGATCACAAATTCCTCTTGCGTTCAAGTTAAACTTCGAAGTCACCAATAACCAATCAGAATACGAAGCCTGCATCGTAGGGATGGAAGCTGCCTTGGAAATTGGAGTCAAAAGACTAGAAGTGATCGGAGACTCGAACTTAGTGGTATCACAAGCAAACGGCGACTGGAAGGTCAAAGAAGACAAGTTGAAACCCTATCATCAAGACTTGGATGATTTGATTCCACGATTTCAGATGGTCACTTTCACACATGTGCCGAGATTGAAGAATCGGTTTGCTGATGCCCTCGCAACATTAGCCTCCATGGTTGAAATACCGAACGGAGTCAAACTCAGGCCAATTATGATTGAGCAACGAGACAAACCTGTCTATGAGTACGTCATGGTCATTGATGAACCGGACGATGGTTTACCTTGGTATCACGACATTTGGAACTTCATCAAGAAGGGGGAATATCCAACAGGGATCGATAAGAAGGACCAGATTGCTCTCCCGGAGACTGGCATCTCAGTACATCATTTGCGGAGGTAAGCTATATCGGAGATCTCATTGTGGAATGCACAAGCTATGTGTACACGGTGAGGAAGCCAGTCGGATCATGGAAGAAATACACGAAGGGGTTTGTGGCCCCCACATGAATGGTATGATGCTCGCCAAGAAAATCTTGAGACAGGGGTATTATTGGTCAACCATAGAAACTGAATGCGTCAAGTACGTGAGGCGATGTCACAAATGTCAGATTCACGCCAATCTCATGCATGTCCCACCGTCAGAATTACACTCCATGACCTCACCTTGGCCCTTTTCCGTTTGGGGCATAGATGTCATCGGTAGAATCACGCCAGCGGCATCAAACGGAAACAAGTTCATTTTGGTCGCGATTGACTATTTCACCAAATGGGTCGAAGGTGCTTCCTACACAACCCTCACTGCAGTCCAGGTTGCTCACATCATCAAGCAGAACATTATCTACAGATATGGGGTCCCTCAGGCTTTCGTATCAGATAACGGGGTTCACTTCAAAGGAAGAACAGCTGAAACTCTTGAGGAATTCGGGATTCAAGTTCACAAATCTACTGTCTATCGGCCGCAAACCAATGGAGCTGTGGAAGCAGCTAACAAAACCATCAAGTCTATACTAGAGAGAACCATTGAGTCTGCACGAAACTGGCACGAACAGTTGCCTTTAGCATTGTGGGGGTACCGGACGTCTATCCGAACTCCGACGGGGGCAACACCCTATTCTTTGGTTTATGGCATGGAAGCTGTTCTACCAATCGAACTCGAAATACCATCTTTGAGGATCATGGCAGAATCAGGAATTGATGAAGCAGAATGGCAAAACGCGAGGTTCGAAGAGCTCATGCTATTCGATGAAAGGCGGCTCAAGGCCTTATATCATGTTCAAGGATATCAACGCCGAATAGCCCGTGCTTTTAACAAGAAAGTAAAATCCAGGGATCTACAGGAAAGTGACATGGTTCTAAAAGAGATTCGAGCTCCAGTCTTCGACCCGCGTGGGAAGTTTCGACCGAAATGGGCCGGGCCTTATATTATCAAGAAGATCTTATCCGGAGGTGCGGCGCAACTCATCGATCTCGACGGCAATGAATTCTCTACTCTGGTCAACCTAGATCAACTCAAGAGATATTACCCCTGAGAGAAGCTCGCTGGACTGAAAACTGCAAGGGCGGGCAGTTCCAGGCAAAAATTAAAGCAAAGCCTGCTAGGTTGAAAACCCGAAAGGGCAGCTTAGGCAAAAGATAAGGCTAAACAAATCAAAGCTCGCTAGGCCGAAAACCCGAAAGGGCGGTACTAGGCAAAATTCAGAGCACAAAAGGAGAGTGTAAATACCCGAGTGAACCCTAACCACACATTTGCAGTCCTGAACTACGTCATGACCTGATTCCTTTTTACAAGGGATACGTAGGCAGCCTCATCCTGAGGTTCGGTCACAATCTTTTGAGTTGATTCCAAGTCATTATACGTATTTCAAATTTCACAGACGGAACCGATAAGAATCAAGAACGGAAAATTCTCAAAACTCAAAGTTTTATTCAAACAAACTTTTTCGGTTACATGGCTGAGCATGAAACTTTCAAAAGGAAACAAACAACAACAACGTTGGTTACACAACTTATTTCAAGCACAGTAAGATCGAGTCTAAAGTCTGTCTTAGTTTCCACTTGCTCTTGCTTCAATATCTCTTGTCAACCATCTCTTGTAACGTGCCGGAAGGAGAACACTGGGATAAGGATCTCTTGGAATGGTCACACGCTCTCTCCAATTATTCTGATAAGCTCTGAATGTGGCAGCATTGAAATTCGGTATGACAAAGTTCTCAGGATCTGCAGACGGCAACACTTGACGAGCACCAAGTTGACGGAGGATGCGGGTCGGAATATAGAAAGACCATCGGGTTGGACCTACCAAAACCATTCGCTGACGCCCCATGTTGCTAATAGCCATGTCAGGAAGATCAAGCCAAGTCAACCGCCAACAAATCACTTCCTCTGTGAGCCGAGAGAAAACCCGAGCCCAACCTCCCTCATCATCAAAAACTTCCCTGAAGTCCCTCATAACAAACCCTTGTGTTTCATGAACCCGGTTCCTTGGCACAAGCTCCAGTAGATTAACCTTGTCACATAACCACAGCTGTGTGAAAGAGAGAAAACAAGTGAGAAACCTTAGAAAGCCTTAAACCAAGAGTCGAGGTAAAACGAGAACGAGTGAAAAACCAGAAAAAGGAGAGCTGAGTGAGAAGCCTACCTGTAGGAGTAAAGGACTACCCTCAAAGACGTCGGTCCGACCAGCATGAACCCCATCTATACCCATCAAAGTTTCAGCCAGAACCATAGGAACTACGTCCTTGCGCTCCTCAATTTGCATGGCCACACCAACCAAGGAAGAGCTTGCCTGACCATCAGATTGCACAAACAGGAATGCAGCCAGTAAACACAAGCATAAAGCAAAGTCGTTTGAGCGGAATCCTTCGATAAGGCGTGGAATGTTCAGAAGACCTCCACGAACCAGGGACTTGGCGGCATTATTACTTATTTCAAGTTTGGAGGACAGCACTGGGGCAAAACCAACTCCTTGGAGAGGAATGATAGGCTCCACCAAATCAAAACCTCCAATATATGCGTAGAACTCTTCCGCAGTGGGGCATAACTCGTGAAGACCAAAGCGAAAAACATGCACCTCAGTATCCCAGAATTGTGTCGCAGCTCGCAACAACTCAGGACGTATGGACACGTCTCGAATATAACGAAGGGAATTCAGCCTGTGACCCCGAAAGTGAAGCCAATCCAAACCATCAAGGTCATCAAGCCACGGGCGCATCAAAGCTGAGAAGCTTGCCGCCATTATAAGGGGGGTGAACAAAGGAGAAGTTTGTAGATTTGAGATGCAAATGAAGAATAGAATGAACCGCTCTTTATAGCTACCATGCATGAAGAACGATACAAAGTTTGAAGTTCCAAAGAACGGCCGTCTCGAAAGACGTGCCGACTCGAAAACCGCAAAGGATCATGCTAAAATTGGCAAAGCTTCTTAATAAATGCCTCACAATGGCCCTTCAAGACCCTAGGACGTGTATTGGGGCGATGAAAAGCCAGAGAGAAAGACCAGAAAGCAGTCACAGGTTGCAGGATTTTGGCATTGCTAGGCGAGTGCCGCACGGCACAATAAGAGTGCCGCACGACACAGTATCAGTGCCGCACGGCACAGTTGGCCAGATTCCAGTAAGAACTGAATTCTGGGCATCCGGGGTTCATTCCATGCTTCACTTTGGCACCTAGCCTATGCATACAAGCCGTGACGCGCGCGCATATGACCTAATGGAAAGATGGGTTGACATCCCCAACCAATTTTCAAATGATCAAAAGCCTCGAAGACTTGTACATCAAGAATGGAAATACCGGCAAGCTATACTTCATGGTATTGCTATCCCTCGAGTTTAATCAATTCATGTGCATCATGTCATATGCACAAGTCATTCCATACGTTTGTCAAACGGCAATGCCAACATATGCGCACAACAAGCTTTGTCATCTTATCATTAGCCCATACATTACACATGTGAGTTCAAAAGTGAATTCCGTTTGTTTCATTGAGTCCTATGAGTCACAACCATGAATGCAAGTCAAGCTCTCCATATACAAGATTATTAGTCTCAATTCAGTTGTTTTAACTAAGTACTCGCGTGCGAAACTTGATTTTTCAAATTCATTGCCAATGTAAATAAAAAGCATGACTAAATGCAAGTTTTTATAAAACCAAAATCAAAATATCCACATCATGAGCATAATCATATCCAGGGGCAAACAGGCCCAATGCTAAGTCTACTACCATGGCTCGCAGGCCATCTATACAGAAGGGCTAAACAGGCGCCCAAATCAAAACAAGGCACGCAGGCCCCGACTAATAAAATGCTACTACTAACGACTATCTCAGGTACGCGGACGCTTCGGCACAGCAGGATCACCCTCAGTACTACTGCTCTCCGCAGACTCCTCCCTCTGCGGTGCACTCTCTCTCTGCCTCTCAGCAGAACGAAGGACTCGGCCTGAAGGTGGAGTCACTGAAGTAGCTCGAGGCGTAGAACGCCTAACACTCCGGGAACCTGACGCTCCCTGCGCAAGCAACAAAGTTCGTCAAGTATAATGAAAAGCATGCATGATCAACAGAAAGGAAAAACAAGTCTAATGTATACCTCAGCAGCTCCAGCACTAGGGGTAGCCCCTCGGCTAGCTCCTCTCTCACTACTGGTACTCTCTCTCCTCCTGCGTGTACCACGGCTGATCTCTCTACCTCTACTAGTCTCTCCGGCGCCTCGGCCTGTGCCTCTGCCAGCCTCTCTGGAACCTCGAGCTGGTGTCCTCTCTCTAGTGGCTCTCCGTCCACGACCAAGTACAACTCCTGGCTCGGCTCGCGGGCGCACCTCTGGAGCCATACCCATCACAAACTGACGGACCATGGCCTGCAAGTCTTGCACCAGCTGGTACGACGCCGTCGCCCACTCTGCAGGAATCTGAAGCACAAGGACACATCAGTAATGCATAAGGATATTAATACAAGAAGACAATCAAAGCAAGTACAACAATCAAAAGTCACCTCTGTCGTGGCGAAGGTAACTGTAGGAGTAATGAGAGGCACCGTCACCACTCCGAGTGCTCCATCAGCAGTAACTACCTCAATCTCTCTCCTCAACTCAGGTAAAGCAGGGCCAGCTCTCAAACGGTTCTCCATGTCCAAGTCATATGCCAAGTGAGTACTCAAGTAGCCCTCATAGTCTATCGAAGGACTGAAAATCACCTCTGTCGGCACCGTATATCTCTCTATCTCAGCTCGAGTATACTCCTCAGTCCTCTGAACAAGTGGAGGCAGGGGCGAAGGCACTCTAAAGTGGTCAATCCCGAGGGACTGACGGGAAACTCTGTCACCCAAGTACCATCGCCAGCCATATGGACACTCCAGCAACACTCGGCTCCGTGTCCACTCCCTGCTCCTAACCAAGTAATCCCTGCGTGACCTATGCCAGACATTCCACCTCACCTGCAAGGAAAAGGTTTGTCAGTTCTCGGAAAATGGAAAGGCGAAAGGACATGAAAAATAAACCACAGAAAGGCTTACTCTATCTCCCGTGGTAGAATCCAGAAGGAGTCTAAAGCTCCTCAAGTCTCCCTTGTGGTCACCAGCCCCTGTGAACTCCAATCCCCACTTCTCGGCACGTGGAAGCACATCCTCATTACTATGCGAATTGGCTGGGGCAAATACTCCCAGCACCTCATAAGCCCACACCTGCATGTTCAGAAAGCAATCAAGTCAAGAAAAATGGCTAAAAGCATGATCATGATTCGACACAAAAGAAGAAATGCTAGCAAGTTTACCTCAAGTACTCTCCAGTAGCCACCAAGGCTCGTGCCCACTCCACGGCAAACGCAGCCCAAGAAACAGTACACGGTGCACAAGCCAGCACCACCCCAGTCAAATCTCCCTGCAGTCTCCAAAATCTCCAAAGCCGGTAGCCAACCCAAGTGCACCACGCCCTGCCTGTTCGGAAACAGGGAGGCACCGAAGAGGTACAACAAGTAAGCCCTCGCCATCTGTCTAGCCTCCTCCTCTGACCCAAGCTCGTGGTCCCAGAAATCCACCAAAACAGTATACCTCACCCCCGGCTCAATACCTCCAGGCCTCCTCCCCAGGTAGTGCTCTACAGCAGCAGTGTCCAAGTACAACTCTGAGTCGAACGGGATCGGCTCACCTCCAACTCTCAGACCAGTAATCGCAGCAAAGTCAAGGGGAGTGATAGTCATCTCCCCGAATCTGAAGTGAAAAGTGTTGGTGGTATCCCACCATCTCTCCACCAGGGCTCGTATCAGCTTGCGATCTGTCCTAGTCACTGTCAAGAGCCGTATAAAAATCGTGAACCCAGAAGCATCAACCAAGGCCCTCACACTCGATGGCAACGCACGGTAATATGCCAGGGAACTCGCTGAACCTCCATAACCGCCCATGGATCTCTGAGTCTGTTAACGAAGGCACGACATAATCAGTATTGTCAACAGGAATATACAGCAAACAGATACAAGCAAAAGAATAAACAAAGTACATACCAAAGGATTTCTGTAAGCAATATGAGTCGAGCGATCGCGAATCACACTCGTGTCCAAGTACACAGGCAGCAAAGGAGTATATGTGTCACATCCCTGGGGAACGAAGAAGTGCACCCGTGGCACGTAAGTGGCAGGCGTAAAAGGAACCCTGTGATCCAACGCCAACTCGACCTCCCGAACTATGGTCACCCGCACCTCCTCAGTGGCTATCTCAGCCTCTCTCTCCCTCTCCTCCTGCTCAATATCCCTAACGACGGATGCCATGCCCTCCTGAACCAAGACATTCTCAAACAGAGGAAACTCCTGTAAAGTCGCCGCTATATCCTCATCTCTCGCCCCCTCCAGGGTATCAGCTAAAGTCAAGCCTGGTCTACGAGAAGAACCAACAGCAGGTGTAAACAACGGAGGCTCTGAAACCTCTGTCTCTCTCTCAGCACTCTCCTCTGGCACTCTAGCAGTACCAATGGCGATAGCCGGACCAGGTGCTATACGCCTCACCAAAGGCGTCTCCTCACTATCAGTACTACTCCCTCCTGTGGCGTCCTCTACGAGCACATCCCTATCACTAGTACCTCCCCGAATCACCGGTATAACAGTCGTCGCATCCTCACCACCTACGGGGATCTCAGTCACAAGTGTAGCCTCCAAAACATCCCTCGGGATACCCTCAGCCTGAGACCCACTCTCCTGAGTACGGGCTCTCTCTACAACAACGTCAATCCCACTAAGGCTCATTGCAATATCAGAAGGAGAAGCACCCATACCTGAAGGATCAATCTCCATAGCCTCCGGACCCTCACCACTAGCCCTAGTACTCTGATCATCGCCCACAGCAGTCTCAGAGGGCCGTACGGCACTCGAATCCATGGCCGCAGCACTCCCGGTATCACCCACGGCACTCTTAGTGTGCCGTGCGGTACACGAATCTTCACCAGCGTCGTCGCCGCCCACCACCGCAGCACTACCGACACCCGTAGTCTCCCGTACCACTGCCGAAGTTGGGGTCTCACCCGTGTGAGTCCCACCAAGTCCCGTCGGAACCATTGCCGGCATGGACGATACCATTTCGGCCCCAACCAATGCCGAATCAGAAGCCCCATGAGCCGGACCTGTATCGCTCGAAGGATTACTCTCAGTTGCACCGGACGAAATACTCGCCCTCTCCAACTCCGATGATGACGAATCGCCGGTCGACATGATGGAACCGCTTGATTCCTCACCGGAATCGGCCATGATCGGCGAGTTTCGGAAGAGAAAATGTGGGTTTTGAAGATTTTGTGCCGAAAGGGTGAAGGAATTTAGGGAAAATGAAAGAAGAGAAGTAGAGTGAGGGAGATAATGGCTTTCGGAATGTCTCTCTCTCTCAGAACAAACGACCAAAGAAGTTTTGAATGTATTCGAAAGTGGGAGAAAACAAAACATTTCGGGCGGTTATAAAAACCACTTGTGCCGTGCGGCACACCCACTACCTACGGCACGGCACACCCTGTATGCCGCACGGTACGCCCTCTCCAGAATCTGCCAAACGATGCTCACACCCAACCGCACAGTACGGGTTTGATATTGCATGGTACAGTTTTAATAAGAGAAATCAATTTTCCAACAAGACACTTTGGACACCACTACAAAACCTTTAAAAAGGAGATTGTCATCAATCATCAATTAGCCTTATGCACTCGAAGAACCCCGCTCGATGGTTCTATCACAAGGGTTATCTCAACACCAACGGTTTCGTAAGCCCTCTACGGCAACAATGGCAATTTTCAAGGTTTCGTAAGTCCTCTACGGCATTAACAACAGTTTTCTCAAACACCGACAGGTTCTGTAAGTCCTCAATGGCATTAACAACGGTTATCTCAGCATCAACTGGTTTTTATAAAGTCCTCAACAGGCATCAACAGAGATCTTCTCTCAGCACCAACTGGTTTCGTAAGTCCTCTACGGCATTAACAACAGTTTTCTCAAACACCGACAGGTTCTGTAAGTCCTCAATGGCATTAACAACGGTTATCTCAGCATCAACTGGTTTTTATAAAGTCCTCAACAGGCATCAACAGAGATCTTCTCTCAGCACCAACTGGTTTCGTAAGTCCTCAACGGCATTAACGACAATTATCTCAGCATCGACTGGTTTCGTAAAGTCCTCAACGGCATTAACGACAATTATCTCAGCATCGACTGGTTTCGTAAATCCTCAACGGCATTAACGACAATTATCTCAGCATCGATTGGTTTCGTAAGTCCTCAACGGCATTAACGACAATTATCTCAACATCGACTGGTTTCGTAAGTCCTCAACGGCATTAACGACAATTATCTCAGCACCGACAGGTTCTGTAAGTCCTCAAAGGCATTAACAAAGGTTTTCTCAGCACCAACTGGTTCCAATCTCGCCAGTTGCGTTCACAACACATCATTCGTTTTTCCCTCGTTGAAAAACAGAATAACAAAATCCGATCAAGGTATCGACATCGAGGGGTGTCTTCTATCTTTGACGCAACTTCCGTCTCGCAGTGGTTGTAAGCCTCGTCAAAGAGGGGCAACTGTAGACACCCCAAAATGAGACTCTCATACGTATTTTAATCCCCAAATGATGAAAGGAAATACCCGGAAAGTCTCTCGGTTTGAGAATCCCCAAGGTCAACTCAGTCAACAGTACCGCACGGTACTCATCTCTCACGCACGGCACTTCCCAAGCAAATTTTTGAATTTTGGCGGTCAGATGTGCCGCACGCACGGCCTGATAAGTGTGCCGCTGATAAGTGTGACGGCACAGTTTGTGTGCCGTACGGCACTGTCACTTGTCACACAGCTTTTGCAGAATGCCCAGCAGCTCGAATTGTTGACGAATTCGTTCCCCAGCTCATCATGATTTCGTGCAGAGCCTCAAGGCTACCCTAACTCATCATCTCTTTGTGTGAAGATGAAGTAAACGTGGAGACCAAGTTCATCCCTTTCCTATATAATCCAATTGATTCCAACAGAGAAAAAGATCGGAAAATTTGTGAGAAAAGTTATGGAAAGCCTCTCTTAAAAACTTCATCTTATATTCAAAACCCCCTTACCAACACCCTCAAAAAACTCCAAAAGTCTACCTTACATTCTTAGAACCAATCCAGTCGCCAACCGAAACCCATTGCTCTGTTTTTCACTTCGAAATCTTCACCGATCATACCCAATTCCGATAAGCCTTCAATCAAGCTTTCTACCTCACATTGGGAGTGACTTGGCAAGCATTGGAAGAAGCCTAAACCGCACATAAAAGGGTTCCAGAAACACTTCAATCCGAGAGTTCCAAGTCAAAGGTATAATCCCGTTTCGCCGAATTTCTTAAGTTTGGTACCCTGAGGGGAGGGGTGCCGGATGTGGGATGATGATCAATATCGTCTCCGCATTCGGTACGCCCATATTATAGTAAAAATTGTCTTGTTTATATACCTCCTGGTCACGTCGTACGGTGAAAACATCGCCGTGGACGGAGCGATTCAACGAGGAGGAACATCTCCTACTTAAGCATATCATTTTCTCACTCAAAATGTTTTGTTTTTAACTGTATTTCATACCTTATATGCATCTGTGCTTCATGATTTTCGAAAACCAAAGTTTGAACTGATGTGCAGCCAACAGTGCCGCACGACACTCCCTCTGTACCGCACGGTACACTCGGAGTGCCGTACGGCGCTCCTTTGAAAATTTGACCGTTTAGTTGATGAACAGGGTCGCACGGTACATTCAGTGTGCCACACGGTACACTTTTCGTATAAAAAAAAAAACAAAATTTTGAACAGCGCCTTGCACGAACAGTTCAAACTCTGGATTTTCGTATGGTTACTGTAGATTACATATTAGTTACTTGCTTTTCATTATTATCGTCTGCTTTGCTTGATTCAAAATGTTTATCTGTTAACATTCGGCAACAAAATATTCTCTAAAAATCCCATAAATGTCTAGTAAAGACCGATTTTTAATCGGGCAAACGGGGTGCATTAAAACCCTTCCACGTTCGTAACCTGGCTCCCGAATCCAAAACGAATCTCTAGTTTTCAAATTGTTTTATAAATCATTTTCTAAATCATTTTTCAAAACGGTTTCTCGGGTTCTAAACCATTTTCTAAAAACCCGGTGGCGACTCTATTTTCAAAATCAAAAACAAATCCGGTGGACCGTCCACAAAGGGCAATCGCTGATTGAGAGGAGAACATTCTCTCTGCAGATAGTCCCCATCTCCTAGGTCACCAAGGGTACCATGGATTAGACCGAGAGCAATCCACTGCCTTAGTCCTTTTCTGTGCACACCTGCTCTGCTCTTCACCCTTCTTCTAGACCTTTCTATTCTTCTTCCCTACGGTGTCTTTACTGTTAACTATCCATACCTCTCCAGCTCATCATTTATTTGACTGTAGCAAGAACCATCACCTAGATTGTTTAATACAAAGTTTTAAAAATCAAGAAAAACATTATATACTAAAAGATATAAACGATTTAAGAAATGACACGAATTTCAAAAACTGTGAAATAAATTGGGAGGGAAAGAGTACTTTTAAGGGTAAAATTTCTAAAAACAATTATTGATTTTGATAATTGTTTTTAGAAATGAGACCAATATTTTAGGACATCCCAAAATATAAACAAGGATCAGCAAATTGAGACGAAGGGAATAAAAGTATTATACTAAAAGTACACATGTTATTATCACATCAATTAATATTTGATGTAATACATGGATAGGGCTTCTAGACTTTCCCGTTTGGAATAGTAATATAGTATGCTCAGCTTCAAGTCCCTTTGATGAATCCTAGGGGTGAAATCGGTTCGGTTTCGGTCGGTTCGGGGTGAATGTTGCACTGACCGATTCGGTTCGAGATAGGATTTGTTTGAACCGATCCCGACCGATTTGCCTGAGGGACCGATTCGGTTCGGGGTGTTTCGGTTTGGTCGGGGTTTTCGGGGAAATCGGTTCAAGCTCATGAACAAAATAAAAGTCTTCAACTTATATAGCTACAAAAGGGGCAAATCACAAAGACAAATCGAATTTCAGAAGCTTAAACATATGAGGTCCAGACAGAAGCTTAAACATTTCAGAAGCTTAAAAATCGAATTTCGAATTTCATACAGATCCAGATTTTGATTTCCACAATCATTGTGTAACATCATTATCAGAGAGATAAGAGATCAGAGAGTAATACCGAAGTTACACCTTTTTCCTTCCCCAATCTGATTTCCGGTTACCTTGGTCGTTGCCAAACTCCGACGCCGGAGTAGGTGGTGCCGAGATCTATGGTGGGAGTAGATGTCGAGTAGAGTAGAGTAGAGGTCGAGATCTATGGTGGGAGTAGAGAAATCCGAGATTCATGGTGGGAGAGGGAGAAGAGAGGGAGAAGAAGAGAGTGGGGCGTACAAAGACTGGACTGATGGGAGAGAAGTAAGTTTAGGATTTTGCTTTATACTTCATAGATGGATGGTGTAGATCAAAGTAAATGGACGGTATTGATTAGTTTCGGTTCGGTTCGGCCTTAATTCCCCTAAACCGAGACCGAACCGATAATATATTTCGGTTTTTTCGGTCAATTTTTTCGGTTTTTTTAAAGCATGGACCGACCAAAAACCGGCCCGAAATTTCGGTTTTTGGTTCGGTTCGGTTCGGTTCGGTTCGGATCCCGCCGGTTTTTTTTTTCACCCCTAATGAATCCAAATTTTGGGTGAGTTCATACTATTGTTTAAACGGACTAAATAAGTACTCACTCCGTCCCTTTTTAAATGATCCATATAGTAATACGTGTAATTTGAAACCCCTAAAAAATATATTTCTCTATATATTTTTTTAATTTTTTTGCACCAAATTAAAGTGCCCATTGAGTACTTTAATTTGGTGCCAAAAAAAAAAATTTAAAAACATTGTACAAAAGTACATTTTTAAACGTCCACAAAAATACACGTTTCCCAAGTGGATCACTTAAAAAGGGACGGAGGGAGTAGTATTTTGCACTTATTTGAAGACAGTCATTTCTCTTAACTAAATAAACTAAATGCTATTTTTGTTTGTCTTTTCTGAATTTTGGTTAGATTCACTTTATATTTTTTGGATTAATTAACCATTCATCTCGATGAAAGAAATCTAAGAAGTTTAAAAATTACACCAAAAGCATAAAATAGTTTATTGAAGACGAAAAAAATACCGAACAACTGGTATTTTAGATATTTTTTGTTTTCTATAAACTTTCAACTTTGTTCCACATTTTTATATTTTTCTAATTCATCCCGTCGAGATGAATAATTAATCCGAAACATTACAATGAAAACATAAACAAAAAAATTATGAAACTTAAAAATACCAAACAAGTAACATAAGGAGACATGAATTTTTTTTTTTTGTTGAGAAACTATTAATTTTTTTTACATTAGTTTGAAGACGAAATATTTTGCGTGAACCCGGTAAGATGTATAGATGGGAGTGGCTTCAGATTTTATTCTTCTGTTTATTGCAAATATTTAAAATGTACAAAATCACCATTGCAATAAAAAATAGTAATGAATGATAGAAAAAAAAAAAAATCAAATGTGATTAAGAACTTGAGAACTAGGACCCGCGGGCATTCCTCGAATCGCGAACGTTTATTGAATAAAATTTAGTGTTTTTTGGGACAAAACTATTTTAATTTATAAACCAGTGAGTATTATTCAAGGACTTTTCTCATCTCGAGAAATTTATCTCCAACTTTTTTAATTGCTTCGTCATTCGTTTTTTTTTTTTTAATCTTTAATATTTTTTTAACAAATTTGTTTATTTAGTTTTTTACTTTTCAGATGTATATAGTGTACCTCTATTAAAAAGGTAAAAAAATTTGTTAAATATTTTGTGGACATAACCCTTTCACCTCCTTCGGCCACAGGTGCCGAGGAATGCCACTTCACCTGTGCACTTAGTATCAACTTGAGATCTCGACTATCCGATGGGCCACCAAGGAGTAGGTAGTTCGGTATTGGTTTTAGGACCCACTACACATCGCTAATGGTCTTTTACCATGCATTCTTTTTGATAGGTCTGGCGCCACCGTTCGTTGAGATCTCTTCTGACTTCGAGAGCTCAGGATCCGAGACTTCCAGTACAGGTGTTTCTCACATCGCGTACATTTTCCATAAATTGAGAGTTCGGCAGAATCCTTGTCGAGAGATTGTCACGATGGACTACAATTTCAATACCCCAGTAGATGAGAGGCCCCTTCAATCCGTACCGCCGAACCCTAATCCCAACGTTGCTGAGGAACCCATTGACATAGGGGAAGATGAAGACGTTTCGGACGGATTCCTTGACCACAGCGACGCCACGGAATCCGATGATCGCTCGGAGTGGGGGCCTTCCACCACAGGAACGACCACCAGTACCGAGCACGCTACCAGCGTCGGTTCCGAGCAGGATGCCGACACTGCGGATGAAGTAGAACATGTTATTCTAGGCAAGATCGGCGTCATAGAGTCCAGGAGAATAGATCGTCTGGTGCAGCATCGAGTAGTGGGAAGAAGAAGGAACCTTCGTGCCCTTAACTTCATTACTTCACGAAGGGTGATGCTGGGTATGCCAAATTCATCGAGAAATACGATATCCCAGAGGGGGTATCGGTAACACTTCACCCGAAGGGGATGCCTCCAAGTTATGGACCGAACCACTTGATCGTTCCATTAATGGCGATCACAGAAGGTGGGGTTAGGTTCCCCATGAATACGTTTACTCGGGCGGTTTTAAACACCTACTTCCTCTCCCCTGACTAGTTGACCATCAACAGTTATCGGGTAATCAACTCCGCGTACGAGTTGAAATTGAGGGATAATCTTGAGCTTCAGGTATGGGACTTGTTCGAAATATATGCTATGTCTCGGAACGTGAAGTTCGGTAGGTATTTTATGATGACTAGGCCGAAGAAGAGAGAGATTGTTGAGCATCTTCAGGACTCCGATCGCTGGGCCGATATTCTTGTAGTTGTCTCGGGAAACTATTGTCTGCCCGTCAGTGAAGATCCATTTCCAATCCCCACCCTTCTAGGTGATCGTAGTTAATATTCTTTACTGCTCTCATACTTTGCTCTTTAAATGATATTTCGTTGTGACTTACTAAATAATTTTCGTGCTTTGCAGGTCCTTCTGCTATCACTTGGCGCTTAAAAACTCGCGCCAATTCCGAGAGAGCACATCAGTTGTATCAGTGCTCCAGACGTCTTGCCCATGATCTTCTCAACTACTTGCCAACTTATAGGTGTTGGTTGAAGAAGAAACCAAAGAGAGCTCGGAAGTCAAGAAAGGGCAAAGGAGCAGCCGAGACCTCCACAATATTCGAACAAGAACGACTCCAACTGGAATCTCAGCCAGTTGAATCACTTCAAGGAGAGAAAGAGTTCTCGTAGATCGAGTCTCCCCCGACCCCTAAGCAAAAGAAGAAATGGCGCCGACTAAGATTGATCTAGAGGCGAAGCTGGCCGAAATGGCAGCAAAAGTCAAGAAAGCACCTGCTCAGAAAGACAAACCGAGCTCAGGGACCATTCCTGGAAAGGTCCTTACTGCCACTGAGTATAAATCAACAGCTTCTAGGGTTCGGGTTACCATTTTCGAAGAGGAGAGGCCGGTGAAGAAGCCACGGGTTGAAGACCCCAAAACCGGAGCGAAGGATCATGCTGGATCCGAACGGCAAGGTGGCTCCGAAGTATTATGAACACAAATAGTGTTCATGCTGACCCCCGTCTCGGTTTGGCTCTTCTTCTTGCTCTCGCCCTTAGAGACAACATGGCACAGGTCCCGAGCAAGTTGGAAGACAACTTGTTCCATTACTCCTCTCTTATTGTGAAGGTAAGGGTTCAGAGCTCTAATTCTTATACTTAGAAAATTTCTTGTTCATTCCTTATTGTTCCACCATTATTTTGCAGACCGGGCAGTCCATGCTTAGGCTGCATGATCAGATGGTAAAGCTAAACGGGCTGGAAAAGAAATATAAGAACCGAGCAGATGCTGCTCTTGAAAAAGTGCAGACTGCCGAGAGCCGCGCCGAAGAGCTTCGTGCTGAGAACGAGAGGCTAAAAAGGTACCTGATTGATTGGAAGGAGAGGTCGGATAAAAGGCTGGAGCAGGTCTAAACAGAGCATGCTAAGTCTTTGGAAGAAGCTCGACAGGAGGCTCATAGTGCAGGATTTGCTGAGGCCGGAGAGGCATATGCTGGTGATATTCTCAGGCTCGTGAAGAAGGGTGAGCAGAAAGGCTTTGGTAAGGGCTACGTTTATTGCTGTGACCTCGTTGGAATCCCTGCCGGAGACCTAAGGCGAGAAGCTCCTAAGATGCCCGACTCCCCCGTGGACGAAGACACGCCTGATGACCAAGAAGAAAAGGAGGCAAGAAGTTGCTAGGGAGGCTAGAGCGTCAGCGTGATCGTTTCGCTCTCGG
This sequence comes from Vaccinium myrtillus, assembly GCA_016920895.1. Classification (NCBI taxonomy): domain Eukaryota; kingdom Viridiplantae; phylum Streptophyta; class Magnoliopsida; order Ericales; family Ericaceae; genus Vaccinium; species Vaccinium myrtillus. The sequence continues at coordinate 24,720,514 of CM029273.1, read as the reverse complement.
CCCACCCATTCAATCTCCACAAAGCCAATCTCCTTTATTAGATCCCAGACTTTGTCATAGTATTTCACCATTCTTGGATATTTAAGACTGTATTCATCCTTAATTTGATTCACGATTAGCTATGAATCACTGCATACTTGCACCGTCTTGGCTCCTAGGTGTTTAGCCATCTTTAGTCCGGAGATTAACTCTTCGTATTCTGCCTCGTTGTTTAAAGCTGGGAAGCCAATGGTTAGAGCGTTCTCATGCATGATGCCTTCCGGAGAAACGAGTACGATTCCTGCTCCAGCCCCTCGGCTGTTCGAAGCTCCATCCACGTGCAATCGCCAGACTTCTCCTTGGAACATCTTCCACATTCTACCTTGTCTTTCTTCTGAAGGTTTCTCGGCTTCTGTCATAGTCTCTTTCGTCGTTTCACTAGGTTCGGCTTCCACCGAATGTTCTATTGTCAGTCCTTCGGGTAGCTTCAAGCTTATTTTTGGATTGTCTTTTAGCTCAGGTGTCAGCTCAGCAATAAAGTCTGCCAAAGCCTGTCCCTTGATGGTTGTTCAGGGCTCGTATCGAATATCAAAATTTCCCAACTCCAAGCTCCACTTTGAGATCAGAGTCGAGAGGTCGGCTTTTTTTAGTACGGCCTTTAGTGGGTACTCGGTGATCACAATAATGGTGTGGGCTTGGAAGTAAGGTAGCAACTTCCTTTTGGTCGTGACTAAGGCTAAGGCCAGCTTCTCTAGAGGAAGGTATCGTGTCTTGGAGGGGATCATGGTCTTGCTGGAGTAATAGATGGGCTGGAAATTGGCTCCTTCCTTCCGCACAAAGACTGAGCTCACTGCGTGAGCAGAAACCGAGAGGTAAAGATAGAGGTCTTCTTAAGCAACAAGCATCACAAGGAGGGGTGCTTTAGAGAGGTAGTCTTTCAGCTTGCCCAGCGTTCGGTCACATTCCTTGGTCCATTGGAAACTCCTTTTACTTGTTTTCAGGGACTCGAAGAAAGGTCAGCACAGGTCCGAAGACCGGCTGATAAACCTGTTGAGCACCGCGGCCATGCCTATGAGCCTTTGTAGTTCTTTGACACTGTTCGGAGGCCTGAGGTTTCGGATAGCCGTGATCTGCTTTGGATCTGCCTCAATGCCCCTCCGAGTGACCATGTATCCGAGAAACTTGCCAGATCCGACGTCGAATGCCCACTTCTCGGCATTGAGGCGCAACCTGTGTTTCTTCATGACAGCAAAAATTTCGGCAAGGTGCTCCAAATGGTCCGAAGTGTACTTACTTTTGACCACCATGTCATCAATGTATGCTTCCATCGTCTCCCCGAGCTGCTTGGCGAACATTTTTGTAACCATACGCTGGTAAGTTGCCCCAGCATTCTTCAGCCCGAAGGGCATGACTTTGTAGCAGTAAGTGCCTCGGGGAGAGATGAAAGTAGTCGTCTCTTGATCTTCTATTGCCATTGTTATCTGATGGTATCCGTTGTAGGCATCCATCATGCTGAGTCGAGCGTGTCCCGCCGTAGCATCAACTAGCTGGTCAATGCGTGGTAGAGGAAAGCAGTCTTTCGGATAGGCATCATTGAGGTTGGTATAGTCTACGTAGACGCGCAGCTTCCCATTCTTCTTCGGCACTACCACTGTATTGGCCAACCAGGTCGGATACTGAACCCCTCGGATAGCCCCGACATCTAATAATCTGTCGACTTCTGCGATAACTGCATCCGAGTGGGCTGGAGATGAACGTCTCGACTTTTGTACAACGGGCTTTCGGAGGGGATCCACGTTGAGTGAGTGGGAGATGAACTGAGGGTCAATGTCCGACATCTCATACGGTGTCCAGGCAAAGACCTCGATGTTTCCTTTAAGGAATTCCACCAGTTGCTCCCTTTCAAAGGTTGTTAAAGTTGATCCGAGGAGAAAATATCAGCTTTCGTCTTCGTTTATGGGAACTGTTACTAAATCTTCCACTGCTTTCTCTCGGCTGGAAGTCCGGCGTCTTCCAATACCGGGCCCTCGGGTACCTCGATGGACCTTGGTTTTGGTTCCTTTTTCTTCTTTCCTTTAGTTGTCTTTTTTCTTCATGTGAACCGCGTTCACTTGGCACTTCTTTGCAGCCATCTGATCACCTTTAATGTCTTCCTACCACCCTCTGAAACCTATGAACAAAACAACTTGGTGATAGGTGGAGGCAATGACCTTCATTTCGTGCAACCAAGTCTGCCCAAGAATTGCGTTGTAAGGGCTCGGTGCATCGATAACTACGAATTCCACTTGTATGTTTCTCGATCCTGCTTGCATCGGGAGGGTGATTCGTCCCATTGGCCAGATCGGAGCCCCATTGAACCCGAAGAGGGGGGCGTCGGCCGGCATCAGGTGGTCCGGATTCAGTTTTAGTGCCTTGAAAGCTGAATAGTACAGAATCTCCGTAGAACTCCCTTGGTCTACCAGCACTCGCTTGACCTTGGGAAACCCAATGTAAATGGAGATCACTAGAGCATCACTATGTGGAAGATGCACGTTCTTTAGATCTTGCTCAGTGAATGTGATAGTCCATTGCTCCTCTCGGTCCGAGAGCTTTCGGTCCGAGAGCTTTCGTTTACGATGCCCTCCAACCGTAGGATTTGAGAAGATGAGCTCGGCGCGGCCCGAAGCGCTGCGGTTTCCTCTTTGGTTGCAGCCCCGTGAATAACATGCACTACCACTTCCTCGAGAGGGTTGTTTTGTTGTGGTTGTTGTGCTCTGGCCCCCGTCCTCTGTCGATCGATATACTGGTCCAGGCGCTAGGGATGGCAATATCGACCGAACCGACGGGTAACCGAACCGAAACCGGTTTTTTTTCCCGAACCGTAACCGATTTTTTCCCCGTGGGTTTGATGGATGGGAAACCGAACGGGTTCAGTTCGGTTTTGGGTTACCTGGAACCCGAACCGAACCGAATCGAAATTATGTTAATTACATAGGACCCCCCTATATTATATATAAATATAACATAAACCCTTTATGTATATTTGAAAATTACACTTTTCCCCTTTATATATATACATAACATTTTACAGTTTGGGTTTCAAATCCCATTTTCTCTTCATTTCATCAGAGAGGCTCAGAGGTCATGAGGTGACACTGTGAGAGCACTGAGAGGCGACCACCGTAAGTCTCTCTCTCTCTCTCCCGACTGTGAGAGGCCGTCGGTCACTGTGAGAGGCCGAGACCGACTGCTGTTGTTTGTACTGTCCATACTCCATAGATCAACTATAATGTTTAATGTTTTGATCAATCGACTGTCGTTTTACTGTGATAGATCGATTTCTTCTTCATTTCCTGAGATCGACTGTACTGTTCGTCCGTTGTTTGTACTTTGTAGGCTATCGAGTGTTGACTGTTGTTTTACTGTGATAGATCGGATGTTGTTTTACTGTGATAGATCGTTGTGTGCATGTTGTTTGGGTTTATTCTGTCCGAGATGCATAAGCACACACACACAGTAAAACCAGATCCTTAATGAACTGGAAGGAAGTCATGTTCTTGCTTGGTGTTCTTGCTTGGTCAACAACTCGACCCCTATTCTCTTATGCCTTCAACAGTTCAACTCTTTCGATAAAAATATATAATATTAACTTCATAGATCATGTTGGGCCCTTAATACATCAACATTATATTTGTGAGATGGCATTTGCATAGTAATTGTAAGCTTGAGTACGATAGAGAGGAGCCATTTGTGTCTATATCTTCATGCATGATCTATTTATCAATTTGAATATTTGTGAGTTGTGCTTTTGCTGTGATTGATTTTTCTATTTTTATTAACTACTTGAATAAATAAGAGAATAGTTTAATCTAAAATGTTTATATTATGTTCCTTTCTTGTGGTTTTGTAGGCTCAATCAATATCATGTCTGAATCACCTACTAGTTCGGCTGCGCATGGTTCTAGTACTTCTTCACCCTCACAACCAGAGATTGGTAACAATCCAAGTGAAAATCCAAGTGAAAATGATGGAGATGAATTGGCTGAAATTGAAAATTACGTCGTTATCGTTAATTTAAATTACGTCGTTATCGTTAATTTTTGCGAAGTCGCATTTTGAGGTACATTTAAATTACGACGTTATCATTAATTTTTCCATATCAATGTTTTTCTAGTGGTAATTAAATATCAATGTTGCATGTTAGGTTTGTCTATGTGCCATGTCCACATACAAAAGAAGTTCTCTGTAAGCAATTGTTAGACTGTTTGATGGATTGGAACATTGATAGGAAGATTTCTTGCATAACTGTTGATAATTGCACTACCAATGATGCCATGGTTGGACTTTTTGAGGATAAACTTGATTGTACCTCTCTTATGTTGGGTGGAGATTTGTTTCACATGCGTTGTTCTGCGCATATTCTTAATCTTATTGTTAGAGATGGGCTGAATGTTATTAAGGTGGGTATTGAGAAAATCTGGGATAGTGTAGCATATTGGACATCATCACCTAAAAGATAGGAAAAATTTGAAGAAACAGCTCGCCAATTGAATGTGTCATGTACTAAGAAATTAGGACTTGATTGTGCAACTAGGTGGAATTCAACATTCTTGATGCTTCAAACAGCCTTACTTTATAAGGAAGTGTTCTATCGGTTAAGCAAACGAGATGCTTTATATCGATCAGTACCGACTGAAGATGAGTGGGCGTTTGCTCAAGATGTTTGTGATAGGCTGATTTTTTTTTTAAAGGTGACAGAGCTATTTTCTGGAAGTAAATATCCCACTACTAATCAGTACTTTCCAAATATATGTGAGATTAGAGTTGCATTGAGAAATTGGCTCTATTCTAGAAATGAAGTGATTAAGGAAATGGCCAAAAGAATGATTGAAAAATTTGACAAGTATTGGTCTGTAATACATGGCGTAGTGGGGGTTTCTGCTGTGTTGGATCCTAGGTACAAGATCAAAGTATTGAAGTTCTACTTTCAAAAACTGTTTGGAGAAGATTACAAGGAAGAAGTTGAAAAAGTCCGTGCACTTTGTTATAAATTGGTTAAGGAATACAATTGTCGAAGTCCAAACTTGATGGAGGGCATTGGTGACTCTTCTTCCCAATCAAGTCCCATGGATATTGAGTCATTAGCAAAGTTTGATGTCTTTATCCTTCAGTCAAAGAGAAGTAGGACCATTGATTATGGAAAAGCGGAGTTGGATCATTATTTGTCGGAGGAGGTCTTACCAATTGGGACTATGTTTACGGTTTGGTTGTAGACTCATGGACTGTTATGCTCCTAAGTTTGGGGTTCTGGATTGTGTTTATGCTTGTTTTAAGTTTGTTTGAATGTTTGTATGTAAATATGGTATGCTAGGAGTTTGTTGGCAATCTATGCCTTTTTTAAGTTTGTTTAGTTGTTGTAAGTCTGTTGGAAATCACAATTCAGATCGGGTACCCATTCGGTTCGGGTTCGCCCCGAACCCCGTTCAGGTCAGTTATGGAATAGATTTTCATAACCCGTTCGGTTACCTGTTCGGTTCAGGGCAGTGTTGTGGTGATTCGGTTCGGTTCGGTTCATACCCCAATCCGCCTCGTTGCCATCCCTGCCAGGCGCCTCTGCGTTACCTGCCCTTCCAGGAATTCCTTGAAAGGCCAACAAGTAGTAGTGTAGTGTCCTAGTTAGCCGTGATAAGTGCATTTGACCTTGCAATCGGCAGGCTGACCTTCTACTGTCCCCAGCTTATTTGTCGGTCAGACGAACCAAGGCTCCCGAAAGATAGCCCTTATCAGTTTGTAGAGGGGTAGGTTGAACACCGTGGTTATGGCCACGAACTCGTGAGGCTTCGGCTCCCGCTCTTTGTACTATTCGCATTCCTTCCACAGTTCTCGGTCCTTTTTCCACCCTTTGTTGTTCCCAGATTTGACTGTATTAACTTGCTTTTTCCCCGAGTAATCACCAGCATTAGCCTTCTGGTTGCCTGAGGTCCTTGAGAGCCTTCTCTCAGATATGATTTCTTCCAGCTGGGCAAACTTTTCAACAGTTTCCATTAACCGACTCATGTTCATCAGAGAGTTGAGCATGAGTTCTTCGAAGATCGTCGAGGTCTCATCCAAGCCATACTTGAAAGATGTGACAGCCATCTACTGGTCACAATTTTCAATGGCGTTGTATATCTACAGTAGCGCTCGGCATATTTTCGCAATTTCTCACCAGGCTGTCGTTTCGGGCCCACGAGTGCATCGATTGTTTTCAGTTGTGTACTGTTTGTCACAAACCGAGCAGTGAAGGCCTCTTCCAATTCTTCAAATGAACTGACGGAGTTCGACTGTAGCTGGTTAAACCAGACTAAACTGATTCCCTGGAGGCTCACTGGAAAGGCCTTGCACTTCATGGCTTCATCGTAGCCATAGAGTCTCATAAGCTGTCGGTAATGCACAAGGTGCATCACCGCGTCCGATTTAGCGTCATATTTCGTGAATTTTGGGACAGTAAAGTTCCTAGGAGGCTGTGCTTCCTGAATTTCTTGTATGAACGGTGAGTCCTAAATTTTCCGGAGCCTGGAATCAGTTGGCTTCTCGGACGAACGAAGGGCCTCATAGGCCTTGCCAGCGCTGAACGTTTTTTGGCGTTCAGCCTGTGCTGCTCGTCGCTCGCACCGAGCTCTGGGGGATGCTCCTTCCACTTTCCAGAATCTCTGAGATGACTTCCCGCTCAGTACCTTTTGGATTCTCCGGCACGTGGGTCCCGTACGATTATATAATCGCCGGTATCATCCATGTCGTACTCCGGACAGTCGTGATTTCCATGATCTCGACTTCTCTGAGGACTCCGATCTCGATGGGTATTTTTTGGAGGTGCTCTGTCGTCACGCTCTCGGTGGCGATCATCACGTCGGTCATCGTGACATGCTGATCTGCTACAGATGATCTCTCGGCCATCTGCGTCATACTGTACCAGAGCCTTTTCACTGTTAACGTCTTCCAGTACGTCATCACGATGTGTGGTCCGAGATCCAGAGCGCCCCATCGTAGATTGAGAACTTGACGTAGAGTGACCTCCAGTCCTTGTAGTGCACTCTACTCGTACGAGATGCAAACGCCTACGTGGGGAGGGTGTCTGTTCCCTTTGGGGAATGACTCACCCCGCTGCGTCGGTGACGATGATCTGTCGACTCAAGCGATCCTTGGACGAAGGGCGTTGAGTATAGTGGGTGACTTGGGTCGCCTGAGCCGCCGCCTTACGCCGTCGCCCCCGAGCGTGAGGCTGAAGTTGTTGGTTGTTTCTTCGTCAGAGCCTCAATCTGAGCTTTCATGGTAGCCATCTGCTCCTGCATTTGTTGCACGGTTTCTAGAGGATTCGGGCTCGGTGTGAAGCCAATGATAGGGTGGGTGGTGATCCCCACCCGAGAGCCACCAGCGGGGTTGGTTCCTCCCGCCAGAGTGGCGGTTCCGTCGTCTTCAACGATCGCCATGGAAGAACTGAGGAAAGGAGGAAGAGTAATCTCCAAAGAGAAGAAAAGAACGTCGGAGAAGAGAGGAAATCACTTGGTCCCTAGCGGAGTCGCCAATTGTGGAGCCCTCTTTCTGAGACAGTCCTTGATGATGATCGGTGATAAAAATGAAGCTCTCTCACTCCGGTATACCTAGGCCTGCACACTTAACAAACCGTTAGCGCTGGACTGGACCGCAGAGTCCAGAACGGCACTCCGACGGTCAAGTTAGTAGAGGAAGAAGATGAAGTGTAGATCTAGGGTTTTAGAGGGGAGTGGTGCGTACCTTTTTCGTCTGATGAAGATTACCTTTTATAGGTGAGCCTTGGCTTTATTTCCAAGCACGTTCATGCCCGTCACGTGACTTAACCGCTCGGTTGACGTCACGATGACAAACCCGAGAGAATATACTACGAGCACATGCCTCCAATTACCGTTCGGGTGACGTCACTTGCCATGATCATAGTTTGTTACGCGCACATGCTGCATTTAAGGCCCTTGCTGACTCAGTATCTGGCCTTCCGGTACCTTCCCGACATCGCTGAGTTGGTTAAGGTGACAACCCATTTCTCGGGCTTATGCCGAGCTCTTTTAATATTAACCTTGTAAGGTCACAAGTGGATCAGGTATAGTAGACGTCTCGGCGAGAAGCCGAGGCAGTGGGCCGAAGCCCCACTCTGCTCCTTTCAAACATACTCTGACCATGCCGGATCATCCATCCGAAGAGTCCCTCATAGGTAACCTTTCGGTCATTACCTGAAAGGTATCTCTTTTATGGATTAGGTGCTCGGTATATCCGGACCCCCACATATTTAAACAATAAATACAAAAAGAAATACGCAATACTATGCAACCTTTTTTTTTTTAATGTCAGACCATATCTTAAAATTGACAACCAAACAAAGCAAATGATTTTTCATTAAAAATCTGGTCAAATTCTTAAATCAATCATTTGTCTCGACGAAACAAATACTAAGGTTTTAATATAAGTACAATGTGTAAAAAAAAAAATTGTAGATAAAAAGGTCATAAAGACAGTGAAGGCTAGAACTGTCTTTCCTAAATTTTTCGTGTAAAATGTTGGGATATTTTTAAAAAAATGAAAAAAATTTAATATCCAAAAAAGTGTAACTAAGCGTCATTTACAAAAATATTTGTGTTTTAAAATGGAAACGACAAAATTTTGGGAGAAATGTCATAATTGGTTGAGTTGTACAATTATTATATGATTACTATTTTGCAAGAGAATATGCTGAAATGAACAGATGAAGTGAAGTGAATAAACAGATCATTAACAGAAGAAAATATGTGGATAAGTTTAAATAAGTCTTAAAAGGTAGTCTTCTCGGTCCTTCCATTTTCGTTCTCTTTTTCTTTAAATGTTGGTCTCTCTCTCTCTCTCTCTCAACCAATGCATAAAAAGATTGAATGACTCAATACATTCTTGGCCTCCAGATTAATATGGATTATAAACGTCTTTACCATTTCCTAAGAGCCTTTATTTTAAATTGTATTCCTAGGTGAATGGTTTCCCGTTACCCTCAAAGGACACTGCAACTTATTCGGGGTTTATAATTTCTCCATTTAAATTTACGCGCTAAATCTGCACTATCAAATAGTTATGTAGCTTACATTTTTTTTTTATTGTTGCTTTTCTTCATTTAGATTTACGCGTTGAATCTACACTCTCAAATAATTTTATATTAACAAAAAAAAAAAATATATATATATATATATGTAAGCTAATTCATATTTATTTGATAGTGCAGATCCAGCTTAAATCTAAATGAAGAAAGCATAAACATAGAATAAATTGTAAGGGTAAAGGGAAACCATTGACTAAGTGAGTATAATGCAATGTGATGGCACCAAATGGCCTTTCACATGATGCAACGACAGTGACGGGCATAAATGCTAATTATTGATAGTTTATGGTCTTCATCTTTAGAGTTCTTAATGCAATTAATATAGTATTTGGTAATTGCATATGAAATTTACCTTTCTTGTCTGTTCCTTAATTTCTTTAATATCTTCAGAATACATGATTTTAATTGGATAATATTAATGAAACTGATGTTCACACTCTACCTCTGGTCGTATTCGATCTCCTTGTGATTGATTACGAGAAGCTTGCTTAAGTTTGAAGATAACTTATCTAAGCATGATATCGCTCTGTCGCATAAAAACAAGCATGTGTTTATTTATACGTAATTGATTTTCGTACTCCTTTTCTTATGATGTGCACTCTTATTTTGTCTTCATCAATTAATGTGAATTTTCAGCAATACTCTTGCTTATAGGATGTCATTTTAATTTTTAAATGAATAAAAGATTAAAAAAAATACGGAAATAAAATAGAAGAATATTGTGAAAATCTCTATCCTACAAGGAATTTATTCTCAATATCTATTGAAAACCTTATTTATCTATCATGCGTTCAAGGAGTTCTCCGCATTTGTTTGAAAAATAGTTCAATAGATTTTTCCTGTTGCACTCATTACGGTATTTTATACGAAATCAGAAATTTTCAATGGGAGCATCCCTGAAATTGTGTATACAATCATAAATTGATGATTGTGCGAGAGAGAGAAAATGTGAGAGAGCAGAGTGCCGAAGAAGTTTCTCCTTCCGCCCCCAGCCCCTCCATCCCCTTCCCCCTTCCTCCAGCCCCTCTCCTCTCTTCTCCTTTATCACTTCCTCTCTTTAATTTGCCGGTAACTCCCCATGCATGGCTGGATCTGCTCTCCGGTCAGTATGGGTGGCCGGAATCTTGATTTTTGGAACAAGGGGAGGCCGATCTAGGCCTCTGACACCGACGGCGTGACAACGGCGGCGATGGCACCGGCGGTTTCTTTTCTGCTCTTTTATTTTTTTGTTTCTTTTTTTGTTGTTTGTTTTGGCCAGTGGTTTTGTGTTTAGTGGTTTTGTATCCCGGTTTTGTGCCGAAAGTTTAATTTAATCCATTTCTATCTCTTTACAAAAAAAAAATTCATAAATTGATGAAGAATGTCGTTAACGAGTGTTTTAATATTGTCAATGATTGCGGTTAGACACGTGGAGCCAATTCTGCTGGGTCGATTCTCATTTTTCGTCGCAATGCCCGTGTTCTCTGGTCCTTTTAAGTTTTTTTAATCATATTAAAACGTTAATAAAATCATTGTGGACGGCCCGCGGAAATGGTTCGGTTTTACATTTGAAAAGATTGGATTGTTAGAGTCGCCACCCGGATTTGAGGTCCGAACCCGAGAAACCGATAAAAATATGACTTGTTTGCCCATTTGAAAAAGATTTCACTGATCATGGCGGAACCAAAGATTTCTTGGATTCGGGGGTTTGGTTACGAGAGGGGAAGGGTTTTACGGCACCCCTCTCGCCCGGTCCGTGAACCGGTCTCTACTCGATATTTTGTGGGATTTTGAAAATGTTTGAAATTTAATTCTATTCACGAAAATGGGAACCAGGGATGGGAATCACGTAAATAGTAAGAAAATACAAAATGCGAATCTACCGTGGATGCTTGTGCATGATGATTTACATGGGAAAGGATGATAATAATAAAGAAAAATTACAACAAATATTTACAGAGGGAGATAATAACAAAGACTGTACAACAACGCAAGAGATTATGACCATGTGACATAAGAGACTGACTTGCAATCTGGATCCCAGAATAGGGGTTGAGCGCTCAAGGATGACGGCTTGAGCGCTCAACCCTCATTCCTCTCGTGCATTTTTCTTGCTGGTTTTTCATGATTAATCACATTTGAAGCTCATTGACACTTCAGAAAGGTTAATTGAACGTTTTATTCACCCAGAAATGACTAGAAAGTGTCAAACTTGAAACTGTCCCCAAACCAGTTTTAGCGCTCAAGGATCATAGCTTGAGCGCTCAAACCAGTTTCTGGTTTTTGTGAACTTGAGCCTCTTCACAACTTCTTTCCTCATTTCCTCTAAGAACAAACACTGATAAAAAATTTCAGAAGAATATGAGCTGGGAATTAAATGTTTGATCTTACAAGGGACAAGAAAAAGAAGATTATAGCCGTCAATATGAAAGAAAAGCGCAAGAAATTAAGCATGAAGGAGAGAATCAGATCATAAGCACAAATATAACAACACACGCACACCAGAAAGAAGTTAAACCATGATCCATCATCGAAACAACTAGCAACCAGTAAATGACCCTAGAACAGCTTGAGCGCTCAAAGGCATGACCTTGAGCGCTCAATCCATAATATGGTTTTCTGATTTCTGACTTGAAAATGAATTTTAAATGTTTCTCAAGATCCTCAATATATGAAACAAAGTGATTAGAACATCAATCAGTCACTGTTTGACCTTTGAAAGTAGGATTTACAAAGCTTTTCACGTTTAATCATCATGAAGTGGTAGATTAGCACTCATGCATGTGCTTTGGAGATGGAGATAAACTGTTTTGAGAATGATATGAACATATTTAACCATTTAATGACGATCAAAACCAGTGAAAAGTGTGAAAATTAGCAAAACAGTGACTGACCCAGAATGGGTTTGAGCGCTCAAAGACTAGGCTTGAGCGCTCAACCCCTGCTGTAACTGCAGGTTTTGAAAGTGTTTTAATTATGTATCTTGGACCTTGTAAGCCCAATGCAAGTATAAAGAACTTGCTTGAACCTACTGGTCTCCCTCAGAAAACCCAAAACAGTATGTTCTCACATGATTATCTACCTTTTAGTTCGATCAAGAGATTGAAACCTGATTTTGGGCTTGGTGGTGGACGATTATGGATGTTTGGTTAGTATTCTGGATAGGTGAAACAATCTACACAGCTGATTGATCAATGGATGATCAGTAAAAGATAGAACTTTCAACTATTAAGGTGGTTTTGTTGATGGTTTTGATGGTTTTGTAGAGAGAGAGAGAAAGGACGGTTTCTGGAGGAATTGAGAGAGCTGAAGTATGAGAGTTGGTAACCTGGAAACCAGGGGTGGTGAGTGGTTTTTATAGAAGGAGTGTAGGAGGGAAAATGTAGAGAGAGAATAAGTGGGTTTGTATTCAAAATGGGTTAGGGGTAGTTTAGGAGTAGTTTAGGGTGTCTAGTAGACGTATTTAACGTGTAGAAGACGTATACAATCGGTTAGACGCTCCCCCTGCATGAGATCTCATGATGAGATACTCTGCAGATTCCTGACTGGGATCAAAGTTGAGCGCTCAAAGCCATGGGCTTGAGCGCTCAAGGTTCTTGGTGGCAGATTGATGGTTTGGCTTGATTCAACAATGCTTGGGTTGGTTTGGGCTGTTTTGATTGCTTGGGTAATGTTTGGTTGACTCTAATCAAGTTCAAGCCATTTTCACCAGTTTCGGGTAGTCGTGATTGGTCCGTTTTCATCATCGGGAATGCTCGAGCTCATCCCGGGTTAAAAATCGGGGTGTCTACAATCATTTTTTCTGGTTAAAAAAAAATGACGCTAATTCAAATAGTTTACAGAATCTAGAAATTTGTTCGGATTAAATAGGCAGAAGGGACTATAAATTATATGCTATAATTATTGAGATCTCTGCAAAAGTATTTTGGTGACATACAACAAATTTGTGGTTAGAAGTAAAAGTGAATGATAGGTTTTGATTGTGTTGTGATCCTTTTACCTTGCCTATTATTTATTGTTAACCCTTTTTATTATAACATATGAAGTAACTTTTATGAATACGTTATTTAGTCCTGAATTTGTAATAAAAAAAATCTATTTAAATTTTGGAATATAGATTTTACATTACATATTTATAAAACTCCTACATTGCAAATAAATAAAAAAATTAGGTAAAAATAATTTCACATATACTTCTCGGGAAGTGCGTGTTTCCAAAAAATTATAGCAGTAGATTTTGAGATTTTAGCATTTAAAAAGTTATGATAAGTGTTTGACGAACATTCTTATCAATGGATTTGGGATTAATTCTAGGGATTCCTAAAAGTCAAAAAAATGGTCTAAATTAAAATATGACTATAGAATCTGGGGTTTGAGGTGTTTTCAGAATAAATTTTATATTCTAATTACTTTAAAAGATAATTTTAAATTTTACTGTAGGTTAATTATAGATTCCCAGTTATAGTATAAATAACTAAATATGCCTATACCACTAAAATCCAAAATCTAGCACTAAAATCCAAAATCTAGAATCTGTAGCAAAATCTGTAGTTAAAATCTAAATCTGTATATAAAACTTTATCGCAAACGTCCAATGATTGTTCATCTACAAATTGAATGATTCTTCCTCTATAGAGAGAATGAAGAACAAGATCTTCCAAATGTACACTCTGAATATAAAAAGATAAACAAATAAATTTAGTATGAAATTAGACAATTAGGCAATTGAAATTAGATAAACAAATAAATTTAGTATAAAAAATAGATATAGAGATATATGGTTGAAGTTGACATTATAGGAAATCCTCTTCACTCGGTTTTTTAATAAAAATTATATTTTTACACTCTAAAATAAAATTATTGGATTAGAGAAGCTCTTGTTAGCATATGCTTTCAAAATAATTGTAATTTGATAATGCTCGATCAAACTCCTTTAAGCAGTATAACAAAATAAGTCTTACAATTGTCTGAAATGACCTATACGAAAGCAAAATTTCACGGTGGAGATGCAACACTATTTGTTTACCACTCCACTCTTGATATCGACTATTCACGGTATTTTTTGCATTGTTACGCATTTTGGTATTGAGTCTATGTTAAATTGTACGTTTTCAATTATATGTACGTGTTTCATTTTTTCATAATAAATGTCATTGAGTTAATATTCATTGCAAGTTAAGTCATGTAATCCTTGAGCGTGAGTGAAAACAGCAACGAGAACGTAAAAACGCCTTTTAAAAACACCTTGAAACACAAAAATTCATTAGAGTATGATTAAGAGTGAGTGCATGGAGGATTTGGAGTGAGAAACTCATCGAATGATCTGAAAGCTTTAGACCATATAATCTGGTGAAAATGAGTGTGTACATTGGGGCCGGGTGGCCTCGCTACCTCGGATTTTGAAAATTCTATTAATATATAATACCAATTCTGAGTATTATTGATATTATCAATATAATTATTTCTTATGATCTTAATAATTTTGTTTTGATTTACTAAAGAAATAGGTTAGTTTATATTCCCATTTTCATTTCTCAATTTCTTTCATAAGCGAAAAATAAACATGTGAGTGTTGTAATAGCCTAAAGAAATAGAGCAAAACGATTTATATACTTTTAATACATTAGGCTAAAAACATTTCAGTCTACAAATATGTTATGTTGAAAAACAAAAGATGTATGCCGTATAGGGGATCAACAAGGCTTGTCGAAGGTTTCTGATAATGGGCTGCTCGAGATGCTGGTTTTTCGCCGGAGTTTTTGGCCGACCAGTTTAGAGGTGGTAGATTTACATGTGTATGTTCGAAAGACGGTGTTGTGGTGTTGGCCCCACCTACATATGTGGGTCTTCCAACCTTGTTTCTACCCATCCAATCCTGTAAGGTCAAAAGACTGTGTTTGGGTGTTGACCCCTCTTTCTGACAAATTAATATTTTCACTTTTCAAGGTGTTCTCTGCTGTTGGGTTTCAATCTTTTTGGGAGTTTTTTGTTTTTTCAATCTTTGCTTGAATCCCCTCCCCTTTCCCCTGACTTGACACTAGACTTCCTATCCAAACCCTTAAAATCCGGACTTCGTCCACAACTCATAGATCCCGATCAAATTTCGACAATCCGAATCGTCCAATGTGTTTAAAAGGTGTTTTTAAGGGTCCCCGCGAGAAATCAGCAAAACAAAATACCAGGACGGGCTTGATCCGAGCAATTTTTCATATTTATTGTATATGTTCGTTTTTATGAAAAACTGCTCGGATCAAGCCTTTTCCGGTATTTTTTTTTTTGCTGATTTCTCGCGGGGACCCTTAAAAACACATTCTAAACACATTGGACGGTTCGAATCATCGAGATTTAGTCCGGAAAGTGGAGGTCTAGATTTTAAAAGCTTGCGGGATCCTTGATAGGAAGTTGACTGAAATCTGTGTGTGTGTGTCTATTAATTTGGTCCCCTTCATGCCGAAATCCTGGCTCCGCCACTACTCCACGCCATACTACATTCCAACCTCCTTTCTGCTATGTTTCCATCGCAGTGGTTTTGAGTGTCCGTCGATCTGGGCCATATTTCAGGAGCTGTGCTCCTGTGTTGTCCTATCCGTATGGTTCGTTTCATCTCTACATCTCGCGATCTTAGCATTCTTGTCGATCTGTATCCCTCTTTCCACTCACCTTCGTCACCGCCTTTCCTCTCTTGTGATCTAATATATGTGTTAGCCGCCCGCCGTGTATGGCGAGATTTGTCCAGAGAGTTTCAGTCGTCATTTATTATTTTATTTTTTTTGGGTCTACTTTTGTTTGGGTTTTCTTATCATGCATGTGCACATTTCCACACACACATGTACGGGCTTTTTTTGCGTTTGTTTGGAAGGGAAGACGGTGGTGTGTTTGTAGGCGTCTTGGTTTGATAAGTATCATAGATTCTAGCTATAATCTTTGCATATCTTCATTACTCCATCCTTGATTGTATCCTAGCATTTGGAGATATGATTATGATTTGATTGGGCATTACGAGATTTGATTATAATTTCATTGTATCCTTGATTTTATCCTAATTCCTAGCATTAGGAGATTTGGTTATGATTTGATTCTATCCTAGCATTAGGAGATTTGATTGCGATTTCCTTAATTGAAGAAGATCTTGATGTATTCTTGTATATATAAGTTTGTGAAGTCAGTCAATACAAAGTACAATATTCAAACCTAATTCAGAATTTGTCATGGTATCAGAATTTTCCATGCGCATATCTGTTTCCCTGCAAAAAGTGTTACTGCAGGCAAAGGAGAAAAATATTTTAGAAGAGAATAGATATCATCAAAAGGAGAGGGTGATCTAGTGAGAATGACGTCGTGATTCTGTAACTTGTAATCGATGTAGCAGAAGTTTGTAAGAACATAAGAAAAATAAAAGGAGTTTGAAATATCCAGAGATAAAAAACATTCTCTAAACAGGTAATAAAGCCATAAAAAGCCTCTATTGATTCTGCAAAATACCAAAATAAATAAATAAAAGATAAGAAATCCCTCTCCACATAGTACATTAGGCTACCCGGCCGAGTTTGGTCGGAATACCCCGGCAATGCTTAAGTCAAAGATTGAATGTAGGAGCAAAGAGGAAACTAGGGTTTCGGGAGTAAGATTGTATATACCTTAAGTTGAGGGTGAAACCTTTTTTTTTTTATACAGACTCTCCTTGGTGTTCAAGATACCTAGACAGTCCAGGATACACTCATATACTATATCTCCAGAGCTCCTTCCTTGTCAAGACACTTGATAATGCTTATCAAAGTAACTTCTTTGATTAGGGCAGCCTCCTATCTCAACAAGATCTCATGTTCCGTCCTTAAGCACCTTCTAGAATACTCCTTACGGCAATTGAACTTTACTTTGTCTATTGAGACAGTCCATCCCAACTGGGCCTAGTCCGTTTCAGTCACACTAACCCTAGCACGATTGTTAATTTTACCCAGTTAACTCTGGGCCTAAAATCCGACCCACTTCAACTATCAATGATTTTGTTAATAAAAGGAAATTGATATTCGCACTCCTAATTTTGATGTAGGGGCTCCAAGCTACAGTAGTTTTCCAAAATTACCCTTTTGCAAGTTCAATGATTTACTTCAGACACTCCAAAAAACTTTTAGTCTTCTCTTTTACTTCAGGCACTCCAAAAAAGAAAATAGTTTTTTTTTTTATCAGAAAAAAGCAGATAGTTGCTCAACTCCTTTTACTGCACGTCATTGAATTGCCTACTTCCATATGTAATGTTTCCTTGGTAGAGTCTTTATGTTATTGTCTCCATGTTCTGCACCAGGACAACATGGACAAGTGGTCTTCGGCCTATGATTGTAGAACCATCATTTTATCCATGCAAAGTCTCCTGAGAGTTTTGTTACTTTTCCTCTCAAGAGTTCTCTAACTTTGTTGATGTGCTTCGTTTGTCTCACCATGAGTTTTAAAATGTAGATTTGCGGCGGTTATGATGATTTTGAGGGGAAAATGGTAGATAATGAGTACGAAAATATAAAGATCTTGTGTCGCTGCCGTTATGAAGTTTTTGCAGCATCAACATTTTCAATTTTGTGTTGTTTATTTTGGAGAATTCTAGCAATGTTTAGTGTTTTTTTATTTTTATTTTTTTGTGCAAAGTGGCATGAAGCAATCTGACATAGATGCATGTTTAATGTTCGGAACTTAATGTTTATGTTGTGGATGTTTAATATTTGGAACGTAATGTTAATGTTAATGTTTAGAACTTGATGTTTATGTTTGGTTTTGGTTCATTTTGTCGTTTGGAGTGCCTTAGTAAATGAAGAGATAATTTCGGGGTGGAGTGCCTCCAGTAATTTTTATATCTTAAAAAAAGGTAGTTTTGTAACTTCATTAAATATTGAAGTTGATCAATAAAGGGAGCCCCAAAATCAGCACCCTAATAAAAAAAAAGTCCTTCAATTCAATAACAGAATATGGATTATATACCATAGGGAAAAATGAGGCTCACAAACTGTAAGCTAATAATAGGCTTAAAGCATCCCTAATAGCCTCAGCAAATTTTGAGCAAAAAATACTTGTGAATAGTGCCTATTTTTCAATTTACCTACCCATGTCACTTTTAACATTCTAACAATCCTATTTATTTTACCTATCCACTATTAAAATATTCGTTTTCACTTTTATAAATCTAAAAAAATAGTGCCCAGATATACATATAGTAACACCTATTCGTATTGGTTTATGAGTCCGGATCTCATCTGGGATAGCTACGGTCCGGGATTGTCCGGACGAGGCATTTCCCGATCAAATTTTGATGATCGAAACTGTCCAATGTGTTTAAAACGTGATTTTAAGAGTCCCCGCGAGAAATCATAAAAAAAAAAAGACCGGGAAGGGCTTCATCCGAGCATTTTTCGATTAAATACAGTTTTATCGAAAACTGCTCGAATGAAGCCCTTCCCGGTTTTTTTTTTTTATGATATCTCGTGGGGACACATAAAACCCCGTTGTAAACACATTGGACGGTTCCGATCATCAAAATTTGATCGGGAAATGAAAAGTGTGGATGGTAAGAGTAGTGGATTGGAACATTAGTTTATATATATATATGGATCCCGTTCTACTAAGGACTCCCTCAAACTCGTAATTTGCGGACCTCATGGATCGGGGTCGAATCTCGACGATCCGAACCGCTCAATGTGTTTCAAACGTGATTTTAAGGGTCACCGCGAGGATTCGTCCAAAAAAAATACTCGGAAGGGCTTCATTCGAGCATTTTTCGATAAATTATATATGTACGGTTATTATGAAAAACCGCCCGGATGAAGCCCTTTCGGGTATTTTTTTTTTGTGATTCCTCACGTTGGCCATGGAAAACATGTTTTAAACACATTGAGCGGTTCGGATCGTCGAAATTTGGTCCAGAAAATCAAAAAATGGGTGGTCCTCACGGAGGAGATCTTTGAGGGAGTCTTCAATATAACATCTTCCTATATATATATACACGAATTATCCAGTCCGGGATCCCGGAAATCTCGGATTGAAGCCTTTTTCGGTGTTTTGATGCTTTTAAAAAATGTTTTTGGAAAATCCGAGCCGTCCAATGTGTTCAAAAGGTGTTTTCCAAGGTCCACGCGGGAAATCTTCAAAAAAAAATACCGGGAAGGGCTTGATCCAGGACTTTTCGCAAAAAATTGTACATTTTAGGTTTTGCGAAAACCTCACCTGGATCAAGCCCTTCCCTCGGTATTTTTTTGAAGATTTCCCGCATGGACCTTGGAAAACACCTTTGAACACATTGACATTTTGGCCTTCGTCAAAAATATCGGGAATTTGGAGTCCGGATTCGGGACTCCCTTAGTCCGCATGGACTTGATCGGGCCTCTATATATATATATATATATATATATTTTTAGCTTCTAATGAGGACCTCACCATGTGGACTTCCATGCGGACTTCACCATCCGGACCAAATTTTCATGATCTTAATAGCGTTTTTAACAAAAACTGAACGGATCAAGCCCTTCCGGGTATTTTTTTTTCACGAATCCTCGCTTTGGCCTTGGAAAACACATTTTAAACACATCTAACGGTTCGGATCATGAAAATTTGGTCCGGAAAGTGGAAAAAACCCTTGGTCCGCATGGAACTTCCAATGAGGGAGTCCTCATTAGAAGCTTATTGTGTATATATATATATATATATATATAGAGTAACTATCCAGTCCGGGAGTCCCGAATCCGGGACTCCACCTTCCCGATATTTTTTTGACGATCCGAACCGTCCAATGTGTTCAAAAGGTGTTTTCCAAGGTCCACGCGGGAAATCTTCAAAAAAAAATACCGGGAAAGGCTTGATCAGCGTTTTTAGCTTTTCGGCAAAATCGCTCAAAATGTAGCGTGTTTTTTTTTATCAAAAAAAAAAATCGCTTGGATCAAGCCCTTCCGGTATTTGTTTTTGAAGATTTCCGGTGACCTTGGAAAAAACCTTTGAACACATTGACGGCATATTCGGATTTCCCAAAACAATTTTTAAAAGCATCAAAACACGTAAAAAGGCTTCAATCCGGGATTTCCGGGATCCTTGACTGGATCGGTGGCGTATATATATATATATATAGGGGAAGCTTCTAGTCCGGACTCCGGACTTCCGGACCTCGGTGATCCAAACATTTTTTTGACGATCCGATCCGTCCAATGTGTTGAAAGGTGTTTTCAAGGGTCACACGCGGAAAATCTTCAAAAAAAAAATCCGGAATGGCTTGATCCGAGCAGTTTTCGCAAAAATATATATATACAGTTTTTGAGAAAATTGCTTGGATCAAGCCCTTCCCGGTATTTTGTTTTGAAGATTTTCCGCTTGGACCCTTGAAAACACCTTCCGAACACATTGGACGGCTCGGATTTTCTAAAAATAATTGCAACACAAAAAAAACCATTTTTTTCTTATTAACGGGAGGTGTGGACTAGAAGATTGGGCTATATATATATATACACAATAAACTTCTAATAAGGGACCCTTATTTAAGTTTCCATGCGGACCTAGGGTATTTTCGACTTTCCGGACCAAATTTCGACAATCCGAACCGCTCAATGTTTTTAAAACGTGTTTTTAAGGGGCCCCGTGAGGAATCATAAAAAAAAGAGTAACCGGGAAGGGCTTCATCCAAACAGCTATATTATATATATATATAAATCTACTCAGTCGATCGATTCCTTTAAATCCAAAACCCAGAAGCTATTGAACTCGGATATATACATATACATCTACGCGCGCGCGCACACACACAAAGACTCCATACCATTCGGGAGAGAGGGAGACGAATATTGGTCTCGAGTGTATAGTACCTCGCTAGGTGAGGGGAGATCATGCAACGTACTGTAGCTCGATCTACAAAAGCAATATCGAAAGCAAGTCTCTTGGAGCCTTTATTCTCTCGATCAACTCTCCATTTGGGCAAAAGCGAGGCAGAAAGAGAGTCTTCTGCACTTTCCCTTACAAACCCTTCTAATTACATATTCATATCATGGCCATCCTTAGACATCTGTAACTTCTAGATGTACAGTTTGTCTGTCAGAATAGTCAAATTGATATCAGAAAGACTTCCCTAATACCCTAGAATTAAGAAAAGAAAGCGACATCAAATTGTAAGAGAAAAAGAATATATATTTTGTATCCGGTAAGGGATCTCGTACTTTCCTTCCGTGCAGACCTTATAACTCCCGATCGAATTTTGATGATCCGAACCGTTCAATGTGTTTATAACATACTTTTAAGGGATCCCACGAGGAATCACCCAAAAAAATGATTGAGAAGGGCTTAGTTCGTGCATCATATACATTTTTATGAAAAACTGCTGGATCAAGCCCTTCCCATTCTTTCTTTTTTTTTGTGATTCCTCGAATGGACCTTTAAAAAAACATGTTTTAAAGACATTGAACGGTTCGGATCATCAAAATAAGATGGGGAAATGAGAGATCCGCACGGAAGGAAAGTAAGAGATCCCTTACTTGATCGTGGCGTGTGTGTAATATATGCCTT
The DNA here is from genome assembly GCA_016920895.1 of Vaccinium myrtillus. Classification (NCBI taxonomy): domain Eukaryota; kingdom Viridiplantae; phylum Streptophyta; class Magnoliopsida; order Ericales; family Ericaceae; genus Vaccinium; species Vaccinium myrtillus. Next base: position 24,698,922 of record CM029273.1, on the reverse strand, counting down.
AAACAAGACGAAATAAGAAAACATGGCAGAACAAAAATCTTGTCCTAAACCTAGTTTCGTGTAGGTAATTAATAAATGTTGAATTCAACACACTATTTTGAACTGAACACACAATACAGTAAATTGGAAAATCTAGCATAAAAATTTACACACCTAATTAACCAACAAAGGCGGAGCCATTTTGAGTCGATTGAAAAAGCACTCGAGAGTCGGCTCATGGGTGTTGCCCAAGAAGTTTCAGCTTTAGGCCCACCAAAAATGCAAAAAAATAGAGCCTCTAATTATTTAGGACACCTACATAGATATACTAGGCCCAGATAATTTTTGTATAAGTCATGTCTCAAGTTAAAATTGGCAATTTTGTCCATTGGGAAGGATATGGTGAAGAAGCTTGACTATGAAGACTTAATTAGTACTCCGCACAAAAGGCCTACTACTGCCTAGAGAGCTTCTCTCTCTAAAAGTTAGAATACCTAGGGTTTTTTTATCCCTTTCCTTGCCGGCACCCCCCTCACTTCCGGCCTTCTTCCCCCCTTTCTCCTTGTTATGCCATTTTCCCTCATTTCTCTCCTCTTCCACCTCTCATTCTCACACCCTTCTAGCCCTTTTTTCCTTTGAGGTTTTGAGGGGTGGGGCTATCGCCTCTCCACCCCACCCATCCTCCTCCTCGCCTTTTGCCGGACACCCACCATCAATCCATGGCCGTCCGCCGTCTCCTCGCTCCCACCACCAAACCCCCTATCACCACTGAGCACCACACCTCACCACCATTTCATCTCTTCACCACCGCCACTGCCATATCCTAGAACCACAGCCTCCCTTCATCCTAAACCTCAACCACTCATACGTTCCTTTCCTTTTTCCATTCCCTGTCTCGGGATGGTTCAGATCTGGCAATCGATGAGTGGAAATGATGAACGAGTTGGGTTTATATGTTTTGCATTGCGAGGAGGTCCACGAGGGAGTTACTTTGTGTAATTTGACGGCTCATTCAACTTTATCAACTCGAGTAGTGGAAGCACAGCAAACGGATGAAGAAGCAGGTATTTTTCGGAGCAAGTTTCTTAGCGGGGAGGCACCCATTGGTTGGATGATTCACATCGATCAAAGTATTCGGTTCCAAGGCAAGTTATTTGTACCAAATTTGTGTCGGGACGAGATTTTACGGGAATTTCACCATTCGCCATTGGTCGTGCATTCGGGTGGGACAAAAATGTATCACGACTTGCGTAGACAATTTTGGTGGCCGGGAATGAAAAGGGACGTGGCAATTTTCGTGTCCAAATACTTAACATGTCAACAAGTGAAAGCAGAACATCAACGACCGGCGGGAGAGTTGCAACATTTACTGGTAGCCAAATGGAAATGGGAGAACGTGACGATGGATTTTGTTACGAATTTGCCAAGATTGCCGAGGGGGCACGATGTCATTTGGGTTATAGTGGACCGGTTGACGAAAACTGCACATTTCCTACCGATGCAAGTGACTGATTCGATTGAAACCCTTAGTCGTTTATACATCCGTGAGATCATTCGTTTGTATGGTATTCTGGTATCTATTGTGTCCGATAGAGATCCGCGCTTTACGGCTTGTTTTTGGCAAGGTTTGCAAGCCGTGCTTGGCACCAACTTGTTATTTAGTACCGCGTATCATCCTCAAACCGATGGGCAATCCGAAAGGACAATCTAGATTCTAGAAGATATGCTTCGGGCTTGTGTGCTAGATTTTCGGGGTAGTTGGGAGGATCATTTACCGTTGGTGGAATTCGCGTACAACAATAGTTACCAATCGAGTATCGAGATGGCACCGTATGAGGCATTGTATGGTAGGCCATGTAGATCACCCGTGTGTTGGAGTGAGTTGGGAGAAGCGACTATTGTGGGTCCCGAGTTAGTTACCGAGAACATGGAATTGATCCGCAAGAGACTTAAAGCCACGCAAGAAGCAACAACCGAGAAAGTTAAGGTGGTTCGTCAACGGTTATTGACCGCTCAAAGTCGCCAAAAGAGCTATGCTGACCGACGTAGACGACCGTTATCGTTTGATGTGAGGAACCATGTTTTTCTCAAGATTTCACCGCGACAGGGTTTGACTCGTTTTGGACGAGGGGGTAAGCTTTCACCGCGATACATTAGTCCGTTTGATATCATTGAGAAGGTCGGGGAGGTTGCGTATCGTTTGGCATTGCCGCCAAGACTATCGGGTATTCATGATGTGTTCCACGTGTCCATGCTAAAGAAGTACGAGCCGGATCTATCGCATGTGTTGGAATGGTCCGAACTTGAGCTTGAGGTCGACGCATCTTACAGGGAGAAACCGATTCGGGTGATAGATTCACGGGAGAAAACGCTAAGGGGTAAAACTATCTGATTGGTGCGAGTACTATGGAATAATTTCGGTAGCAAAGAATCGACGTCGGAATGGGAGGATGAGATGAAAGAGAAACACCCGGAGTTATTTTCTGTATAAGCTATGTGAGTACATATCTTAAGTTATGCATTTTATAAGTTTATGAGTTGCATACATATTGCATATCATGCATGAGCATGGAATGGATGAGAGTGCATTGTTGTTACAAATTTTGAGGACAAAATTTTTCTAAGGAGGGTAGATGTAAAGACCCGTGTTTTTAAATAATTTTCAGGTAATAATGTTGGGGAAATGTGGGGAATTGAAAATGACTTAATGTGGGCCAATGTGAGTGTAGCATTTGCACTTGGGTTCTTTTATAATACATTAGAAACTTAAGGGGTGAAAGTGCAAAGGAGTGGGTGTATATACACTTGTGTAATGCTTCTACTTTACCAAAAATCAACCCCTCTCTCTTTGTTTAGGCCGGCCCTCTCTCTCTCTCTACACTCTCATACATCTTCTTCAAAACCTCACTAAAATCCACCCCTCTCACTCCCCAAACTCAAGATTCAACCTCATATCCTACTTCTACGCGTGATTTGGAGTCCGGGTCTCCGTGATTTTCGCTTGGAGCTACATTTTTCGGTTTGGGAGCTTCAAGAACAAGGTTTTTTCCATTTTCTAACCATTTCAAGCTCACTCCTTGAGGTAGGGGACAAATTTCTACTCCTTCTAGTTGTATATTGTTGATTTGTTACACATACTCTTGCCTTGCTCACTAATTTATTGTAAATCTTGTTTTCCACCATGAAAATGAGTTTTGTTCAAGTTTGAGCTTTGATCTATGTTTGGGTTTGTTGAATCACTCAATTGGATGTTAATTTACTCTCCCTCCATGCTTATTTGTTGCTTAGAACCTCAATTTTTAGCTCAAAACATCATATATGCACTTGGGTTGAAATTCCACACCATAAGGGTGAAATTTTGCAAAGTTAGTAATGCCCAGAATCTGTCCGAGCCGCCTGGGTGGGATTGGAGGCCGCTCGGGCGGAAAATCCAGTAAGCACGCATTTTTTTGGTTTTGTCCCTGTTCGTTCCTTGATGCCCGTTTGGCCCCCGATCGCTCATATCTTCTTATAATCGACCTTTGGGACTACGATAATACTCAAATTCACTTTAAAACCATTAATCTAAGATTTTAACACGTGATTTTATTGAACACTTCGTTATGCTTATTGGACATTGATCGTGTTGTGCCGAGTCAAAAATAAATATTTAATAACTAGGAATTAACTTTTATTCCGGAGAATAGCGGTTAAGTCCGAGTGTCGATCCACGGGGACAAATTGGCTGAGTTGCGTTAACTCCAATTAACTTCTAATTTAATTCAGTAAAAAGTTGTTTGATTGGGTGTGAAATTGTTAAACTAAAAGGCGCAATAATTAAAAGTGATTTAAATTGATGGAGAGGGGATCTAGGGTTTATAATCCACTCCTACCGCATAACCAAGCACCGCATAGACATGATTGATACTCGAATCGCAAAGGATTATCGCTAGGGCTTGCAAACCCTAACGATAATCGTCAAGCAAATATAGAGATTGTTAAAAGGCATGGACTATCCCATAGCACGGACCGTCTCACTATCGCGGCACGATCCGTCTTACGAGCATAATCCATCTCAGAACTCCAATCGCACCAGTGAAAACAATTATATGTTTATGGTATTTGAACACGTGTATACAAATACGCAACAAGTCGGAAGAATAAAACCATGATTCCATTGATCATATGAAATTGAGTTCTTAACATATAATCCGATCCGAATAATAACCATAGTCTACGCAGAAAAACAAGGTTACTTGGTGTAGAGCTTCATCCTCCCCCTAGCGAAGGGGTTTAGCCGGACATGGTGATGATCAACATGCTTTGATTTGAAGAACATGAAGAACTATGAGTTTCTCTCTCAAAGTAGCCTCTCTCAATAGTTGGGAACCCTAAAACAATGTTAGGTTGTGCTATTTATACTAAGGGCTCTCAAAATTACATAAAAATCAGTTAAAACGCTAATTCCCGACACCATAGTCCGGACTAAGAAAAGGGTGGTCCGGACTACCAATGCAGAAAGTTCACTAAAGGCCGTGGAGCCCATAGTCCGGATGGGGAATGCATAGTCCGGACTCCCAAGTTAGAAAGTGGTCCATTGGTTCTCTTTCGCTCCTCGTCGCATCCTTGACGCTTCTAAACCACTCCCAAGCACGTTTTCCAAGTCCTTGAGCACTTGGCACCTATAACACCATTCACCAACGAACGCTAATAAAAAACCAACCAAATTAGCTTAACAAAGTGCGAGCTAACAAGGTTTAATGGGTGTTTTTCGGCACCTATCAGACATGCACTATTTTGAGTTGGTTAACCCTTTTTGGCGAAAATTGTGGCGTTTTGAACAAAATGTGATACATGTAAAGGTTTTGAGAAGGATGACTATGAATTCTAGGGCCATCTTTTGGTGCGTCCTTGGCCATGGGTGTACATAGCCCACGAAATCTGGCAGAGGGATTAATTCCCTATTAAAAACAAATGGATATTTTTATGAAATGTAGGAAATGATGTGTTTTATGACTTCATGATGTTTTTGGCGTAAAATGGGATACTTGGACACGCGTTTGGACATGTTGGGATATTTTGGACACTTGGGTACTTCGTGGTCATTTAACACTTGTTTTAGCTTCCTAAATCATACATTTCTCATTGTACTCAAGTCATTTCATATTCCAGTGATCTTATCATCCTTATACACCTAGCGTTAGTAGATTGGTCTTCCTACTGGGCTAGTGAGCTCAACCTATCATTTTCAGGTACCCGGAAAGGCACATGAGATGGATGCTTGAAGTGTGGATGCATGTCATGAGAATTATTTGATCATGAAATTATTTACTCATCTTCATACTTAGTATATTTTGGGAGATGATTTTGTAACTTTAAATTCCTCAATCTTTTGACTATTTCAAATTATGTAATACTTTAAAACCTTTGATATTCATGCATGTGGGTACGGGTACCCTTGGCTAGAATCTCATTTAAACTTTGACTTTGGAATTGTATAATTGACTTTGACTTTTCAATGGAGATGTGAATGACTTTGATTTATCCTATGTGGATATTATTTGTATTTTGGTTATTAAAATTGAGGGCGTGACAAGTTTTGTTTGATGTTTTTTTTTTTCCTATTTTGATCCTGATTACTTTGCGTTTTATTGTGTTATGGTTTGAGCTGGGAATCCCTTGGGATTCTCTACCGCTACCACTTGAATTGGATTCATCATTCCGTCCCCTAGGTGTCGGGTCTACTTAGGCAGGTGTGTCTGCGAGTCGGTGGCCCAGTTAGCCTCTTGTCGTTCTCATTTCACTTGCTAGTGGTTTTGGTTTCATTCCTGTCTATTGATGTAATCGGTGTCGGATGGCGTTATGAAACGATTTTTTGACTTTTTTTTAAAAAAAAAAGACTTAATTAGTATGTTTGCCTCTAAGAGTGCGAGTGGACAAATGTTCAAATGATGGATTTTGAATATGACAACGGTTGTTTATTTTTGGATAACTATAGGTTTATATTTTGTAATGGTAAATCTTTTGCAATGGTTTTTATAAAGACTCTTTATTGACTTATTTTTGTATGTAAAATATAGGATGGACCTCGTTTAATGAGTTCGATTCAGGCCTCCGAAATCTATGAGCCAACTCTGAAGCACTCAATGTATTTTCAAAATCATAGCTGCTGTAGGATTGAATAAAATAGTATTTGTGTATTTGACCCATTGAAATCTTTATAGTGCATGCAGCTGTTGGCACGTAAGAGAGTTTTAATGGAAAAATTTGTGGGTACCGAATGGGTACTACGTGTCCATGCCGAGCACGAGCTCGGCCGTCCAAATGTGTTTTGGACGGCTGAGATTGATTCCCTCTCTCTCTCCTCTCATCCGCCCACTCTCTCTCCTCTTTTTCTCTCTCCTCTTCCAGACTGTTGGATCGCATTTTGGACGGCTTAGATTACCGAGCGGGTACCACGTAGGCAGTACCCACTCGGCACTGAAAAATTTCTCAATTTAATGAATACTCCATCCAAATTTTCTAGAGCCGCCACTATATCCAAAGGGCTTTAGGGAGCCCACAATGAGCTCCACCTTGTAGTACTCTGTTATATTATCTACGTCAATAAAGATATTAATTTTTGTGAAATCATTATCCACATGAAGCCCGTCTTTGAGCATCAAGAGGAGTATAATGTTGGAAAAAATACAGTGGCAATCATCGATTCCAAATAACAAATTCCATTGATATAATCATAACAGAATACAAGAGTAATTACAATAACAGAATATGAAATACAGAGATACAAACAGTAATCGGAAGCCGAGTCATGTGTAACCACACTCTCCTTAACAAAGATTCGCCGCCTACCGTGGGTGTTGTAGGTTGAACCGACGTCTTCGTCCCAGGATACAACGGCTAGAACCACGGCCGACAGAACACCTCTATCGACTGCCTTGGCGAACTAAAGCTAACGCCTGCCTCTCTCTCTCAATAACACTTTCTGGAATATGTTGTGATGCACGAATTTGTGTGTCGAAACCAAAGGCCAAAGCAGCCTTTTTATAGCTGATGAAGAGCCTCAAGCATCAAATGCGAAAATGAATATGCCAATGAATTTAGCAATTCATTTCAGAATATGTAACATCCAATCTTGATTACAAATTTGAATGGGATGAAATCTGCCATTCAATCTCCATCATGGGGAGGTTACGGGATGTTATTACTAGCAATTAACATCGAAATATTCTGCCATCAACGCGTGTAATAAACAGCTACGTGGGTCCTTTCGGTTGCCTCGTGACCCTCCGAACGCCCGGTTTCATTCACACCGAATTTCCGAGAAATTTCCAACATATAAATCAGCACAATAATGTTAAATTCATATGGTTGGTATTTCTTAATTTATCATGATTAGCATTGCAGGTAAGCAATTTCGTCCTTTCAAAATATTTTATTGTTTTCTTTTTCAATTTATTTTTGGAACTTTGTTCACTCTCAACCCACATTTAATTTACACGTCCTAGACGATGATGAAAGCACATGTAACGTCAATCCTTTGACTTTTATACAATCAAATGCATACTTCTTTTTATAATACAATTTAATTAATTTGATTTTGTTTAACACCAGCGTCCTCAAATCTTCAAACTTACGTAAACTTCTGGTAATCACATGGAGGGTACGAGAGACTAAAAATGGAGCAGGGACATCAATTCTTTTATCTAAAAATAATTAGAATGGTGTTTTCTAGAGGTACTAAAAAAAAATCAAGAACTTGCAAGAAGAAGGTAAATTTTCTACTCCCTCCATCCCTTTTTTAAATGTGTTAACTCGTAAATTCAACTTATTAAACAAACATCATCATTACATATTTCACATCAACTTTTTCATTCACTTTACACTTCTCACATCAATTTTTACCTCTACTTTCTAATATTATCCTCCACTTTTACTTATTAACTCTTTACCCACTAACTTTTCAAAAGGGCAAAATGATAATTGTACAAACTTTTACCCATTAACTTTTCAAACCACACATTTATTTAGGGACAGTCCAAAATGAAAAGTTAAACACTTAAAAAGAGACGGAGGGAGTATCAATTATACCACGTATATGCCAAATACTAGCTATAAGGTGAAGACCATAAACTTAGAGCATATCAAGGCTAGTGCCGGACCCGATATTTGGGTTGTTCAATCCTGACATCAAGCTTGGTTGCCCACTTGTTATTGAGTTGTAAACGAAACAAGTCAAAAAAAAAAGGAGGAGATTACATTTAGTTTGAATTTTTTTAAAAAAATCAAGAATCAAATGTAACTCTAGTTTTAGTGGTTTATTAGTAGCACGATCCAATTCAAAGAAATTAAACAACTCCTCGTTGCTTTGTTTGAAGCAAATTCTTCAATGGGAATGGATCCTCTCTATTCCAAATGTTAGACTTGTTAAGATCCGGATCATTCTTCAATTAAGTCTTCGTACTTTAACTTATCAAAGTACTGATTTTCAATTAGATTATTACTAATGTATTTAATCTATCTTGTGACATAATAGTCCGAAAATAATTTTTTATCAACTTCAACTTAGAAACCACCATCTTTCCAATAAGACCTTATAAAATGAAGAATGGCAATCGATTTTTTTTACTTCTCTTGGCAATATTATTTTCAAATGTCTAAGTACTAGGAGTAACTCATCCCCATAAATATCATCAATTCTTTTACGATTTAGTGCAATGCTTTTTCAATTGCTCTTCACTTACACTTTTGAATTTTGCGTTAAACAAAAAACCAAAGATTGCTTCATAAAGTTCAAATTGCTCAAACAGATATTTAAGTGATGTAAGAGTTTGATCTATAGTGTAGAGGAAATAAGTAACTCTAAAATTGTCTTCTGGCGATTGATTGATTGACTTCTATCAGCATCATCTCCCACATCCTCGTCAAATTACTTATTTCTATGAACAATTCTTTTTTTGCAAATACTGTATCAATTCCGACTTCATATGCAAGTTTTTTTCTTCCTTCATCAAGTCTTCAAAACCATATTCTTTAAGATTTTCAAAGAATAAAATTAGCTCCATTTATTCTTGTAATATTGCAATACCTTCACATTCCATATCTCCTCGTGGAAGAACTTTGCTAACCTGATTAACTTTGTCTAAAATTTTTAACAAATACATAAACTAATCAAGAACTCAAAATCTTTTAAAGTATTTTTGCATAAGCCTTTAGTTATCAATGGGTTTTCTTCTTTTAATCTAAATAAATAAATTTGGTGTTTATAATTGTTTTTGTTAACTTTTTCTTTCGTTTCTCCATAGTGAGTGTTGCTCAAGCCCGGGGGCTTAACCTAGAACCAGCTCAGATTCTTACCCTTAACCCTCACAGGACAATCCAACATATTCCCACTTTTCAGTGGAAACATTATACGAAATCCGAATCCCGCAGAGAGTAATATTGCTGAGATAGAAATCCACTAAAAACTCTTTACCTTTGCGTTTTTTATTTTTCCTTTTTTGTGTTGGTGAAGCTATTGCCGAACCCACTTGGCTTAAAAACAACTTGAATAATGACTGGATCCGATTCCATAATCTGGGACAGGAGTTCCTCTGTTTCATCTTTTCGTTCATTTGTCTTTTCAAAATTGGATCTTTGAAAGAATTTATTCTAGATAACCGAGGGGTTTGGCCAAGTGAACATGAGAAAAGAATAAGTTCGTCTTTCTTGAGCTCGCACGTTCTAATCTCAAAAACGCCCAACATTCCAAACATTGTGCCACTAGAGGGTTTGTCTGATTGTTAACTTTAAGGGCTCGGTATTAATCGAGGCAAGCGTAAACTGGCTGAGACATCCGGTTATCAAAATAAAATAAAGAAAAGAAATGATTCTAGCTTTGCAACCGTGGTCCTTTGGAAAGCACATTTTCTAGGCTTTTTTTGGGGGGGAATTCAATGTGCAAGTTGGTATTGGATGGGCCTTTCTTTGCCATTTATGCTTTGACTGAAAACCGTGGAACAGGGGAGGGAGAGAGGGATATGGCCTTGGAGAATCTAATCTTTACTTTCCTAGAAAGGAAAGATTTGGTTTATACTGATCTCCACAAATTTCTTCTTTTGGCTCTTTTTTATTTAGAAGCCATTGTCATAATTTGGCAGAATCTAAGTTCACTTATTGCCATTTATTTATGCCAGAAAATGGCAACGCTATCTTTGGTGCCAAATAGGCACGAAAAGATGGTATTGCCAATTTTCCCACTTCATCCAAGCCAAGCCAGTTGATTTTCTTTGAAAAATGAGACGAGTGTAATTCTCTGATCAGAATTTAAGAATATAACAATGTTACTATTTTTTGACATTTTTTACACCGTAGCAAGCCAAAGAATAGCTTTGACACCAATGGGCAATGGATAAAGCCCAAAATCACCCCTGAAACATTTGAGGGGTCTACTTAGGTCAAATGTGACGAATCACTACATAGCTTACAAGAAGAAGAGCACCAAAACTAATATTCTCCCTTTTATAGATGCAAAAGTTTGATAGATTCGTCTGATGATTTGTCGGTAAAGATGCTAGGTGACGTAACAAAGCAAACTTGGATGTTTTGAGGTGTAAGCATCTCCAACACAAGCTCTCTCATTTTAAAGAGCCAAAATTAAATTTAAGGGGTGGATGTGACAAAAAGATGGATGGGTCCCTCTAAACAGTACAACTTTTTGAAGAAAAAAGAACATAAATTACAAAATCTCCCTTTAATATGTCACTTCCACTCTTCATTTTAGAGAGGAGACCTTGTGTTGGAGATGATATACGGCAAAGATGCTTTTGTAGAGACCTATGAGTGATCTTCTAGGGTTGTAACTTCAGAATTTCCTTAATAAAATCTTAGGCATTTCGTAATGAATAATGATACATACACAAACTTTGTCATACCCAACCACAACCCCACTCACATGGAGTGTGGGGCCCACATGTGGGGCCCATGTGGGACCCACACCCCATGTGAGTGGGGTTGTTGCACAAAATTTGTGTCACAATCATTTTTGTTTCGTAACTCTCTCATGGGACATCTCCACAATTGTGTCGTCTACCTTAAATGGTTATGCAGTGTTTATTGGCAAATACTAATATATTCTACAGTTCTAGCTTGTCGACGCAAGACTGCGCCAGTTTCGAGGTCTTGCGTCAACATTTATAGACAATACATTATTTGAACACAAGCTTCCGATGCACCTTTCTTGGTCAATATGTCCGAAGTTTGTGGCTAATGGTAGTAGTGGTATGACATTTTTAAAGATCGGCCTTTTTTTCTTGGACTATTATAAGGGTACTAAAATAGGAGAGACCCTTAAAAATTGGATTTTTTTTTTAAAGCCTAAGGCGGCCGCATCTCGATATTTTAGCTAGAATCAGCTCTGGGTTCCATTTGCGATTATGCAGAAGACACAAAATGATTTAAAACACGAACAACAAAGGTAAACGAAATCAACCAAATAAACAAGTGGAAAAGAGAATCATCAATTCACCATGATCCAGACGGGACACACCTGTGCCCGACCGTCCAAACGGCCCCAAACTCCGTCTGGACACGATCTACTGAAACCTCCAGAATTGCAGCCACTGAGCCGCACAAAACACTCCCACCACCCGTCCGCTTCGAGTAAAACTCATCTTTATCTCTTTCACGATCGATCTGAGAAAAAGTGTAGTTCACGCATTGCCATTCTTTCCCTCAATCGTAGTCGCTTTTAGTTGGAACTCCTCTACGTGCTGCGATCTTGAGCTATCTCTGTGCCTTCCACCTTCTCAGAAGGCCTCTTTTCATACTAGCGGTATGACACCTTTCTGTAATAATTGCATTTCTGCTTGAAATTTTCATACCGATTGCAAAGAAATGTTCGAAATTTTCGTAATTACTTGATGTGTTTCACTTGGCAAAACAAAAAGGATTGCGTGATATGCGTTTCAGGTGTTATATTCGCCTGGAACAGTTTGTTTACCATTAACTGTTTACTCGTATTCATTTTTCGGTACTAAATTATGATCTTCATTTATGAAATTGCAGTTGAGGCCAAAGAACAAGATCAAGGAGATGTGATTGATCAGAGCTTGTTCAGTTTGTTTTTTCGTACTAAATTATGATCAAGGAGATGTGAACATTGCTTACCTTGCTGGAAACTGGAAAGTGATTTCAAAATGATACACACTGCTTCTGGAAGGCCAAAAGCATTTAGTAGTTTAACAAATTACACTAGTGGTAACAAGGGATTACGCAATAAATATCTTCGAGTAGATAAATCTGAATTATGGTTAACTAAATACATGCATTTTCATCGTGTAAGTCAGGCATCATTGTCGTAGCCGGGGCAAAAAGTCGAGCGATCGCCCTGGGACCCTCCAAGATAAGTCCATCAACATCAACTGGGGTCTGGAAGCAGCATATTTCTCCATAAACAACCGGTAGATATGAGCTCTGGCGGCTGAACAATCATCGCTTCAACTGTGATTTCTTAGTACGGAGATATGTACCAGGATCTCGGTTATTCAACTCTGTTTTCCTGCAATGAAGCAGCAACATCAACCTCAAACTAAACAACAAAATTAACCAAGAATTACATTAGAAACTTAATTTTGTATCAACATAAATTTGTACAAGAACACAATCAGTTTGCAACACAGGATCGAGAAGAATAGAGCTTAAGTGGTGACATGGATATAATATCAGCATCCATAGCTGCAATTCCTGGAACTCAATTCTGGTGGCAAAGAAACCATAAAAAAGGGGGGATCAATATACAGGTGCTCTCAAAGGAGGACAAATAAGAAATGAATGGCATAACAAGGCATTAGGAGTTAAATTTCAAGGACTAGACAAATCTGAAGTCTGGTTGACTAAATATACGTATTTCTCATGTCAAAAAAAAAAAAAAAAACCATACATATTTCTATTGCATGTCATGTTGGCTGTTGTTGCCGGGGCAGAGAGTTTGGGCTGGTAACTAGAGCAGTCGCCCTGGGACCTTTCAAGATAAGTCCATCAACATCAACTGGAAGCAGCAGATTTCTCCATAAACAACCAGTAGAGGTTATCTCTGGTGGATGAACAATCATCAAACTGTCATCACTTCTGTTCAACATTCCCATTACACTCACAGAATTGCCTTCTTCTACGTACCTGCCAAAAGTCATGCAATTTGTAGCTAAGAGCTGTTCCGTAACCACATCAACGAAGTGGTAAAAATACAATATACTAAATGCTTTTGTTACCCTTCTTCCAGACGCAATAAGCGGGCTTCAGCTGAGAGGTTTCTGTCTCTCAACCATTTCCTCAGGTGAGTTGAGAGACTGCTGCGCTTTCGCGCGGTGGCAACGAGTCTGCTCTCAATGATGAGGGGAATCACTTTGCACCCAGGTCCAGCTTTCACCAGAGCTCTGATACCAGATTTACTATCGGTTATGTAAAAGTCAGTGGAGAACCTCTGCCATGTTAAAGCCCTAGCACATCAGTATTTAACTTCCTTTTAGAGCTAGTTGTCAGTAGAATCTCTCAACACAATATACTCAATAGCAAACAGGAGAACAGTAGCGAACTTCTAACTATTAGGGATACAACTGTATCTTCCAACTGTATGCTTAGTGCTTCCACATCCTTTCTTACATGCAAAAGGAAAATACCCAGGGAGGTCTGGTTTGCTCCCAAATATACGAGGATGAAACATATATATCCCCAACATCAAATACCATTTTATAAAAGGAGAACCTAATTATGATGTCCACTTCATTTTGAAATTGTGAACAATTCATATTTACCAAAATCGTCCATTAAACAGTGTGGATTAACAAAGCAATTATACAGCTGGCCATTAGAACTAAATCAATATCCTGTTTATCAAAATGCATGGAATAAGCATGTGATTTATGGGAACGGTGAAACACTGCAAGAAGATTGAGAGAAATGTGGATAAATTGAGGGGGGACAAAATGATAGCAAAACAAGTCCCATTTGTGTCAAATGTTGATAAAGCCTATTCTCGAACACATATATTAGCTTTAACCTCGCCTATAGACTTTTCGTTACCCGACGTTACAACCCTAATTCAAGTTCTAATTGATCCTAAGAATGACATGGTTTGGCTTGTTTATATGGTTTGTTGCTTAGTCAGTGTGATGTTCTTGAACTTTCCGGTGTTAGGCATTCCCTTCACGAGGCTACAAGTCTTTATTTGATTAAGCATTGTTCATGAGTCGTATTATGCGGAACATTTTTATTTGCTTACATTTATTCCACCGCATCCGCATAGGTGTTGAGAGTACCCAAATGCACCTGTTTCTAATTATTTCCTTTTGTGAGTGCAATCCTGTGAGCTTTGAGTCGAAGCTTAGTTTTGATGGAAATCCAGGTTATCTCTCACTTTGAAAAGGATCATGCTCATGCTAGCAAATTTTTCACTCCCCGAGAATTGATGCCATGCAATTCTTTACAACATGATAGTATTTTGAATTTGTTTGCCCATCATATTTTCTTGTGAAATTTATGAATGTTGCCTAATTCATGATTTTAAAATGAAAAAGTTAATTTGTTGTTTGATTGGAGAATAAATTCAGTGTTTGTGGGTGTCATTGTTGTAAACCCTCACGAGACTTCACTCGTCCTACTCGGGCCGCCTAAGGGTTTAAAAGGCTTGTTGCATATGCTAAATGCAAATGCTGATCCTCCGACACAAGATTATATTAATGTAGTTTGTCTTATTAATGTACTCTCTCCAGCCACCTAAGAATCCTTCAGCTATGGCTATGAATAAAAATCTCACACGACACTAATAGATACCCAAACTGATCTGGACCGATCAGGGTGGTTTTCATCCGTTTTTAAACCGTGGATTCAGTTTCGATTTTAATTTGAAACAACCGGAGGATTTCGGTTTGGTCTTGGTTCAAGTATGAATATATACAATATCCGCATCGATACGTAAATCCAAACTGTAATATATAGTATTTACCTAAATGCCATCACAAACACACACACAAACCTATATACACACCCACAAGACATAGCTAGGGCTAAGTTCAGTAGTTCCTAGGTGTGCCTCACCCAACTCTAGTTACACCTGCTCACTCTCTCACCTCATGTAGGCTTCAGCTTTCTCTTCTTCTTCTTCCGCCAAGCAGATCCTCCACGGTAGCTAGATCTCTTTCTCTCTCTCTCAAGTCACAATTCACCTCTGGCTTCAGCTTTCTCTTCTTCTCCTTCCGCCAAGTAGATCCTCCATGGTAGCTAGATCTCTTTCTCTCTCTCAAGTCACAACTCACCTCTGTCTGTCTGTTTTTTTGACATAAATTTTACAGTATATGGGATATCTCTACAATTTCTAGATACTCTTTGCTTGCGATTTTTTAGATTGATGTTGATTATCTGATCTGATCTAATCAACAGCTCACCACCGGGTTTGGAAAAACATCAAACTGAACCGATCCCCGTCGGGTACGTTCACGGTCTAGGTGGAAAGAAATGATGCAGTAAAATGTAGGGTCATTGTGTCATTTTAGTGTACTCGAGTGTGTGTAGGGTTTTGAGTCTATAAATAGGTGTCTAGAGTCGTCATTAGGTAGTTTGATATTTGAGGAATTATATTTTGAGAGCTTTTGCTCCTTGTATGTCAAGTTTAGGGATCCTCTCTCTAATATATTTATTTCTAGATTTGATTTTATTTTAGAGCTCCTAGGCTTGATCCTAAACATTCATCTCAACTGAAATTACTCGCCGGAAAGCTAGTGTCGCCGCAAAATCTTCCCGGAGACTCGCCGTTATCCTTAGCTCACACCTAGACCTTCGATCCATCTCTTTCGCACTGTTCTAGTCCTAAATCACGTCCCAAATCCCCAAATCAGAACCTTAAATACCAAATTGCGGCACACCCAAGGTTTTGAAACCCTATTCTACTAAATCGAACCTGTTCGAACCTCGAATCTGAGAATCGACTTGTTTTCAACCCAGTGTTTTAAATGGCTCACGGCGCACCAAGGCGCAATGGTCCCCTGGAGCAATAGCGCACGGCGCGGTGTGCGCCATAGCAAACCGTGGCGCACTTTATTATAACGAGTGGAATTCTAAAAGAGGCATAACTTTCAACACAAGCAAACGCTTTTAAAATGTTCAAATGTCATAAAACATAAACATTTCAATGTTTAATCCACCAAATGCTACGCAAAACATAAAATCCATAAAAAGCTAACATATAGACGTTTAGCTTTGGAGACAACAAAATTAAGGATACGGTAATTACAAAGGAGAATCAGGAGATGATAGAGCAGCAATAGTTGCCAAAAAAAAAAACATAGCATAGCTTTAAAAAACAGAGCAGCAATACTTGTATAAAAATAAAAATTTAAAAATTTAAAAAAAAAAAAAAAACAGAGAACTTTGTCAAAAAAATGTGCTGAAAAAAAAAGATAAAAAAAAAAAAAGAATGCAAAAAAAAAAAGAAGAAGAAGAAGAAGAAGAAGAAGAAGAAGAAGAAGAAGAGGAGTGGAACAGAGATCGATTGCAGAGAAGAAGAAGATAATATGCTGCTGCTGCTGGCAGGAAGATAATACACTGCTGCTGCTGGGCTACTGCTGCCTGCTAATGAATACGATAGATAGATATCTTTGATTTGTAGGGTCAAGAGTTAAGGAATTTATCCAGAACATTGCCCACCTTTTGTGCAACATAACTCAATGCTGAGATTGATTTGAGGCATAATATGATATATAAAAAATAAAAAAAAAGGCTAAAACATTTTATGGCGCCACAGCGCCTCGACTTGTGGCGCGTGCCATAGCGCCATTTGTGCGCTTCTGTGTCGTGTGCCTTGCCATGACCCCCCATAGCGCAAAGGGTGCGCCTCGCCATGCGCTATAGCACAATAGTGTGCGCTATTTAAAACACTGTTTCAACCAAGAGCTGAAGCTGTCGACGCTGTTTGAGCGTGTTTTGTACCTTTAAAAAACCTTATATCGAGAGATCTGAGCTCGGCTCAACCTGTTCATGCGTGATCATGATTTTCAAGCACTAGAAATGCGATTTTCGAACCCTTAATCTGGTGAACCCAACGTGATTCGAACCAGTTTTGAGTCTTATAAGACTGCGATCAGATATCTGACCCTGTTCAAACACTAATCTGGTGAACTTGACATGATTCGAGGTTGATTAAGAGCTATTTCTAACCAGATCTGACTTGTGAAGTTGTTACTTGCGATTTCAGTCCATTATTTGGCTGTCACGACCTATGTTGCATGGATCCTTCATTTTGGCTGAAGTACGCACGTCGATGTGTCCGACATGCGTATCCATTTTGGACACTCAGATCCTCTAATTGTCATGATATTTACAAAAAAAAATAATAATAATAAATCTTTTTTTTTTTAACCCCTTGCTGTTTGAATATGTTTTTAAATACATTTTGCGATACGTAATCTGAAAAATTTATGTAATATGTACTACAAATAGGTGTTCACGATGTGTCCCCGTACCCACACCCAATTAGGGGACATATCCCAGTATCCTAAGATTTAAGTTTAGGAAGGTCCGACACTTGGATTCGCACCAGCACTCGATTCTCGCACCCGAGTCCATGCAACATAGGTCACGACTTCAGATTTGGTACTATCCAATCAATCTGTCGCTGAGGTAGGTCTACTGATTCAAGCTCGATTTTGGTGTTTCTTTCAGCAATTTCTACTGAGTATGGGTTGTTGAGTGTCTTAGTTGAGTTGGAACTACTGAGTTAACTTGATGTCGTAGTACTGTGATTGGGTACTGAGCTGACTGGGCGTGGGCATGATTTTGTTGACTGTATTAGACAATTAAAATGGCTCATAGAGGTAAAGGAAGAAGGGGAGGTGGAGCAGATTTGGTGAACAATGATGATAGTTTTGACTATGACAATCCGAATCGGTATAGTAATGAGATTCGATAGTTGAGCAAAAAGGTTACTACTTTAATTGAGGAAGTGCGACCCTAGCAACCTCAACCAAAGGTAGTGATCCTCTTAAGAATACTCGAATTCAATATGAGGATTCCTTATTAGCTCCGCATTGGCATTAGCGTACGGTTGAAGTTCTCAAGTTCGATGGAAGCTCACAAGAGTTCGTTGATTGGTTGAACATCATTGAGAGTGTGTTCGAATATTGTTATGCTACCGAACAAAACAAAATGAAATTAGCATCTGCTTGCCTTAAGGGAAGAGTTTTGGATTGGTGGACACAACTCAAAGTTGGTCGACAAAGAAGAGGCAAAGAAAAGATCAAAGATTGGGGATAAGATGAAGAAGAAGCTCAAGGAATGGTGCAATTCTTGCCTTTCCATCGTCATCCTAATGCCAATTCCTTGACTAGTTCTGGTAAGACTAGTAAGTCCTTAGGGGCCATACCAACTAAAAATCAAACCTTTAATCTGCACCTTGGAGGCTAGAAATCAGTCACCTACTGAAAATCAACCTTTAATCGGTATCTTGGAAGCTAGAAATCGGTCACCTAGTGGAAGAATTGAATGCTTCAAGTTGGGAGAACCAGTTCTCGAGTTGGAAGTTGGTGAAAAAGCTTGCAAGCGTGTTCTTAATTCCCTCTTTTTTGAAGAGGTGAGAGAACCATGTTGGGATGATGAGTATGATAATGTTCCAATCTTTGATGAGTTTTCACTTTTCAAGTGAAAAGTTTGGAATGACTTTGAAGACGTTCCTATGTTTGACGAGTTTCCAAAGGAGGATATTGATGATGATGATGATGATGTTCCTATCTTTGATGGGTTCCCACATGAAGATTTTGAGGATGATCCGGTCTTTGGGGCTAGTGGTGATTTAGATGGTGTTCCCATGTAGTTTGATAAGAGTTTAGTGTTGACATTGATGAGGGAAGACTTGTTAATGTGATCAAGGAAAGCTATGTTATGGCCAAGCAAGGAAGCACAAGAAGAAGAGAATGGAATTGGTGCGTTACCAAAGCCGGAAAAGGCTGCTTTTGATGTCCCGCCAGTTTAGGTGATTTCAAAAAGCCGAAGCTTGTTAGTTGTTTCTAGGAGATACCTCTTGAATTGTCAATGGTGCAAGATGTTCAAGTATGTGGTACCTCAACTAGCTCCAAAGTTGCCAAAGGAGGGTGGGGAGTCTAGGGACCTATGATGCATGGACACGGGTACGTGAATCGGATATGGGTGTAGATCCAAGTGTCGGACACCTCAACCATGAGAAAAAGACGATTTATGGATATGTAGCCAAATTTTGATACAGGTGCAGGGATACACCACGTAATTTTTATATATTTAAATATTAATATTTTTAAATATCAGTGTTCTAAAAGTCGGTCAAGTCGGCCGACTAGTCGGCTCCAAGTCGCTAGTCGGAGGTACCCCAACTTGATCGAAATTCGACTAGTCGGGAAAAAATCGGCGATTAGTCGGCCAAGTTGGCGATTAGTCGGTCAAAAGTCGCTAGTCGGCAGCCGACCGACCTAGGACCAACTAGCGTCTTTTAGAACCTTGTTAAATATCTTTAATATATTTTTTTATCAAGGTTCTAAAATTCGCTAGGCGCTCCCAGGGCGGCCGGGCACCTTCTAGCTTCCAGGGGCGAGTACTCGGTGCCTAGTCGGGATAGTCAGGCTAGTTGGTGAGGGGCTTTCTAGCGCCTAGGCGGCAAGTACTCGGCCTTCCAGACTATGTAGCATGGACACCGACACGGATACGGACGCGGGACACGGGAATTCTAAAAAATGGACACAGATACGACGGGGGACACGGCAAAAATAAATAAATAAATAATTAATTATACGTATAAATGAATCATATATGTATGCAATAACAATATATATACATAGATATATTCACTTTTCTTTTGATATGTAAGATATCTACACTGTTATTACTAGTATATATAGTCGTACACACATAATGTAAGATATACACCCTCAACGGAAATATATATACCAGTACATACATCCATATATATATATACACACATACACAACGATAGTGTGTGTATATGGGGGACACGCGTGTCCATGCTGTGTCCCCCTCTAAAAAATAATTTAATTTAAGGGACACGCCACATGGCGCGTCCAATACGTGTCCCCGCGTGGGACACGCGTGTCGCCGTGTCCCCGTGTCCAATACGTGGACACGGCGACCTCTAGAAGTGTCGGTGCTTCATAGCTTCCAGACCTTCTTTTTTAACACTGTTTTTGATATATGTTTTTCATATATTTGATATATTTTTTTATATGTTTGATATATATTTTTTATATGTTTGATATATTTTAAAGGAAATGTGGCCCAATCCTAGTACAACCCCCGAATTCATAATAAGATGAACACTAGACAATAAAAGTAGGCCCATATTTGTAGCCTAATTTAATAAAGGAGTCCAAATAAACCCATTTCAAGGTTCATAAGCAACTGGGTACGATTCGTACAGGGGTTTCAGGGTTCGTAAACTATGAAGCACGGGTACTCCAAAAATGTTGTTGTACGAGTACCGGGTACTGGTACGGGTACGGATGGTACGGAAAAATAAGTACCGGGTACGGGCAAAAACGTATCGGGTACTTTTCCACTGCTCGGGTACAGCTTTGGTACGCCTGGGTACTCCGATGGGTACTTTTCTAGGTACGTTTGGGCTAATTTTTAAAAAATTTAGAACTTCAAGGGGTCTAAATGAAAAGGATTAAAACTTAAGGGGTTCATGTGCAATTCTGATTGCCTTTTAACACAAACAGATCGTGTTTCATCAGATAAGGCTTTCTCATTTGAGAGAGGAGCTGCAGCAGCCATACATACGAGCTCTCATCTCCTCTTTGACTTCGATTGGTTAGTCTCTCTCTCTCTCTCTCTCTGTGCTGATAGTTTCTTTGGCACTAAATCAGTTTCTTTCCTCCTCCTCTTCTATCTCTATGGCTGGGTACAGATCTGTGACTGAAAACGGTAACTTAACTATGAAGTCTGAACTCTAAAACGACATTGCACTTGTTTGATCTATGCACTTATGAACTTTTAACTTTTATTTATGCTGCTTTTTGTTGGTAAAATGGGTTTATTATTTAGTTTGTGCAATGGAACATAGTAAAATAGGGGGGAAAAAAAAAATTACACTTACGTACCCAACCGTACCCTTACCCTACTTTGTTAGGTTTTTGCCGTATCCGGTACCCCGTACCGGTACCCGTGCTTCCTAGTTCGAAAGCAACTGGGTAGGGTTTGTTTTAGGATTTCAAGGGTCATCTGGGTTTCGGTTTAGGGTTCCGAATGTCGAATTTGGTTGTTGGGTCGATTATGGTGGGTGTCGAAGACTTCAGAGGGTGTGGATTATGATGGATGTAAGAGGCTAGGGTTTCAGAGGTCTAGATTGTGAGAACGATAGACAGGTAGGGTTTCTAGGGTGGATTATGAACCAGCTCTGATACCATGTTAATTAGAGAGAGAGAGAGAGAGAGAGAGAGGGAGGGAGAAGTGTATAGGGTGTTAACTAACCCTAACACATGTCACTGTTATTTATATTATTGATTATCACGTTACATGCCTAAGATAGGAGATGTGGGACTGACACAAACTATTCTAGCATTATCCCCTCTCTCAACCTAGGGCATCACTTGGCATAGGCAAAGCAACCAAGGGCTATAAAAGATGACTTCAGTGGTCGCCTTGGTAAACGAGTACTGTAGTGAGTTTTAGGTGAATGTGAGGGGTGCAAGACACGTGAACTAAGTTATGTTCAGTCTCCATAATTGTGTACCAGAATGGATTTTCATTAGCGGATTCAAAGAAGTGCTAAAGCTCATCTAGTGCACTCTATTTCCCATTTTTGGCTTCTGCATCAGTTGTGCACTAGTCAAGCTCTTGTCTACGGTTCTTACAAAGGAGTGATAGCTATGGATCTAGGTGTGATGTTTAAACTTCTTTCTTTTGCTTCTTCTCTTTATGACTAACCTGATCATTGGTTAGCGTATCACTTTCCTGTGGCAAGAGTCAGTGGTCCAAGAGTGGATAAATCATCAGCCTATTGTAGTTTGTTTTGACCTGTGCTTTGAATGAATAAGCGGACACACAACTCAACACTGTCGCCCATCTTCCACCGGACACTGTTCAAAGCCCCTCGTAAAGCCCAACAATTCTCATATTCTTGACCCTAGGTTCGCCTGATAACGGCCCTTAAAAACCCATATTTTAATCAATTCCCAAGCAACAACAACCAATGGTTATCAGTCTATAAAGCCAACATTATCTAATGCCACTCATCAATTTTGGCTTCCAATCATGAAGAAATGTTCAACTCCTCAAACCAATCGCACCATGAAGGACAAAATTTTGCCCACAGTGTTCTTTACATCATGAAGGCATGGTCAACAAGTTACAAAGAGAAGGCACAAAATAAAAGGAGCACACCATGAAGGGACAATGGTTATTCGAAAAATCAAATGTGAGGCTAAAAGTACCAAGAAACGATCTGACATCGGTTATCATCTCAAGTTAATCCAACATTTTTGCAGTCACACAGAGAATGACTACACTCAATTGGTACAGCAGGGAATTCACATACCTCAGAGTATGCTAATCTCCAGTGGAAGCATGCCCTGACCCTCGGACCATCTATAGGCTTCAATCCCAGTCCTCCATATTCATACAAGACAGTAGAAGTATAAATGCATCGAGAAGCCTTTTCATATGAAGATTCCAAGGAGACACTGCCACATGTGACAACCTGAAAGCATAAAAAAGTTAAAGGCAATTAGAGTATACTTAACTACCAAGGCAAATTATTACCTCCTATAATCTTAGGTTACGAATGATAAAATATGGGGATGAAAAGAGGCTATTCTTCTCAAAAGAAATAGAAGCAACTGCCTAGTCAGCTTGTAGATGGGTATTAAGCTATTTTTTCCCCTTCCCTGTTTACAGCATTACGCACATTTGAATGCAATTTGAAGTTTAAGTAACAGGGCTAAGCAAAAAGAATTGATGATGGAATCAAGTGGCGCACTAGTCTGAATAGGGACTTTGGGGACAATGCTTTTGAAGTTCTGCTTTCACAACAGTACCAAAAACAAGGTAAGATATGATGGCCTTGTTCGTTTCACAGTTTTAGTTTAGTTTTAGTTTTGTTTTGTAATCATTACTCTCATTTCTCTCTCTATCTCTCTCCACTCATTACCACTATCTCCAAAACTAAACTAAACTAAAACTACTAAACGAACAAGGCCGATATGACTGTGTCCCAGACATAAAATGTCTAAAACAAGATTCCAAACCAACTATTTCTCCTCCAACCAAAGGATGTAGAAAATAAGAGGTCACATCTTCAGAAAAAATGAGGTTGGAAATATAGAAAGGTATAACTGAGTCTCATATATCTTCCCTCATGTTCAAAAGGAGGAGAAACAATAGAAGTCACTCATTTTGAAGATAATTGACTTATGCAAGGGAGTTAGACATGCTTCACCATCAGGTCGAGATATATAGCACCTTAATGAGATGGAGACATTGAGGACCGACATCTTCATATATATTAGATGATTTACTCAAGACCACACATTCTCACATTAGCTCATGAAGTTAAAACCAATGACTCAAGACTTCGATACCAGTACTCAAAAAGGTAAAAGCATCACAGCTTCAGGTGCTACTCAGTCAATTTTGAATTTGATCGGAATTAAAGCATGCCAAAAATTACTGACAAAATTATAGAACACCAACCAGTTAAGAGCCAATAGCTGTTCAACAATCCCAGATAAGCACTTGTGTGTGCTTCTATGTGGGAGAGAGACAATGATTTGGGTTACAAATAAAATCTGTGGAGTAACATCTTGTTTCCATAATCCCAAGAGTTGGCCTGATGGTGAAGGCCAAGGATCTAAGAATTTGATCACTCCTAGGTCTTTGGTTCGAAATTACATGTGCTATCAATTTCTTCGCAGCCAGTCCATATGGACTTTGACCAGGTTTTAATTGGGCTCCTGTAGTGGATGTTTGGATCAGTTCCTAATTAATCCAGGTGCGCAAAACTGGCTGGATTTCTCAAAGAACATATGGTTCCATCATCATTCCTAAAAAACGCTCAATACACAACCACAGCTAATATCTCGCTACAAGTACTCCTGGGATATTGATGCTACCCAATTATATAGGCTCACCATTAGTCCGATGAATCGAACACGAACCCAATTTTCTTTGGATGGTGAGAATGGGGAAAGTCCAATCAAAACATTTCATGTTTGTACTTTTCTCTCCAATTCTCATCAAAGTACTCGATCCATATGAATGATTTGGCTAGAAACCATACCCTTAACTTTTCTTTTCTTTTCTCACCAAATCTCTCCATCCAGAGGGGTAAAGGACAACCCAAGACTACAAACCCTAGACCTGAAATTGAGCATGGAGAGAGAGAGAGAGAGTACCCCTGTGATCTTGACAAGTTGGCCATCACGAGCGAGACGGAGGTCAGAGTCGGGAAAGGAATGGAGGTAGAGGAGGACGGCACCGTTTCGTCTCCAGTTGAGAGTGTTCCAGACAAGAAATGCTGCGATGAGGGCGGAAAGAGAGAGGAGAGAGAGGAAGAAGGCGGCGTTGTGGACCACCACAAGGATGAATATGGACACTCCGAGGCCTACCAGGAGGAGAGATAATAGCACGTAGATTCCTACTCTTGGGATTGGTTTGCACTTCCAACAATCGCCGTCCTGATCCTGGACTATCGCTGCATTTGACAAGTCGTTCATCTCTGTCTCTCTCCTTCCTCCGCACAGAGAGGGAGAGCGGTCCGTTTTTACAGCAGGATCAGAGCCGAATACTTTTGCAATCAAACATAAAGATATTGTTTTTAGTATTCATTTAATATAAGGACTAAAACACACTCATTCTCTTTATTTTGGATATAATAAATATCCTCATCTCCTTCAACTCTCTCTCTCTCTCTCTCTCTCTCGTTACCCACGCGTTCATCCTTCCTTGTCCACAACTCCGTTGGAGATCAACTTCTCAAATTAATTCTGGGATGTCTGACGCTATATTTTTCAAAAAATTCTCTCTCTCTCTCGTTACCCACCCCCTCCTCCTTCCTCGTCCACTGCCACGTTGGAGATCAACTTCTTAGGTTAATTCTGGGATGTCTGGCGCTATATTTTTCAAAAAGTTGGTGTGGAAACCTGTATAACAAGACCCAATTTAAAAACAACGATATGGAGTAATGGGACAACCGCATAATTGAAAATGCGGTCGATCGTGCTAGTGCCTCTGATGATGAGAATCTCGTCCATCGCTGGCGTATGTGGCAATTAGACTCCCTAGTTAGTAGTTACTGTGCGTCCTTACCAATTTGTAGTTTACTGAAATAAGTTTCTATTGTTCATAATAGATGTGGTATATGGCCTATTCTTATATGGATTGCATAAAAAAAAAACGTTAAATCATATTATGGGAGCAACAATGATAACGACATTATTTTTAAAAATTAGTGAACATCCACAAAATTTGGGCGCAAAATGCTTTTAAAAAATAGTAATACTTCACTAGTTTTGGGAGTTGTGTGATTTTTTGAATTTTTTTACAAAATTAGAACTTTTAAAATTAGTGAAATGTCACTAATTTTTTGGTTGTCAGAGGTGGGGTGGTGGTTGGCTAGAGGTAGGAGTTGATTTTTTGAATTTTCTATACGAAATTAGAACTTTTAAAAATTAGTGAAATCTCAATAATTTTTTGGGTCGCCGAAAGTAGTCAGCCAAAGGTGGGTGGTGGTTGGCTGAAGGTAGGAGTTGATTTTTTGAATTTTTTGTACGATGGGGTGGTGGTCGGCTGGAGGTAGGAGTTAATTTTCTGAATTATCTGTACGAAATTAGAACTTTTAAAAATTAGTGAAATCTCACTAATTTTTGGGGCTACCAGAAGTGGTTGGCCGGATGTGGGGTAATGGTCGGCACGAGGTAGTAGTGGATTTTTTTGAATTTTCCGAACGAAATTAGAACTTCTAAAAATTAGTGAAATCTCGCTAATTTTTTGGGCCGCCAGAAGTTGTTGGCCGGATGTGGGGTAGTAGTCAGCACGAGGTAGGAGTTGATTTTTTTGAATTTTCTATATGAAATTAGAACTTTTAAAAATTAGTGCAATCTCACTAATTTTTATGGTCGCCGGAAGTGGTTGGGCGGAGGTGAGTGGTTGGAGGTAGAAGTTGATTTTTTGAATTTTCTATACGAAATTAGAACTTTTAAAAATTAGTGAAATCTCACTAATTTTTTGGGCCGCCGGAAGTGGTCGGCCGGGGATGAGGTAGTGGTCGGTAAACCTAGGAGATGACTTTTTTGAATTTTATGTACAAAATTAGAACTTTTAAAAATTAGTTAAATCTCACTAATTTTTTGGGCCGCCAGAAGTGGAGAGATGGGGTGGTGATTTTTTTGAATTTATATTCGAAATTTGAATTTTTAAAAGTTACTGACACTTCACTAATTTTTTTGTCGCCGGAAGTGCTCAGTCAGAGGTGAGGTGGTGGTCGGCCGGAGGTGGGGTGGTATTTTATTGAATTTTATGTTCGAAATTAGAATTTTTAAAAATTAGCGACACTTCACTAATTTTTTTGGTCGCCGAAAGTGCTCGGCCAGAGTTGGCATGGTGATTTTTTTGACTTTTATGTTCGAAATTAGAATTTTTTAAAATTAGTGAGACTTCACTAATTTTTTTGGTCACCAGAAGTGCTCGGCATAAGGTGGGGGTGGTGGTCGGCCGGAGTTGGGGTGGTGATTTTTTTGAATTTTGTATTCGAAATTTGAATTTTTAAAAATTAGTGACACTTCACTAAATTTTTGTCTTTACTTTCAATTGCAAAATTTTTTGTCCTTCCTTTTAAAAATGACAAATGTTTTTTGTTTTTATGTTCTATTGCAAAAGTTCCTTGTCTTTCCCTTTAAAAATGCCAAATGTTTTGGATTTTTGGCTAAGTGGCCATTTTTAAAATCAAAAAATTGAAGTATTTCCGTGTATCATTTTTTGAATTTTTTCCCACTACGAAAAGTCGTGCCATTTTTCACACCAAATTCAATACGGAAAATAATACAAGGAAGTACTTCATTTTTTTATTTGAAAAATAGCAAGAAAGAGAAAGTGGAACTATTATTTAGGAACGGATGGAATAGTAAACAGGAAAGGACTTAGTTTAGAAGATGAGTTTGTCTTGCTCCTCTTTCTTCTAGAGGGACATGGCTCCATTTGTTTAATTGGAAAATATTTTTTTGTAAAACATTTTATTTATTTTTTGGGTGTTTGGTTGTACAAGCTTTGAATAAAACAATATTCTTATAAAAAAAAATCCATCAACAGAAGAAAAATGACTTACCATTGAAAGTCCCGTAAGTTATTTTCCAAAACCATCTCTCGTCCCACAACCATCGAATTCTATCTATCTCATGTTGAATTTCGGCTCGATATCGGGTCTCTAGAAAAGTCGTCCGGACGGAATTTAAGGCGGTCCGGATGAGATTCACGGATTGGGTTTTTGGTTTTCTCTGGAAGCATCGTCTGAACGAGATTCAAGTAAGAGTTGGGTATGCGAAAACGAGGAAGGCTTCGGCTTTTAGGGTTTTTTAGGGGTTTCCATACCCAATTAGGTTTCCCTTCTTCTTTTTTTAACAGCAAGAGGGTTTCCTTTTGGTAGACAAAGTTTTGACTAGATGTGCCGGAGAAGGTTTTTTGCTTTACAGATATGGAACTTCATGTTTTCAAATTGTTTCTATCATTTAATATATAATAGGTTTCATAATTTTGAAACTTTCGTATAATAAAACTAATTGAAATTTATCAAATAAAATTCATATATTACAATTTTTTAAAGAGTGGAATAGTAAAAGTGGACAAATAAATACGGACAAAAGGTAGTACAAACATTTATAATTTCTCTAACACCGAATTTTTTCTTTGGATTCTAAAAGTAAGATTTAAAACTAAAAACAAAGAAAATGCTTCCCATAAAAAAGGTTTGACAGCTGTGGGATTTGAACCCACGCCCTTTCGGACCAGAGCCTAAATCTGGCGCCTTAGACCACTCGGCCAAACTGTCACATGAAGATAGTTTCGAATTATATTAAACTTAATGTTATTTCATTTCCTTCCATGATTCCCCCCCACCATATTAGCATTGGCGGGAACGTTCTGTTAGGATTAGGCATTTGGCGATTGCACAAATTAATAGGACGAACAACCCAAAATCAATCTGTCAGGCAGACTGCTTCAATTTTATTGCTGATGAAAAGCGTACGTGGACATTCGTCATTCTTTTCAACTCTATATGGACCGTTTTTCCACTATCTCTTCTAAAATTAATTGGTGTTAGGAAAGATTTCAATTAAGTCTTTCATAGCATTCGACATCGTACCCTGCCAAGTCTGTTATTAGCAGTGGCGGCTTCAGGAATTTTAGGAAGAGTGTTCAGATATCTCTACTACTTCTCGAAACCATGACTATATATAAAAGAAAATACATATCTATTAACATCAACAATAATGCCACCCACAAAGCCTCAAAAGTTTCGGGGCCTGAAACGAACTTTTTAAATGGGCATCCTATAAATTTTTCATGCAAAAGTTCATAACACATAGTATACAAAATATTAAAATTGCTTTCGACGAGTTTTCATATTTTGAAACTGTCGCATAATAACCTCATTATCAAGTAACCCAACAATCATTTATCCATCTCCTTCTTGTTCTCTTTTGGAGTAAATTTTAATTCTTTTTCTTTTTCTTCTCTTTTCTTCTTCTCTTTTCTTGTGGGCTAATTGGGTTCTTTATACTTGGATTGATTTGTGGGCTCATTTTTTTGAGTTAGATGTTCAAATATTTTGGGGTTAGGTGTTCAAACATTTTTGGATAGGGTGTTCAAACATTTATTGGTTGGGTATTCAACAAGACTACACAACAATAAAACCGAAAATATCACATGTATTTTTTCTTAAAAAAAAATTTCTCCTGGTTGTTCAACTGACCACCCAGCTCAAAGCAAATACCAATAATACCCTTAGGCGCCGTTCGTGTTCTCTCTCCTCTATCAAGCCAGAAAACTAGCTCCTCCCGTACCTGGACAATTGACAGTCACCGAAACCACAGGGATTAGAAAAGGTCGAAATCCAGCCGTCGATCGGACGGCGACGGAGACGAAGATGAAGAACGAATGTTTTAAAAAATTACGTGTGGGTGAAGCGTGCGAAGGAGAGCGCCTGACGACTGGTCCCGATCACTCTGACGATGGAGGTCTCGAATTCACAGATAGCGTTCGATACGACTGTGGTGATGGGGTTCTTGTTGTCAAAGGTCGATGAGGCGGCGATGGTGACGACTGTGGTCCAGTAACATCGGATTCCCAAATTCGCAGTGGTGCGAATTTCTGAAATTCACAGTGCAAATACAAATTCGCAAGTGCAAACTTGAGCAAAAAAGGGGAAGAATTAGAGTGATACCTTGAAGAGGAGAGCTTAGAAGTAGAGAAGAAGTCCAATCATGCCCACTATACAAATTCGCACCTCGGGAGAATACAAATTCACAGGTGTGAATTTGGACCCTGGAAGGAGGGGCGGTCTACCGCCGGTTGACTGGTCGATACGGTTGATGAGATGGCGGCACTTGCTTCGAATCTCCGGCAGCCACGTTAAGTCGTCGGAGGCCAGTGTTCTGTCGGTGTTGGTGGTGGGAAAGCAATAGGAGGAGAGGCATAGAGTTTGCTTCAGCTTGTTTTTCAGCGAAGCTGTGCTGCTGCTGTTCTGTTCCTCTTCCATATGAGAGATATATATATATATAGAGAGAGAGAAGAGAGAGGGTGGGGTAATGAAATGAAGGATGAGGACACGGAAGTAGTCGTCGGCCGGAAGTGGTTGTCGGCTGGAAGTGGATGGTGGATGAAGGTGGGGAGTGGGAGGTTGAGTAAAGAGTAAACTTGTATTTGAAGGGTAGAAGGGTAATCTTACTAGTGAACTTGTACTTAGAGGTAATTAAAATTGAGTGTACCCTTAGTGGGAATTAAGGATTGGTTTTCTAGACCTACTGATAATTTTCTGTTGAAAATAAGCTTTTATTTTCCAAAGCAGGGGAGCCAGGGGAGGTAATTAATTGGGAGATTCAATCAGAACTTTCGCAAGATAAAGTAGGGGTGTCTATTTATTCTGAATTTTGTTCGTTTACCTTGCATTCGTTGTGCAATACAAAACTATAACACCCGGCAAAGAAGTTTATGAAAGCCGCTTGTATGTTAGGTACACATTTTGTTCATAAAATAGTAGTATGTGCTTGAAGAAGAGACTTAGGAAATGTGATCTTCAATCTTTGTTTTCATGGT
The DNA here is from genome assembly GCA_016920895.1 of Vaccinium myrtillus. Classification (NCBI taxonomy): domain Eukaryota; kingdom Viridiplantae; phylum Streptophyta; class Magnoliopsida; order Ericales; family Ericaceae; genus Vaccinium; species Vaccinium myrtillus. The sequence continues at coordinate 24,668,649 of CM029273.1, read as the reverse complement.
ACCATGAAATGGTTGTCTAAAACTTGTCTTTCATTTGATTTGATTAGGAAGTTTTAGTACATGAATAAGGTGTAGTGGTACTGGTACATGCCATTGTGTTCATTAGTTTGTATCTCTACGATATGTGTTTTTCAGTTAATCATGTAAGTCTGGATTCTCATGGTTTAGCATGAATTGGGGTTTAAAAAAAGATAATGTTTGCACGGATTCTTCAACAATTAAATAGAGGTAAAAAATTTGCCACAAAATTTGTATATCCCTTTTAGTTCACCTGTGACCGCCTGGAGAAAAATGTAGGCTATATTTCGGCAGCAATGCTTATGATAGATTGATTTATATTCTACATGATCATCACCAGGAAATGCAGGCTAGTTTGAGAATCCACAATGTATTGTAAACGATGATGAAAGAAAGCAGGATAGTGAAAAGTGAAAACTGAGCGATCTAGTTAAGGTTATTGTTGGAGAGACCGAGAGGGTAGAGAACCACAATGAATTCCTATGAAGTTTTCTGTGACTCCAAAACTAGGACAAACGAAGATGGCTGGAGTAAGTATAACTTCATCACTGACTCCAAACTATTATGTTTTCATTATTATGCATACTTCCTAGGTTTTTCAGATTGTCTGCATATTTGTCCCTAACTAAATGATTTCTGTGCTGATTCAAACAATGTGGAACAATTTATGTAAGCCTAAGGAGATAGTGGTTGATTGTGACATGAAAAGACTGAATCTGATCTATTGAAAGGACTGACTGGGTTTGGGAAATACTCCGATATATTTTTGCAAAGAGATCAATCAGGTCTTGTAGAATAAAGAGTGTTCAGTTGACTCGTTTTGATAATAACAAGCAAACAGAGTTTGAAGAATAGATTTTGGAATTTTTGGTGGGGAAAATTGGTTGAAACAAGGGAGAGCTAAACTTAGAAATATTGTATGAGTCAATTTGGTTTACAGACCTTATATTGTTGCTCACTTGATACATCTGAGTCATAAGCGATTTGAGAATGTCATACAAGATAGCCATGTTTTGAACATCCGGAATCAATGTACCTCAGTATGTCGTTGCACTTAAAATACACAACGAACTTCTTTTGCAGATTTGATGCATTGTTCTTCTCTATGTTTCTTCACTGAGCAAATTGAAAAGCTTTTGTTCCAAAATCTGTCCTCAAGGAACATCCAATTCGTTAATGCCAACGAGCAAGGGGAATTGAAATTGCAAATTTGCAACCTACCTATAAGATGGGATGATGGGAAAATGCTCCAAGAATGAATTAGCACTCTTAGGAGCTGTGGATCTTACCATGGATATCAACTTTGACAAGCTTCCTTCTGGTTTTTCCAGATTCTCTAAATTTAAACACCAAATCACTACAAAGCCAAAGGTATGGTGGTAAGCACCGGGAACATTGGATCTGCTGGTGATTCATAATTTTCTCCGCTTAAAAAAAGACGGTACCGTTTGATTTTGACTCCATAGGTTGGTACCAGCTCCATTGCAAGCGATACATCTTAAAGTTAGACTGCATATTATTTGTTTACAGGTGTATATGTTATCTTCTTTATCGTTGGCCCCATCTCAAAGAGTCAAAGTTTCCAGGACGAGTAGACACCACCATTTTCGCGACTATGCATTTCTCATTGGAGATATTGCCTGTCCCGAAAATCTCAGCTTGGTACTTCTATAGCAAATTCAAAATCCGAAGTTCCTTGAATTTTTACCAGTTAACTTTCGCAATCATGTTGTTTTCTCTTATTGCTTTTTCGTTATCATCGATCTTTCTTAGTGAACAATAGTGTGCTAGTGTGCATCAAAATGAATGAAAGAGAACAACTTGAAGTTTTTACACCAAAAAGCAAGGTCTCCAAATTGTCTGCTGAGCTCAACAATGGCAACTTTTGCTGTAGGATCAAGAAGATCGATTGAAGCGTTCTGTTTTGGCTGTCATTGAAGTTAACTACAGCTACATTCACTGCCAATGTGGTAAGCCATTTCATCCTCTCCACTCCCTAAACACAGATGGAAAATTATTCCTGTACATTTCCTCCATACTCCTGAATGTCTAACTAATTCATTTCAAGACCAGAAGTCCCACCACTGATTATTGCTACCAGATTCATCAAGTAGGCCACCCTCAGAGTCAAGACTTCCCCAATTTTCTGAACTATCTGCTGGTTCCACCATGCTCAGAAGCTCAGGTTCTTTATCCATCCCAAAGTAGTCTGCCCTTATGCTGCTATCATCATCTGAAAATACATGTATCCCATCTTCTGCACTTTCCATTGGAAACCTGGGTTTCGCTTCAAATTCGCTGTTAATGTCTTCTCCTCTGTCCAATTGGTCACCGCTGCTATTCTCTGCCATGTCTTGCCCTCCGAAATCCTTGCTTTCCTCCCGCGACTTCTGCATCAGATCATTCAGCTTCTGCAGCTGTTAAAAAAAAAAAAAAAAAAAAACAGAGAGGATTGATTAGCTTTCATTGAAGAGCCCATTTTTGTTACCAGAAAAAGCTAACACCAAGCGAATTGCGTTTTAGAAAGCACTTTTCGAAACATGGTAGACAATTAACAATAGCAAAAAATTCCTTTTTTTCCAATTTGAATTAGCAATACAGAGCGATTTCCAAGATTTTTCCAATTGGTATCCTTAACATTTTATTTTACTGGTATGGATGGGCAATGGTTGAAGAGAAAAGTATTACTAGTACCTGTAGTAGTAAGGCCTGCTTCTCTTTCTTCAAGACTTCGAATTTAGAAGCCAGGGCATTATAATTGGCTCGAAGGACACAGTAATCGCTCTCGAGCTGCTTGGACTTCCATCGAGCCCTCTTGTTCTGGAACCATATCGCGACCTGACGCGGGTGCAGTCCAAGCTCCCTGGCAACCTGCAGCTTCTTCCGGGGTTCGAGCTTCGTCTCTGACTCAAACGTCACCTCCAGCGACCTTATCTGTTCGTCGCTGAACCGCCTCTTGTTTTTGCTCTCCCTCTTTTTAGACGGACACGCCACAGAGTGAGTGTACTCATCTTCTTCTTCGAAAATCATATTTGTGGGGGTCTCCCTCACAGCTGCCCACCAGAACTATGTATCGTAAGCCTAGATTAATGGGGTTTTTTTTTTGTCTAATTTCCCACGAGTTTGGAGGCCGGGAAAGGAGGGGAACGGTGTGGGAAATTGGAGTCAAGAGTGTACTGGGTTTTGGTGTGGTTGGGGGGATTCTCAGATCCTTTTATATTCAATCCCTATAGGGTCCGGATGTCCTGTACTGCTTGTCCACCGGTTGTATCAACTAAAAAATGGTGTATTTTATCATGGTTGTATAGGTGAATAATACGGATCCAGGGAGTGTGTAGTGAACTTGCTCACTATAGCAATCCTTACTGATGATCTCGGTAATTAATGATGCAGTTCACCTAAGCATTCTTACCGGTAAAAGTATACAAATAAATCGAAACTATTAATTGCCAAAATGGACGGCTTTGATGCTCACTACATACATGTAGTGAGCAAGGCACCCGAGTCCCATTGGTTTTGGCTAGCCTCCATAACCACCCTTTTTTTACCGGTAAATATAATAGTTATTATAACTCGACAAGAATACATTGAGAAAAAAAGGAAAAATACCTGCATCAATTATAGGACTAGATAACCACCTTTACATCTCTTAATTGACAAAATCAATGGGGCGAGTATTGTGGAAGAAAGGAAATCATTTTTAGTGGAAGCGGATCCGCTGTCCCGAACTCCATGTCCCGTCCATCCGAGCCGTCCATCCGTGCAATCAACAGTTTGGATTCCATCTCACCTCAAAGAAATCTGAGCCAAACATGTTCATCTACAAATCTGAGCCGTCAATTGCTCGGATGGACGGGACACGGAGTTGGGATAGGGTTTTCGGGACAACAGATCCGCAACCGAGAGTTGCCTACAAAGTTTTTCTTTGGTGGTTAATTTCTTTTTCATGTGGAGTCATTTCTCGATTGTTGTTTATTGGGTTCATAACGTTACGTGTTTTGTTCTCCAGACTGGCTATAACCGGATGTTTCACCCTTTTGAACTTCAAAAAACAACATTGAAACCAGGGATGGAGCCAGAGGGGGGGCAGGAGGGGCGGTCGCGCCTGCAAGGAAAACAAAAAACCTCTAGTATTAAATAGAAAAAACTAATTTTCCTATGAATTATATAGGCTCGCCCTTGCAAAGTATTTTGGATAAAACATTCGCCCCTGCGTAGTGAAATTCCTGGCTCCGTCCCTGATTGAAACAATATTATGGATTAAACATTTAATACTTCATAAGTGAAAATAATAATTTTGTTTATTGGGCATGAATAGATAGCTCCTTTGACGATGAACGTATTAATACGCGTTTGACTCGTTTATGGAGGAGAATTTGACCAAGTAGCGTGTTGGAGAGCTTAAACGGTACTTAAAATCTCTTCTCTTTTGAATGACTTGCTCGATCTAGATGTTTTTTTTTAATCAAAGTTTTGGATATTATTAGAGTGTTAAGATTTGAGCAATGTCGTTTGGAGATTCTCCACGTTTGCTCTAGCTAGCTAAAATAAACCACTTGGTTTACTTTTTGTCTTTATTCAAAAAAAAAATTCGTCTTTGTTAATTTTGCGTCGATTTTTTTTGGATTATTGATTTATCTCGACGGAGAAATCTAAAAATTATAAAATTATTAACCGAACTAAAAATTGTGAATAAAGACAAAAAATAATCCAATAAACTACAAAAAAAAAAAAAAAGATTATTTTTGGCTTTAGTAACTTTTTGAAAAATTTTATTATAATTTTGTACTTTTTAGATTTTTTTCATCGAGACGAACCAATAATCTACATAAAATCGATGCAAAATTAACAAATGCGAAAAAAAATTTAAATAAGAACCCAAAACTCCCAGTAAATGTGGGAATTTGTGAACGGCTTGAGCTTCGAGTTCAACTCGAATGCCGATTTTATTCCCTGGTATCCGATCATGTGATTTACTGCTTAAGTGGCTTGCTTATGCAAGTTATTTGTGGAATGGGATGGCGTCCTAGTAATGTGGGGTATTGTTTAATGTGGAAAATTTTACTTTGCCCCTTTAAGTTGTTCTCTTTCTCTCACTTTGCATCCCCAAACTAAAAAATCTCACTTTCACTCTCAAAGTCATTCAATCTCCCACCATCAGGCAATGACCATCAAAAGTGTTGCTATGCCCGATCCATAATCGATAGGGACCTGATTAAAAACCGAAGAGCATATAGGTCGTTTTGTTTTGAGGAACAAAGGGGAAAATAGACATGGGCGCACCATATGGGTAGCAGGAAAAAATGACAGAATGAAGGGAAGAGAGAAGAAGCATAAGCAAAGGTATGAAGTGAGAAGAAGCACATCGTGGAATGAATAAGCGTTACCCCAAAAGTTGATGGATCGATTTTTTAGAGGAGGGGTGTGATTCAATCAATCATAACTCAACACAGAATATAACTCAATTAATTCCAACTCTAGCCACAACAGCTCGATTCATATGAAAAGGAAGAGTTAGTGGACGTGGTCTAGTAAGAGATCTTGTTTTTACCCAAATCTCATACTCCTTGACCATTCAAGGGTTAGACTCGAAAGGAAGGTTTTTATATAGGAAATTGCAGGACATTTGTGGGATATGAGTTGAAGCTAGTTGGTTTACTCTTCTTTTGTGGATAATTATGCTGATATTTGAATTAAAGGCATTGATGTCAATGTCATTTTCTTTGGGAATTGGATGATTTTATATAGAATAAATTTCACATTGTTTAGGAATTTAGGAATTTTATGAATACATTTGTTTGGGTTTGTTTTTCATCATCTCTAAAGTTTTTTTTTTTTTTTTGAACTCCGAAAGGGTGGGAGGGGGCGACCAGCGTAGCAACCCCCCTTGGGCGTGACCATAGGGGCTCCCGACCCGCTGTGGAATGTCCGGTTCGAGCCATAGCTACTGTCCGGGAGGACAAGCCGTCACCACAACACCACCTGAGTGCACAGCTGGATCATCTCTAAAGTTGAAGAGGGCAAAATGGAAACATCTATTTTTCGTTGGTGTTGATTAGGTAATTACCATAATCAATTGAAGGCAATTTTCTAGTGGTGGGAGATTGGAAGTTTTAGGATTATTATATGCTTTAAAAACGTTCAGGGAGGGGCGTGTTAAGATCATGATGTGATCTGACCTAAGTAGGGCCTGATTCTGACTTCTATCCAAGGGATTGCCTTACGACCCATGGAAAGACCAAAAAAATCGATCCGGATATTCCTTGTACGATAAGGACTTCAAATTTAGTGAATAGCAAAATGAATATTTAGTGAATAGAAAAAAGACAAATAAAGAAAAAGCTAACTCCTTCTGAGATTAGGGGCTTGAGAAATAGAACAAGTTAAAGAACTTGAACTTCATGAATGCGAAAAGATAAAGACAATTGACTGGAATTTGAATTGTGAGGTGCGAAATCTTTGACTTGCCTTATTTCCCCTCTTTTATAGTAGTTTGTTTCCCTTGAAATCCGCAGAACAAGCTCTATAAGCAAACCACGATCTAACTCTTGCTTTATTTGATACTTCCTAATATGTACATCGTTGATTCTAAATGAGAAATCCTGATTGCTGCCACGTGTCCCTTTTGAATTGGTCAATTAGTACAAGACTCCCTTTTTCTAAAGTCCACCTTCCCACCAAGATCATGTTACAAAAAAACACAGCGTGAGTTGCATCTTTAGTGCATAATCGCTTCAATTTCAATTCAAATAAAGGATATTCCTTTGGCATTCAACAGAAAAGAGCGCAAACTCAACCTTAATGCCCCTTTTAACCTTCTCCGAAAAATCATGGAGTTATTACCTATCTTTTAGGGACTATACAATCAAAATTGATGTCTTCATGGTCAACCATGATTCCAAGCCTTGATCAAAGTATCAAACCATGGTTTGCCACTTATAAACCCTGAAACACACTTGTCTTTCATGGATTTATTTGCCACGTGGCATCCTTATAAGGGTTTTGACAATTTCGCCAAAAATAGTTTCAAACAATTTAAAGTGAGGAAACATTTTATTTGGGGTGCAAAATGGGAAAAGGAGTACATTAAGGGGGCAAAGTGAAATTGATTGTATTTTATGCTGTTTTATGCTTCCATGTGTTATAACGTTATTTTGTCAGAGTCATGGTCGTCTCTGTCTTCATCGCCCAAGTTTTGTCCTTCTCATCATTAGGCGTCGGCTGCGTGAATCACGTTCAACCACAAATTTGTGATGGGTATTATACTCGAAATCGATTTTCGCTGGAATAATATTGTTAGGGTTGAAAAAGTATATTGAAACGTGTGAAAAATATATAAAAATATGTGAAAGTGTATTAAAAAGTGTAAAAGGTGTATTGGAGTGTATATTTTTTTGTTTGTTTATGGGCTTATTGTATGTCCATTGAGCACATGTTAGCAAAGCCTATAATATTTTTATTTTTATGCATAGCATTTGTTTTATGGAACACTCTAATCAGTCCAATGGACTGTCGTCAAGATTTAAAAAGTATACTGAAATATATGAAAAGAGTATTGAGTATGTGTGAAAGTGTATTAAATAGTGAAAAAAGTACACTAAAATTTATAATTTTTTTTGTCTCTTCTTATCTTATTGTCAGTCCAGTAAGTTAAAATTAGAAGGACTTTTTGTTTTATTGTATTGCAATGAAACTAATGTACGATATGAAGCAAGGCCGGCCCTGGGAATAAGCAGGGTCGACACTAAACTAAGGTGAGCAAGGTGGCCAACTTAAGCCCCCAAATGTTGGCAAAAAATTAGGGCATTGAGAGGAACACCATGGTATGTTATATATATTAATCTATCGCTTATACAATTAATGAGCTAGCTATCCTAGCAAAAAAAGTTTAGTTTCTCGATCCAATAGGTATACAATTCAATTCATGTAGCCTCTTTTTTCCTTCTCCATAAGAATTAATTTTTTCTCTCAAACTCCCAGTTTTAAAGAGATATTTTTTAATTGGTGCAAAAAATTATATGACTAAAAACTAGTTTATTTTGAAACAATGAAACGAATCATGGAAGAAAAAAAAAATGACACCAAGTAAATATCATTTTGAGGTTAGTTTTATTTTATTTTATTTTTTAAAAAAATATAGGGCCCCAATTTTACAATTTCGTTTTAGGCCCTGAGAATTCCTAGGTTGGCCCTGTGCATAAGCTCACCAGGCTATTGCATAGTGTCCCCGGTTTTTTGCCTAATAATAAGGCCCCCAAATTCTAGAAAATATTTATATTATGTACGTCAATAACTTCATAGATAAGGCTATAGCAGTTCAACAATAATCGTTGCCTTATAACTACTCCTATTAGCTCTTGATTTTGATTCTTCCCTTCTTCATTTTACGCCAATATAATTCAAACATGTACCAAAATTACCCGCGGTGAGAATGGATCCTCTGAATTCAAAGTCCAAAATATTATTTGTTGCACATCACCACAACACCACAAGGTGTTTTGAACTCTCATATCGAACAACTAATATATATACCAATTAAAAGGCCTTATTATTAAAACTCACTTAAGACCCTGAAAATCTCAGGGCTAGTCAATTTTTATTGAACAATTACAAAATGGTATGAAGAAGATAATCAGGAGTTTTTATTGTTATACGTATTTTATTACATTCATAGCAATATATTATATAGGTCGGCTACTCCATTCTTACATACACATCTTGTTAAAACATCAAACTGAATAACTGATCAGTATTGTTTTTCGTCTTATGAAATTCGGCGACAAAACTTTTCTTTCATGCTTTCTTATTTCTTAAGTATGATATTTATTTGGAAATGGCTACAATTAACACCAAAATAAAGTGTGTGTCAGACTTCCTTCCCTCTCTCTCCTCCATGGGTCGCACACCCTTCGGGCGGCGGGAGAGGATGGACTATATTCCCTTTCTAGATCTGGTTTCCCCTTCCCCTTCTGCACCATATCCGCCTTCCGTTCGCCAATCGTTGGAACTTGGCGTTCCGCAGCCCTGTTGGGCGTTACGATTCGTCTGCTCCTCCTTTGTAACCTTACGGGTTCCGGCGGCTTCTTAGGCCTCCGGTAGGCACGTGACCGGTTGGAGGTTTGGTTAGAGATGGGTGCTTTCGGCGACGAAGGGAGTGTATCTTTTTCTCGTTTCTTTTGTGTTTTGTCGGCTTTAGGCGGTTATGTCCGTTTTAGGCGGTTTTGTCCGGTGTGTTAGTTGGTTTGGTCATCTACGCTTTCGTTGTATTTTTTCAATCTTTCCCCATGGGAATCTTTGATGAATACTATCTCTTTATATACACCTATTTTATTGTTCAGTTGATTGTCTTGCTTTTCCATTAGCAATCGTAACATTTTTTTAGTTTTTCGTAACTTTAATAAATTTTGCTAATTGTCATCTTATAGAAAATATCAAAATACAATAATCTCTCCAAATCTTGAGCAAAAAAAGCTATTCGAAAGTTTTTTTTTTCTCTCTTTTTAACTAATTACTACTCTCTCTTTGTCTCAATCTTTGGTCCCAAATATTACTTTTTATTGTCCTAAGTCAAAACTAAGGATCATTAGCTAATGAAATTTCACTTTTACCCTTTTCTTTTAGAGCATGTATATGTAATAGTAATATGTTTTGAAGGGTAAAAAGAGAGAAAAACAGAGGGAAAATAGTACAACTTTTTATTTAAAAATTGTTTTTAAATAAAAAATGTTAGTATCTTTTAAAAGCAATAGACAATAAAAAAATCAAAGTAGGAGTATTACAACCAATCACCACAGTTCCCTAACGACAAAGTTAAATCTCGCCGGTCAACGTCATCCAATAAATGAAAGCCAGCTGTCTTTGGTCAAAAACTCAAAGTATCCCCATTACTTTGTCGTTTTCTTCTGGAGTTTGAGTTGGATACACGTCACGTGTCAAGGAACCCATGGGTTTGATGGAAATGTATCGACACGTGCCCGGTTTTCGGAGTGGAGGTGGGGACAGGTAAGATAAAGTACACACTTGTGCGTCTGATTTTCTTCTCTGGATTTGTGTGCGGACACGTATTTTTTTTTTTCGATGGAGCCCACTTTCATTATCCTGCTAAAATTTCTCATGAGAAAAACACTCTTCCTAGTGTTTGGAAAATGATAATGTGCTAAAAAGTATATATGGATATCTGAAAAAAAATGTATTAATATTCGTAAAAGTGTATTTTATTCGTAAAATGTGTATTGAAATCCGAACTCATTTATATATATATATATATATATATGGTCCGTCTCTTATCCGGACTTTTAATTTCCGCACCTCGTGATCCAAAATTTTTTTTGACGATCCGATCTGTCCAATGTGTTCAGAAGGTGTTTTCAAGGGTTCCCGCGGAAAATCTTCAAAAAAAATACCGGAAGGGCTTGATCCAAGCAGTTTTTGCAAAAAATATATATTTACATTTTTTGCGAAAACTGCTTGGATCAAGCTCTTCCCGGTATTTTTTTTTGAAGATTTTCCGCGTGGACCCTTGAAAACACCTTCTGAACACATTGGACGGATCGGATTTTCCAAAAAAAAATTGCAACACAAAAAAACCCCATTTTTACCTTAAATCCGGGAGTGTGGATAAGAAATTTTACCTATATATATATATATATATATATATATAGGAAGCCCTTCCAATAAGGGTCCCTTCCAATAAGGGTCCCTTCCTATATATATATATATATGCATTTACCGAAAACTGTATGGACAGTTTTACCGTTACCGAAAAATGCATGGATCAAGCCCTTCCGGGTATTTTTTTTTGAAGATTTCCAGCGTGGACCTTGGAAAATGCATTTTAAAACATTGAGCGTTTCGGATCGTCAAAATTTGGCTCGGAAAGGTGAAAAAAGGGGTGGTCCGCACCAAATTTTGGTTAAGGGATCCCTTATTAGATCATTATCCTATAGAAATATATATCTATTATCATATACTTATTGTGTGGAGGTTAACTAGACTAATGTTTCAATAGATACAAAATTCTGTAAAAATGCATATCTTCAGGTATTTGAAGATCCAGCGTGGACCCTGAAAATGCATTTAAAAACATTATTTATTTTTGATCGAGACGTTTAGGTGAAAACAAGTGTCGCAAAGTTCGATCGGATATCTTTAAGTGCCTCATCGTCACACAAATAACATGAAAAAGTGATTTTGATCAGTGTTTGTGTCCATTTGTGTGCCATTTGTTTTCAAAGTATTTGTGTTGTGGACGTACTTAAAGATATCCGACTAATGATTTTTCAATACACTTAAGTATAAAGGGGTAAAGTTGAAAAATCTCTATCATCAAAAAAAGGGTAGCCTAAAGCATAGGCACAACACCCCCTAAGTTGTATCAACACCCCTAATGTTTGGGTAAAGTTCTAAAAATCTCTAAGCAGGTGAAAAAGGGTAGCCTAAAGCATAGGCACTGAGTAGTTGGCCACCTAATCTAAGCCTCATTTTTAACTTTTTGTTTTTAATTTTTTGGCCTTTTGGATTATGGTCGAAATGTATTTTGAATATAGTAAGAATGTTTGGGAGAAATTTGGATAATACATTTTGCAACAGATATAGTGTTTGAGAGATATGCGTAGAATACATTTTTTTTGGTCTTTTTATTAATCAAAATGAGAAAAGTGAAAAATGAGAAGTCAAAAAGCTCCTATCCTCCTACTTCTCACTTCTCTTCTCTAACAACCAAAAACCAAAACTCATTTTAGTAGAATGCATTCGACAAGTGGTGAAGGTAAAAAGCCAAAAATAAAAATGAGAAAAAGAATCGTCCAAACACAGTCCTCGGAGAAAAAAAGATGTGGGGTCGGGTGCATCGTGTTATAGAACAACGTCCAATGGTCGGCCGACATCTTAACAGCTAAAAAGTGTTTGTGAAGAATTTTTTATAGTGGCAGTTCAGAAGCAAGATTTTTTGGGCAACATTTAAAAAGCAAGATGAATATTGAAAATAGTTTTAAGGCTCCAACTGATAAAGATAATACTACTCCAAGACATTAGTGAAGTGAGAGTACATGGAAGAACTCTTCGTAGCTCGTAGATTCCCACAAAATTTTTTTTTTCCCAGTCATAAACGACAGTTATATAAAAACTTAACGATCTGTTTGTTAGCTCGTATAGAGGGAGGAAGGTGGATATAATATGTGGAAAATAAAGACATGGATATGGTTAGAAAAGTAGTATTATTTTAGAATGAGAGATTAAAAGTTATTTGATTTATTTTGCAGTTGTAGAAGGGGATATGAAGAATTGAATAATGTATAACAATGTAAAATGTCTTCTTCGTTTTTTTTTTTTTTTAAATTTTTTCCCAAAATCCCAGCGCCATTCTCTCTCTCGCTCTCTCCCTCTCCCGGCGATGGTAGAATGGCAGAAGTGGGGCCAAAAGGATTAATGAGTAAAAGAGAGTCGGATATAATTTGGACAGGAGGGGTGTGTCCAAATTTTATCCCTCTCCAAAGGGACATACATAGGCAGCAAAAAATAAAATAAAAGCCGGATATGTGACACCCAAATTTCTACATCCAGCCTCTCCCTATATCCCTCTCCTTTTTCCCTTTAACAAACAGGGCGTAAGGAAAAATGAACCCTTCCAACCCTATTAGCATTTCATCATTAGCATTTCTTCCGTGCGGGTTAAAGTATGGCTGTGAGGGACCGATCTTTGAAAGAGAAGGGACCAATATTATATAAATTAGAATTTTGGGAGTGGTGGTGGTGCCAATTGGTTTCGTGGCAAAAAACCCACCAACCAAAATGAATACTCTGTGCCACGTTAGGTTGGTATGGGGTCCAGCAAGGATTCTTATGGAATACGTGGAATGCCAATTTACGCACGCCTCGACTAATTTTAGGAGAACAATCTCACTGTCCATTAACGGGATCTTATTTGAAACCAGAGCAAAACTCTTTATAAATTGCGGCCATAAAAGAATTTATAGGACCAGAGAAACCTCTACATCTCAAGCCATGACCACCGGGCGCACTCTTTGGGGTTTGCATGACTTGTATGTTTGCTTTCATTTGGAGGTTTTTTTATGGGATTATTTCATCAAAGATGTCGATTCCAGTTAAGAGTGTTACGCGTGTTTTTGTTGTTTCTAGAGAGTCTGGATTATCTTATCTCAAAACCCTTGATATATGCACTTGCTAAACCATTTAATTTGGTGGTAAAAATATGTAACTCGGCCAAGAAATTAAGACCTAACACAGTGACTCAAATTACACATTTCTTAATGTTGTTTGCTGGAAAATCATTTTAGAACGGCTTCTAAAAAGTGTCTTCGATCTAGCGGCAGATCTAGCGGCAGTACGGGTGTAATCGGTTACGAGTCAGTTGGTTTCGGGGTATGTAACACGGAAACCGGTCGGTTTTGGGGGAGATTTTGCATACCAGCCGAACGAACTCAATGAAGGAACTGAAACCGGTTTTTTGTTTTTTGGTTTTCTCGGGTGAACCAGATATAAGAGCCCAATAGAACCAATTGCAGTTATAAAAATAAAATAATAAAAATAAAACCTCAAAAAATTGCAACAGCAGCTGTTGTAGTCTTCTAGAAAAGAAAGCCCTTATAAGCAAAAAAACGAATTCAAGACTAATAATAAAACCGATTTCGTTGATAATTAAAAACCCTTAGATTCATGGCTGTGCGTGCATTTTTTTATTAACCTAATCTCAACACCAGAAGCTGCCCCTCGATCTCTTCCAATAAGAAGTTGCAGTTCTTGATCATCAGCTATAGAACCAGGGGCGGACGCAGGATTTACCATCAGCGGGGTCAAAAATCTATAGCATATACTCCTTCATTCAATTTTGATGGTCCCTCGAAAGTATGTTGATTTTTCAGATAAAGTTTAAAGTATTTTCGCACTTGATTTTCCGAGTTTCTTTGTACTAAATTAAAGATCTCGATTAGTTTTTTTAATTTGGTGAGAAAAATTTAAAAATTATGAACTGAATGAATTTTTTATTTTTTATTTGAAAATTGCACATTTTTTTCGTAGAAATCTATCAAAATAGGACGAAGGGAGTACATTAGAATACTAAACGAAATTATCTATGTGGATGTGCTTCGCTTTATGATGGAACATAACATTCATTAAATGATCGAATATCCGAGAAGTCTTTAGGATAAAATTCAGCAAAGCGATTCAACCTTTTGCTTGTAAAAACTTGCAAATGAGTTGGATGGAGTAAGACATGCAACACAAATAAGCAACTTAGTGTTCATCTCATTAAAACAATTGTTAAGCTCTTGGAGTTGCATATCTATGACCACGTATAGAGAGACCAGTTAAAAGGCAAAAGCAATGGGTGTAAAACAGAAAAATAATTGAGTGTGGATACCCCATCATAGAGAGTTAAAAAGTTCTGGGACCACCAAAAAAAAGGAAAAGATTGGAGGTGATTCGGAAAAATTATTTGGGGCATAGTTATATTTATTTTTTGTTACTTGGGACAAGATTAGAAAATAATCTATAAGGTATGGGGGCAAAATTACCAAAATACCCAAAATTATATATACACGAAAGTAGAAAATTTCAGTTTAGCGGGGTCGCTTGACCCCCCTTGCCCCTATATGGGGCCGCCACTGTATAGAACTGCTCTGAGAGAGAGAGAGAGAGAGAGAGAGAGAGAGAGAGAGAGAGAGAGAGACCAGAATTAAAGCTTTAGGAAAACAGAGATCCTTGCCTTAGGGATTGTTCTGATTGAGTTTTTTGTTTGGACTGGGCTCGTTTGGTGGCAATATTTAGCACTCAACAATTTTCGGTTCGGTCCGGTTTGTTTAGGTTAAACGTACCAGACCCCGAGACAGTGGCGGCTCCAGAAAATTTGAATAGGGTGTTCAAGATTTACCTTAACTCTACTAGTTCTACTAACTAGTATATACATACAAAATTTTCATATATTAGTGTGAATAATGAGGTCAAATGATATGAAATTACATAAATATCACAAAATTTCTTAGCGAGTTCTATGCTATTAGGTCAACTAAATCAATACACTAATATTTACTTGTTAAAATTTGTGGGATGAATAGGTTCGCACGAATTTTTATTTTCTCATATAGAGAGTTAATTGTTGCTCAAAGAGAAGTCATAGAATGATATCAATGCACTAAATACTTTCTTTTTCTTAATTTTCTTAATTTTTGTCGTAAATAGTATGTACTTTGTTTTGAACTGGTGTATTAAGGATTTTATTGTGAATTACCAGATTGAGAAGTATTCATGGTATAAATATTAAAACAAAACCCGATATAAATGTATCACATGTAATATAAAATATAAAAGGCTTTAGAGTGTACATCGACCATCTACGGGAAGAATTTAGATTTTAGTTAGCTGTTTACATAAAATTAATTTGTGGACTGATTTGTTGAGTTAAGTGTTCAAATATTTTTTAGTATGGTGTTCAAATATTTGTGAGTAGAGTGTTCAACAATGGCTATACTAAACTAAAACTAAAATTTTTACATGTATTTCTGAATATATATATATATTTTTTGAGGGTGTTCAGGTGACCACCCTTCAATAATAAGGGTGGAGCCGCCTATGCCCCGAGACCTCGCCAAAATCGAAACAACCTATATTTGAGAATCTAAACCGATCGAATCCTACTTTGGACCGATCGAACCCTGATTTTTTCGAAAAGGGGAGTGCTGATGTGCGGTATCCGAGCCGTTAGATATGTTTTCCTGATTTTATCTCGACACTTTGAAGATCTGAGCCGTCTATTGTCAAGATGAAATCTAAGTCGCTGATTGTCGAGATCAACGGCTTGGATCTGCACGCCAGCATCTCCAGGTCCAGTTTTTTTTTTGGGAGGACAAAAATGACCAAAAGTCCAATAACTGGAACGGCACTTCAGTTGCTTCTTGCTTGTACTTTGTGTTGGTGATTGGAGTCAATGTCATCGTGCAACATGAAACAACGGGCTGAACGGCATCAGTGGCCCAGCTATGAAGCTCGTTATAGGCTATTACTTTTCAGAACTGGGCCTCATCATCAACAAACAACTACAGGCCCGTTTAGTAAGCATTGTTGTACGGCTTTTTTTCTACTCGGAAAGAGAGAATGTGAAATTGATGGGCTAGTAGTCAAAAGGTTCAACAAAAAAAATAAAAAATTAATCATTCCCCGACATCGAAAAGAATTAAAAATCCCCCTGCAAGATAATTTTTTTTTATCCTTTTGGCTGCAATTGAGACATTTTTATGTCATTAGTAAAAAAAAAAAAAAAAAAAAAAAAA
Source organism: Vaccinium myrtillus (assembly GCA_016920895.1). Lineage (NCBI taxonomy): Eukaryota > Viridiplantae > Streptophyta > Magnoliopsida > Ericales > Ericaceae > Vaccinium > Vaccinium myrtillus. The sequence goes on along the minus strand of CM029273.1, from coordinate 24,652,345 downwards.
AAAAGAGATCAAGGATCCGCTGATGTCGTCTGATGAAGCAAAAGGGTCCGGAGAGTCACTGTCAAGAGGAAGGCGTTCAACCCCCCGAAGTGGATGATTTGGCGATGGAGGAAGAACTTGTGGTGGCGGATCTTGTCGCGGAAGAGGCTGAGGTGTTTCGGCAGGAGGGGCTTGTAGACGGCCCACTGAGATTCGGTGCGATTCGCGTTCGAAAAGATTGATTGTTTGAGTCGCCACCCGGATTTTAGGTCCGAACCCGAGAAACCGATAAAAATATGACTCATTGCCCATGGAAAAAAGATTTTACTAGCCATTGCGAAACCAAAGACTTCTCGGATTCGGGGGTTTGGTTACGAGAGAGGAAGGGTTTTACGACACCCCTCTCGTCCGGTCCGTGAACCGGTCTCTACTCGACATTTTGTGGGATTTTGAAAATATTTGGAACTTAATTTATTCATAAAATGGGGAATCGGGGACGGGAATCATATAAACAATAACAACATAAAAATGCATATTTAAAATGGATGCTTGTGCTTGATGGTCTATGTGAATGATGATGATGATAGCAAGTAAAATTATTACAAACATTTACGAGAAATGAGAAATTACAGAAAATACACAACAAACCCAGAAAGTACAAACATTGAGGCCCAACAAGCTGTTTTGCAAACTGGATTCCAGAATAGGGATTGAGCGCTCAATGACAGAGGCTTGAGCGCTCAAACCCTTTAAACCAGCTTGAGCACTCAAGGCCCATGGCTTGAGCGCTCAATCCAGTTCCAGGCTACTGTGATTTTACTCTCTTTTTCACAGCTTCTCTTCTCATTCTTTACCAGATCAACATTGATCAAACATTTATCAAAGGAAATTAGATAAAAAAGGCGGATTGATCCTTAAAAGAATGGGAAGAGAGAAGAATCCCCATAGATTAATAAGAAAATACTTTTGAATGGAGAAGTAAAAGAGAAATCCAGACTCTGAACACTCATGATAACAACTTCACGCACACTATTAGTATGCCAGACCATGGTCCATCATCGAAACAACAAATAATCAACAAAATGCCCAAGAACAGCTTGAGCGCTCAAGTTAATGACCTTGAGCGCTCAAGCCATAAGCTGGCTTACCAATTTTTGACTTAAAAAGGGATAGTCGGTGATTCTCAGGACCTTAAACATTTTGAACAAGAGTAAAGAAGGAAGATCCAGTCACTGTTTTGCATTTAAAACGGAATTTTTACAAAGATATTGATCTTTGATCATCATAATGTAGTTAACAAATGTTCATGCATATGTTTTAGAAATAAAGATAGACTGTTTTGAGAATCACATGAACACAGATAACCATTAAACAATGATCAAAGCCAAGAAATGACACAAAAGCTTGCAAAACAGAAACTGTTCAGAACTGGACTTGAGCGCTCAACCCCCGTTACAACTGCAGATTTGAAAACTCTTTCTAAACAATTTTAAGACCTTTGTGAGTTCAATACAAGTACAATGAACTTGCTTGACCTCACTGATCCTCCTCAGATGAACCAAAACAGTGAGTTCATCACATGTTTTACTACCTTTTGGAAATGCTTGTAGTTTGGACTTGATTCTGGGCTTGAGGATGGATGATTGTGGACGTTTTGGCTTGTATTATAGACGAATTGGACAATGTATGTGGTTGATCGATGATCAAGAACAGAATTTCTAGATTTGATGAGTGGTTTTGCTAGCGGTTTTGATGGTGAAAGGGTGGTTTTGTAGAGAGAGAGATGATTGATTTTCTGGAGGATTTTTGAGAGTTGGAGTGTGTGAGTTGTTAACCCCCAAAACCAGGGGTGAAGAATGGTTTTATAGAGTGAGTGGGAGGGAAGAGAAGACAGAGAAAGAGTGGGTTTGTATTTTAGAAGTATTTTTGGTGTATTTCTGGGGTTAGAGAAGTATAATGTATGTATAGAGATCGTAGCAAATCATCCCCAGACGCTCCCATGCAGAAAATCTCATGATTAGATACTCTGCAAGTTGCTGACTGGATCAGAGCTGAGCGCTCAAAGCCGTGGGCTTGAGCGCTCAAGGTGCTTTCCCAGGGTTGAGCGCTCAAAGCCATGGGCTTGAGCGCTCAAGGTGCATGATGGCAAATTGCTGGTTTGGCTTGGTTAAACACTGTTTGGGTTGGTTTGAGCTGTTTTGGTTGCTGTTTGGTTAATTTTGATCAAGTTCAAGTCACTCTCACAAGTTCCAGGTAGTCATGATTGGTCCGTTTCATCATTGGGAATGCTCGAGTGTATTTCGGATTCAAAATTGGGGTGTCTACAGGGCTCGTGTTGAAGGTTGAGCTCCACCTTCAGCAGCAAGTTTCTCTACCCTTCGTTGTGCCCAACGTTGATCAAGGGTGGTATTGTAGTTCGGTATGTAACCGAGCAAACGAGGAGCCGCTAGGTCCTGAATCCGGAAGAAGGCCTCAATCCTCTCCCAACTGCAGAAGTTCTTTCGTCGGCTAGCTAGGTTTTTATCTGTAGAACAAAAAGAAGTTAGTTGAAAAGCAACAGTTGTAAATCATCAAAGCTTATGAACTGGGAAGTTAATTATTTATACCGATGGCCTTATTAATGGTGCGAGGGATTGGGTATAGACCATGCTCGTTAGGGTCGAACTCCCAGTTGCCTCTTACAAATACGAAGTCGTTCGCGTATTTGTCCGAGTAAGGAAGCGATGTGATAGGAAGGCCGTAAGTGGAGAAGAGGCGTTGAACATCGTCTGTTGCTCTTGGAGAAAGGAAGATACGGCCAGCCGTGGGGCTTTGACCTACGTAGTAAATACCGAACAGGTCATCTAAGTTGAATCTCAAGTTGTGAATCCTTTTGAGTTCGGCTACGCCATTTATAATCCGAAAAGTGTTAAGACTAAGTTGTGCTGGAGTAACATTCAGGGTGTGAATAAACTGACAAGGTCGGAATCGGGAACCTAAGCCCAGCATCGCAAATAGTGAAAAGAGGAATTACGGTTTCATTAGGACCTGGGAGATGCTGACCCTCTGGGTTTAAGGGGATAAGTTCAAGCTCAACGTCATCTGGAATCTGGAAAGACTCCCTAAAGTCACGAAGTGCCTCCACCGAAGCGAAGGATGCACGATAAGTATTTGATCCCATAGGCCCCCTCGTATTACATCGGCTATTCCCCCTAGCTCAACTATGTCTCGGCTGAGGGTTACTTGTTCCAGCCTCTTGGGGGATGTGCGTGGCTGAGTGTGAATGAGTTAGGGAGGTTGAGGGGTTGGGCTAAGGTTCAAAAGATTCTTCGGCTGTGACATCCCGACTTTTTCCTTAAGAAAAAAAAAACTATTTTTATATAAATAATAAATTCTTCCGAATTTTCTGTTTTCAAACTTCTTTCGAGTACAATAAAAAAAAATACAGATTATTATGTACTATATTTATTTTTGGTGTTCTTAAAAATCAAATAACTTATATTTTGTTTTTATAAATATAGTTGAGTTAAATTGAATATGGTTACACGAGCGTATATATATAATGGGCCGTTTATTTTTAGTATAAGGCCGACTACTTTTTGGTATGGGTTAAACTTCTATTTGAAATTCTAAGTTGGGCCGGTTAGTTTTAATATGAGTTGGGCTAATTCCTAAAATTTCACAACGGCCGATTAGTAAGAATAGTATTTAATTAGAGAGTCCCTAATTAGAGCTAGGGTTCTTTTAACTTTAACCACCAAGAGGGAGAGAGAGTTCTACGGCTGGAGAGAGAGAGAGAGAGAGAGAGAGAGAGAGAGTAGCAAAACGAGTAGACATAGCGGCGGCGTTGGGAGACCCATCGGTATTGGTTCCTTTGGTAAGCCTCTAATCGATCATTTGTACTGGCCCATATTTTATATTTCTTAGCATTAGGACCTTTCGGTTCATCCAATGTGATATGGGTTCTTGTTGGCTGAGAGAGGATTTGTTGTGATGGTGCAAGTGGGTTTTGCATGTGTGAAGTTCAATATTAAGCAATGGATTTTGGGAGATGAAAATCTGCTCCACTGGTATTGGATTAATTGCAAGGGTTATTGGTGCTAGTGGTATGGGTTTCGGAGTAGAGTTATATTGGAGGAAATTAGTTCTATGTTTAACTACTATATTTATTAGTTTTACCGGTTGTCTAATTGTTAGGTATCATGTGATTAATTATGGTTTTTCTACACTTTAATTCAGATTAACAAGTACTCCGAGCATCGCATTTTGTGATCGATTGTTCCGGTCAAGGTGAGTGGTTAAGCATGTGATCCCTTCATTTGGAATCCTCTTGAGCCTATCGATTCTTGACAAATTCTCTTATTCGTTGTGATGGATAATTGCTATCTTATTCGTGGAACATTTATTGATGATTGACGTACCCTTTGGCATACAAGGTTAATTGATAATATCTTTGAATGTTTGATTGCTCTCATTTCACTTGTTGTTTATTTGTTGATTCCATGATATCTCAAAATGCCGTTCTTTCGTGTTTGAGACCATGTATATATTTGTGAAAGTCCAAGGGAAAGTCCCAGGCGCCATCCTGTGGTGACTTTGGCCACTAGGGAAAAGACTTGTGAAATACCCTGTGACTCTAGTGCTCAACGGATAGGGAAAAGACTTGTGAAATACCCTGTGACCTTATTCCGGATCGGCTTAGGGAAAAGACCCAGGCGCCATCCTGAGGTGACTCTAAGTACGGTATTGGATCCAACGGGCAAAGCCCTGAGAAAATATTTGGCATTTGGCAATGGTTATTATTATTATTATGGTTCCCACATAATTTGGTTTAGACTCCTATTTATTACTGTTCGTTGTTCTGGTATTTTTGGACTGGCTGATTGGTAAGAATGCATATTTTGTGAATCGATTATTGTTCTTGTTATTTGTTAATCAGAAATTCATCTCCTTGATACCACTTGTAGAGCCACCGACCTTTGTTATTTGAAACCATTTCTTTGGAGTTCTCGCTATCATTCTTTAAAAATGTATGCCACGTTGTATTCAAACCCATAGCATGCTTAACTACTCATTGAGCTGTGAGCTGACGGATTTATTCCGCATTCTTTTCAGGTTAGTTCGGGGAGCATCATAGTGGACTCTGAGACAGTGTCGGGACCCACTGTTTAGACCTCTAGGGCATTTGCATTTTTATTTCTTTTAGTTATGTTAACAGCTTCCGCACTTTTGTTTAATTATAATTTTTTGTTAATAAATTTAGAGTATGGAGAATTTGGGATGTTGATCTCTTGCTACAAAAATGTTGGTTTTGGTTCTCATTTTAATTTTATTATTCAGGTTTCAGACTAATTATCTCGGGTTGTATAAATTATTTTGTTTAGGCTTCGTGTTCCAGGAATTGTCTCTTGGTTCACGGCCGGTCATGCTCCCGAATTTGGGGCGTGACATCGGCTGTGTTTCTGTCACCGTCTGTGTTGGCCCCATGATCTTCGGCGTCGTTTCTGTCGCTGTCTGTATGATCATCCTGACCACGGTCGTAATCCCTAACCATGTTCTCCTCGTTGGTTGTGACCGAGCGCATGTCGTCGGACATATCAACGACTTGGAAGTGCACGGGTGAGAATGTTAGTACCTACGGCTTGAAGTTAAACCTACGGTCAGTGGACGTCCGTCGTGGGCTGCCCACGCGTTTTGGTTGTGTTTGTGAAAAAGGGCGATCCGGAAAAAAAGGAAAAATTTAGAGTCGCCACCTGGGGTTTAATTTCTGGAAAATGTTAGGTACCCGAGAAACCGTTTAGAAAAATAATGACTCTTGTGCCGCTGAAAAAAGGTTTGATCTGCGGAAGATAGAGATTTGGTTCGGGAGTCAGGTTACCCGCGGGGAAGGTTTTGTTTCAAAAATGCACCCCGCGTGCCCGGAATTTTCCGGTCTTTACTAAACATTTGTGGGATTATTCTTCGAAAATATTTTATTGAAAACTTTATTTCACATAAACAATATTTCGAGTAATATCATGCTTTAAAAGAAATAAATAACGATCATAAATCAAACAATACACAATCAAATAGACAAATGCAAGAAAATTAACTAAGAGGGGGATGTAAATATAAAAACAGAAGCTAAAAGGGGTCAAGTGCGATTAGACCCTTATGGTTTTTCCCAGAAAATAGAGCATCGCGATCCGGAAAATAGAGCATTCTTCCAGTGATACCGTACGGTGTCCAAAGTTATGCCGCACGGTGTACCTTGGATGCCATACGGTGTCTCTGTGCATGCATTTTTCAAAAAATTCTCATTTTTGTCTGATTGAAACTGACTTCTATTTTTGGGTAAAAACCACATTATTTATCAATCAAAATAGGTTTAGAAAATGGTTTTGATGGATGAATATACCTCGTTTTTAGGAACGGTATTTCGTGATAATGAACGATATCACACGATACCAACCTGAGAGGCTCGAATTTTGTTGAAATATCTCCGTTTGGACTCAAGGAAGAGCTACGGAGCCCTCCTCGCGCCCGATGGAGGTTCCCCTTAGCAGATTGTTGCGATTCGAAAACGAATGTTGTACCTTGGAACAGAACTGGATGGACGGGATTGGTTGATTACGGAAGCGGGCACGGGACATTCGGGTCCTTACGAAATTGGGCTTTGAAGGATGGGTATGAGTATAACAACGGGGTTTTTCGAGGGAGTAGTGTTATCACTGAGATTTTTCAAATGGTTTGTACGGAAGGAATTTGGTTTTCTCTTTTGGTACGATCCGATCGAGCTTTTTCTCTTGAAACCGTTGGACGGCGTCGGATTTTATAGGCGAAGGCGGGCAAGGTTCATACGTAAATAAGTTCGCATCATTGCCGAATATAATCATTCGCCGAATATCATCATTGTTCTGAGCTAATGGAGCAACCCGGGAATCCCGTTGATGGGACATGGGTGCCGTACGACGTCAAAAATATGTCGTACGGTGCATAGTGTAACACCGCACGGTGCAAAGAGATTTTCAAGCCGTACAGTTATGGGTTTTAGGCCGTACGTGTAACGCCCCGAAAATTGGGTACGTTAATAAATAAATTTCAAAATTTATTTAAATAAAATACCAACTTCATTAAAAAAAATCCAAATAATATTTAATAAATTTTTTTGTGAAAATTAAAAGTAAACTAACTTATTACAACTGAAATAAATTGAATTCGAACACTATCTAAAAACTTAAACATTTATTCAAAAAAAATCCAACGGAAATAAAATGACAGAGCCATCTAGCTAATTCTATTGATAAAGCCATGGGTCCGCCACTTGATTCCCATCTAGTACTCCATCGCCTCATAATCAGCAGGCGGCTCCTCATCTCCTTCTGTACCTGGTGTTGGGGACACCAGGGCCACAAAAAGTAGCACCGTGAGTGGTAAAATTACACTCAGTAGGGCGCCCTAAACCACCCCTTTACTAAAGATATTCATGCAACAAATACACACATAACTGAAATTTTATTTGAATGAAATACTCAGATTTTTATCATCATTACTCAGCACATCGATTCTCAAAATTCCACTATTCTCATTCTCATTTCTGACAAATACTTTCCATCACCGGTCTCCATTCACAATATACCTCAGGTGCTCAATCACACAACAAAGCCACCTCGGGGTATACTGTGCAAGGCTCACGATTGATCACACATTGATCAATCTCCATCCGGCATCGGCTCCCACCCACAGTATACTTCCGGCGCCCGATCACACAGCAAAGCTACCTAAAAGTATACACTGCGCATGGCTTATGACCCATACCGGACGCGTCCCAACCCCAAATATCGCGATTATATTCATTCGTCCTTACACACAAAACGTTTCCATCAAACGTGCTTAATAAGTGAATTCATGCATCACGTGGGTCATTGTTCACATAAGTCTCACATAACAATAAAATAATCACAAGGTTAAAGAAAAACTTAATACGGCATGTAAAACGGGCAACTTCCTCGATTTGTCAAAAATAGTAAATTAACTCTAAAAATCACGAATTTTTACAGGGATATTATACTTCACAATACGAACAGATAATGTGTTTTACTCGAGTTCCAATTCCTTTATTAAGATGTTGAAAACGGGTTTTAAAAGTAAATCGTGTTCTGTTTCGTTTTTCCACTACAACAGAAACTTCGAAAAATCATACTAAATTCTACGTAACTCGGATTTAGACGAGTTCCACATGGACTCCAATTAATATTTCGAGATCTACAACCTTACTGTTTTGAGTTTTCTCTGAAACGGAACAGAAATAATCTAAAAATAGCAGAAACGAAACTGTGCGCAAAATCTCTATTTTCCGACATCATCACTTGTTTACTTCTGCTACCCATACGATAATGATCCGACTTCCAACAATTTAAATTACTTATTTCCACGTACACACAACTATACAGAAAAAGTATACTAAAGTAAAAGTTAGGTTAAAGGTGTCCTACCTCTCCTCTGACAAACTTAGCACGCTAGTGAAACGGTAGGATCGAAAAATCACAACTTCGAGGAGAAATCTGTACAAAGGCAATTAAATATCCGCGTGAGTAAAAGAAAATATACTCCGCGAGAAAAAGAGAGGAATTTACCAATGGTGGAGGAGATATAATCCAAAGGATTATTATTATTTTTTTTCCCCTTTGTGAGAGAAAATGAAAGAGAGCCAAAGGAAAAAGAATGAAGAAAGAAGAAGAAGAAAAAATATTGATTACCTGTGGAAGAGAGAATTGCCGAGAAAGTGAGGGAGAGAATTAGGGGCTTCAATTGACTTAAGAATAAGAATCAATTAGGATAGGAATCGGTAGAGAAGTTTAGGGAGACTAGGAAAGTGGGGAGAAGAGATAGGATTTTTCAAATTAAATCACAAGTAGATACACTACAAGATTATCTCTATATTTACACTATATAGTTATCCATTAGTTAAAGATAATTTCAAATTATAAATATCTTTTGTTTTGCGAATAAAAAAATGATTAAAAGCCTATTAATATAATTAATAAAAATCGGGCTGTTATAGTACGGTTCAAGTGGTTTTGAGTTTTTGGTTCTTTTGATCCATCCGACTCGAGCAATTGTTCCAAGGTACATTTCACGCATTCTTTTCATCATTGGGGATGCACAAGTCATCAAAATTGGGGTGTTTACAGTCAGTCTGAGGTATCGTCGGTGCGCTAAGGATTGAAGATTATGAAGATGTGACAACGTTTTGAGGGTTTTTCTCAGAAAACCTAGAAAATACACTGAAACTCGTGGAAAAGTCTTAAAAACGAGCAAAAAGCAGAGAAAAGTGAGAGTATAGTGAGAAATAGATGTTCACCTGTGGATTGAAGGGAGCATCTGGGCTTCTCGATCAAGATCGACAATCCAAGCAACGAAGATGGAGCGGTGACAAGGTTTCGGGAAAACTCAGAGAGAGCAAAAGTGTGCTCTCTTTCTCCTCAACCCTATTTATAGCGGGCTAAGGGGTGCGAAGGGGCGCGCGAGAAATGATGCGACGCCGCCTAAATTTAAAGCGGCAGGGTACGAACGAATGAGGCTTCGACACGTGGCAAAAAGGTGCAGGGACCCGCATGGGTCTGGCAGCGAAACTTAACGTCGTGTCTCCTCCATTGAAAATATAACACGTGTGAAAGGATAAAAACGAGTACAGTTCAACAGCGACGCCTTCGGTTACAAATATGTTCGACCCAACCTCGGTTCAACTCCCCGACTTGGTAGACAGAGAGTTGAGGGGCTATTGGTGTGTGGGGGGGGAATGTATGATCCTTCGGACAATGGTACTTTTGGGCCGAAGGATTAGAAAGCCGAAAGGTTATAGTTCCATGAGCCATCAACCAACGATAGGCCGAAGGTACATGGTACCGACGAAGAGGACGTAAGTTCCCTCAGGGCCGATGGGCTCAATAAAGTGTCTCCAGATTGAAGATAAAGGAACCCAGGCAGGGAGCATCCGGGCGGGCAGGGTAGCCCGACCCATGAACTGGCCCGAAAGGGTTAGAAAGCGGTTACATGGGGCACGTGCTGTGGACCACCTGGCATTGGGGAAGAGGCTTCTGGAAGACTCTAGATGACCATGTGACGCTCCGTTATAGGCCGTGTCACGTGACCAAGGAAGTCACATGACTTGGAGGGCAAGTACAGAGATATTTATAAATACCAAAGGATAAACCCTAGAGGTACACACACAATCTCAGATCTACTCTTTGTACTCTCTTCTCTCTCTCTCTCTCTCTCTCTCTCTAAATACTGACTTGATCGTCGGAGAGTCCTTGAGCAAGAGGCCCAAGAGGCACTAACCATTGTACTCTGGTGCAGGATCAATTGGTAGGAGGGAGCATTATCAGGAAGAAGGGATTCCTCGTCAAAATCTTCCCACCACAGAGAGTTACTCCTATTAGTGTAGATAAGTAAATTAACTAGATTACTGCAGAGTTATTAGTGTTGCATCAACTCGAACCTATACCCATGCAATCTTTTAGTCAACTTCCCAAGTCATCGTATTTAACCGAGCCAAATTGGGCACTTGTTCACTGAGAAACAAGTATTTCAATAGTTTGATTAATTTCATGTAGTACATACCTGAGGTTCGCCTACGAACTTTTGGTTTTATTATGTGAGAACCCATATGGGGAGAGTTGACTGGTATTTCTATTACTCGTCGAGATATGCGTAAGTTGGTTTGGACACGTAGTCATAAAGAAAAATAGATTGTATTACAAGCATATGTAGAATATGTTGTATTATGAAGTAATGGATGATACTGGCGATTTCTAGGCTCTTTGATTTTGGGTGTCCATTTTTTTCAATTGTGCTGTCTGCTTTCATAGAAGCAAGTGGTTCTAAGCAGTTAATTAAGAAGAAGTTAAAATTATTTTTGCTGTTCCAAAAAAAAATTTTTTTTTGTAGTAAGGTAACAACTATACTAACAGGCTGTTTGGGAGCCCATGTCTGATGTCTTGCATTTTGGCCGCCCTGAGTGATAATTTTGGAATTTCTGTAAAAATGAATTCTGAAAAATGAATATTGCAGAATTAAAAGAACACCAAAGAGGAGATTTTTAGATTTACTTTCACTTTCAAAACTCTTTCGCAAAAATCTTTTCGCCTCATATCATTGAAACACTTTCATAAATTTTTATATTATTCTCCGTAATTACACAACATACAATCCACAATTCATATATAACTTTAAAATATAAAAATAATTGACTCAAAGACCCCTCCTAAACTAAGTCCAAAAAGTTTTCCAATGACAACTGGTATTGTTGGAAATAATTTATGTTCCCCATTAATTCCAACCATTGCTTTGAGTGAGATCTACAATTTTAGATTAAAGAACCAATGTTGATGTTCTTTTTAACAATATGTCTTACTCTGCAGTTCTATATGTGCTTAAAACTTGGGACGTAATTGTAGCGGTCGGGTTCATAAGGGTTAGTAGAGGCTGGTCTGCACATTAGAAGACTAGAAGGATCACACTCTCAAAATCTGTAAAACTGAATGCAGATCGATCCATTACGCTCTCGCCGAGCATGTGGTGCTTTAGACTTTCAGCACGGATGTCCAGATTTGGACGAATATCGATTTATATGAGATTCGCCGAAACTAGAGATATTAGGGTCATGATACTCCCAGCTTGTCTCTCGGACAGCTCTCGGGGGGCCCGCCGATCGGCGTGCCGACCGCTCGAGAGCTCGAGCACCTCACGTGCCAAATTGGTTGATGTCGGTCACGTGGAGGCTCGGGGACCCTGGGAATGGCGATAGTGTGTCTAGCACGCTACACATATCACGATGGATCATGTAATGCGGCAGTCACCTACCCTGCCACCGCCGCCTGCAGAGTCACGTGGGTAATGGGGAATGTCTCGAGGTGAATTGACCCTTCAGACCCACGTGACTTGACGTCAGCCGAAGCACGACGTCTGCAGCAAAGATTGAGGTCACATTAGTTGTCATTCCTCGTACGGATGACAGGCGCGTGAGGGGCGCCGAGCGCGTAGTAAGCACGCCCCCTCAGCCTATAAATACCTAACCTCAACTACCATAATGGGTATTCCTCTCTCCTCATTCAATACCCTCATTACTCCACTTCTCTCTCTAAAGTTTTTGGCACATTTCTCCCCCTCCGGTGACTGACTTTGCCATCAGAGTGCTTTCCCGGACCACCACCGTTCGGGCTAGGCACTAACGTGGTTGTTCACGTGTGCAGGTCACCTCCTCCGACGAGCAGTTAAGGTTCAGGCGAGGTTCAACCATTTCATCACCATTCACTCCACACCCGAAGATCCAAAGAGCTCACTCCGGCGAGAAGCACTCCCACAATTGGCGACTCCCCTATGGACGAAAAACAACTCCTCCCATCCTCTCTAAGCACTCTAGTGGTGTTTCTTCCCACTCTCCAAAGGTCTTCTCTCAAAACTCCTCCAAACTCTACTCAAATGGCCAACCTCACTTTAGGCCTCGATGCATTTGATCTCGCCGGAGAATACCTCAACTCCGCTGACCATTACCGATACCACATGTCAGGAGTGACCTGGGGCTCACCCTTTCTCCCGTTGTCAACAGAGACGGGACGGTCACTGTGGCCACCAACGGCACCGACCCTAGCAATGCCGGAGCCAGCAACATCCTCTTCAACATGGAAGAAAATGTTGTCTCACTTGACAACCTTACAACTCTAGTAAGCACTGAAATTCTAGCAATTGTGTTCGGCGAAACATCGCAAATAAGTCCCAGCGTTCGGGGCAATGCCCTTGGTCTCGGGACGTTTCTATCGCACTAGTTGGGGCTATTGTATCGATTAATTATGTGCTAAGGCATGCGCTCGGCGCACAACTACTAGCTCTCTGCTTAGCTTTGAAATTAGGGGCTATTCTTCTTAATTTCCAAGCTAAGCCAAGAAATTTTTTCAACTCTTATGCTTCGGCAGAGAGCAAGCATGGTACCCCACATTTTTGCTCCCCACCGAAGCAGGGGCTATCATATATGCCTACTCTCCTACTCTCGGTGGTTATGATTTATCACACGAGAGCAAAAACTTGTAAAAAATTTAACATTTAAACAGCCATACATCAGAGATCAAACAGAGAAGAGATCCATTCATCGAAACACATCAAAATTTCGGGGGTTGGCATAGTGCAACGTTCGGCCGGCCCCGAGGATCACCTGTTTAATTACAAACACTCGGATCTGGCCTATGCCTAATTGTCTGGCATCAATCCGTTCAAAAGTTCTACTCCTACCGAATTCAAAAACTTCAAACATAAAGACAAAGAAAATTACAAGAGGTCTAAGCCTCGGGATTTCCAGTGTCGGCTCGATTGTTGGCAGGGGGTCGGTGGCATTTCCATCTTCGGTATTGTCCCCCTCGGTGACCTCCTCTTCCTCATCGTCGAACGGCATGTTCGGATCTCAATCTCGGGAAGAGGAGGGATGGAGGTCCAAAGGGCGGAGTTTGCAGGAACAAAAAGGATATCGTATGCCTGACTGAAGGCCTGGGGCCAGCAGTCGGCACGACTGAGGACATACCCCTTTTTGAAGGCCTTCTCCTCATTGTCGTTGGCCTTCTTCGCAAACTTCTGTAGCGTCTCGCTGAACCCACTCTCATAGCCGTTTTTATCAGTGGCCATGACCATCTCATCGTGCTCAACCTTGGCACGCTAGAGGTCCTTTTCAACTCGGCTGACCCTCTCTTCAGCGGCCGTAATCTTGCTCTCGGCCGTCACTGCTCTCTCCTCGGCGGCCCTAATTTTTTGGCGAGCCTCCTGGAGTTGGGTCTCAAGGGATTCGCCATCGGCAGCGAGCACCTCAGCCTTCTTCTTCAGCTCTACCCTGGCCTTCTTCTCGGCCTCCAATTTCCTCTCGGCCTCAGCCTTCTCGTTACCGAGGATATACACCTTGTCGTCGAGGGCGAGAGTGGACTAGCCAGCCTGCGAACGAAAGGATAAGTAAGTGTATAAGCAATAATCCGAGGATAAAAACTTGAGGAAATAAAAGGTAAGAAGTTAGGACTTTACCTTGACGATCTAGGAGCAGAGGTCAGCGTAGTTATCCGCCGTATTCTTCGGCAAAGCCGCCATGTCCCTTGGCAGAGCCAGGGCCTTAAGCAGAGTCATCACTGTCTTCCTGCTCGCTCGGATGCTGACAAGCTTTTTGACGGACTCGCCGTGTGAGGTCTGGATCACCGGGACCCATGGCTCGTCCTTTTCAACCTTGGAGAGCGCGACCTCAGGAGTCGGAAAGGGGACCTGCTTGTCCTTGGGAGGGACATCTTTGGAGGGGACACTTACAAGGGCGCCCTGAAGAGGAGGAGGTAGACTAGTGGGGGCCTTCGGCGGGACCTCCTTGCCGACATTGGTAGTAGCCTCGGCTGTCTGAGGCCTCTTTTGCAGATTCTCAGCCTCGGCGAGATGGCCGAGCTGGTCAGTGCTCGCCTTCTCGGCCTCCTTCCTTTTTGCCCTCTCGGTCCTGTCTTTCTTCTGGGCCTCCCTCAACACCGAAGATCCAGCAATGTCAGCCTCCGATCCGCTGCTTGCAATGAAAGACTGAGGGGTACGGCGAGTCACCCTCGGCAAGGGCTCACGACCGGCGAGGTTTGCTCGTTGGATGTCGGGGTCGAAGAGTTGCACACGACGGGGACCCGTCCTCGACACGGGGTCTTTCCCGCGCTTCAGAAAGCCCTTGTACGAGGGCACATAGCCGAGAATGGCGGGGGCCATGTGGTTTGGGATTGTGAAGATGTTGTCGATGATGTTTTCGGCGGCGTCCGCGACGAGCTTCTTCGTCACCTTCCTGCACACTAGAAAACAAAAATATCGTCAGTGTTCGGTAAAACGCAGCAATGGACAGATGAAGGGAAATACATGAAAGAAAGAAAGGAAAAATGCAAGTATATGCTCTCGAGCTTACTAGGCTTCCCGCGACGCCAAGGGACGAACCATATAGACTCGTCCCCGGGGGCTTTTTCGTAGGTACCCCTCACAATCACCAACTTGCACGCATGCCTCTTCGAGTCCAAAAGGCTCCCAATGAGGGGAGGGTACTCGGGGCGTCTCGCGAAGTAGTACCACCAGTAGGGAAGACTCCGCTGTACGACGTAAACGACCATAAGGTCGCTGAGGCGGAAGGGTATGTTGTGTTGCTCCGACAGCCTCACCACCGAGCAGATGATTCGGTAAACATTGGTGGCAAGCTAGTGAGGAGCGAGTTCGTACACCTCCAAGAACTGTCGAAGGAGACGGGGCATAGGGAACGTCAGTCCGCCCTCGATAATGACCATCAACGGCACGGTGATATGCCCCTGTCGGTAGTGGATTTTGTTATCCGTGGGCCGAGAGATGTCCACATCCTCCGGGATGCAGTAGTCCCATCGGAACAAAGCAAGCTTCTCTGCGGTTCCGTCGAAGTAATCCTTCACGTACTTATAGGCGTTGTGCTTCGGGTTCGGTTGTGGAATCGAGTCCCAGTCGCTGCCATATTCCACGCCTCCGGATGTGCTGCCGTCCTCGGCGCCTTTGGCCTCCTCGGGCTCCTGATCCTACCCTTCAGCTGTGGCCTCGGTTTCGTGCTCGGCTTCGAGCTCCTCTTGCGAATCCTCACCTTTGGAGGGGAGCTCCCCGCTTTCGGCCTGTTCCCTTTGGGCTAGGAGCTCGTCCACTTCGAGGACTTGTACGGGCTTGGGCTCCTTGAACTCGGCGGTGGCCCTATCTATTTCCATCACTTCGACATCTGAGGACCAGCCCTCGGAGAGGTCGAGGAGCTCGGACTGTTCAACTATAGGGGAAGATGGGATGTCGACGGGGTTGATAGGTGGGGGCTTTGGGGCCTCGAGGATTGGGTCGAGGACTGACCCTTGCCCGGAAGTGGTGGCTTGGGCACTGCTCTCGGCGCTCCTGGTTTCTTCCTCTATCTCCGTCCAGCGCTCGTGGGTGATGGCCTGGATTGGGGCTACAACCTCAGGAATCGCTTGAAGTGGTGGAATGTTAAGTGGCGGTTGACACTGATAGCCTCTCCATAGGCTTCTGAATTGCTCTCGGAGGAGGACGTCTTCAATAAAGTCTTTGTACTAGGTGTCGGCGAGAATGTCATCGGGGGATGAGTCCGCAGAATCCTAGCTCATCCAAATGAAGACCTACAGTGCACGAGTGAAATAACCGTCAGCGATATGCACAGGTTTGATTTCAAGAAAATATAAAGGGTTGAGCCTCGGCCTTAGCCGAGCTCCCCACGAGGTGTCAACTACCCCGAGAGCCCAGTTTGTCTGTACGCCCTTGGCTGACCTAAGGTAAAATGTACTCTCGGATCGCTCGTCAGCTCTCGGAAGAAAGGGGTTGATATAATTCGTTCAGCGCTCGGAAGAACAGGTTGAATGTTCTTCAAACCCAGAATCTGGCGGCCATGCACCGCTGTACACGTCGCCGGAAAACTTAGACTAAACACAGGAAATTAAAGAGAAGCAAAACACTCAAAAACCCACCCAAAATGCTAAAAACGAGCAGAAAAGTATAAAAAAAAATGCAGAGGAAATGGAGAAAAACTAAAATACCTGAGATTGGTTTGTTGATCTTCGCCTGAAAATGAGATTTTGTGAGGTTTTTGGTGGAAAACAACGGCGGCGGGAGGCGGAGCAGCAGTCTAAGGCTAGAGAGAGAGAGAGAGAGAGAGAGAGTAACGGTGACTCTCTCTCCTCCCTCCCTCGTATTTATAGGGGGAGGGTAGAGTTAGGTGCCGGTTCAAACCGTTTGGGCGTAAAACCAGAGTGTGACACGTGTCCACTTCGTTCAAACCGTTTGGGCGTAAAACTAGATGACGGCGCTCGGACCAATCACATTGCAACGCGTGGCATATGACGTCATCACATGTCAAGATTCCTGAACCGATATGTATGAAACGTCACATTAGACGTCCTTTCACCTCCCTGTGCGATGTGACGTTCTGAGCCCTAACCTCCCGTCAAGCACTCGGATGCAAAGGTCTCGGATAACATTGCCCCGAGCACGAGCAACTCGGATGCCGATCCTTCTGCCCCCTGACCGCCTACTTCGGTTTAATCAACTCCCACGCAAATCGACTCTCTGCAAGTGGGAGTTGATGGGGCTATTGTAGCAGCCGAGTTCATAAGGGTCAGCAGAGGCTGGTCTGCACATTAGAGGAGCAGAAGGATCACACTCTCAAAATCTGCAAAACTGAATGAAGATCGATCCATTACGCTCTCACCGAGCATGTGGTGCTTTCTGCACGGATGTCCAGATTTGGACGAATATCGATTTATATGAGATTCACCGAACCCAGAGATATCAGGGTCATGACACTCCCGGCTTGGCTCTCGGACAGCTCTCGGGGGCCCCACCGATCGGCTTGCCGACCGCTCGAGAGCCCGAGCACCTCACGTGCCGAATCGGTTGATGTCGGTCACGTGGAGGCTCGGGGACCCTGGGAATGGCGGAAGTGTGTATAACACGCTACACATATCACGATGGATCATTTAATGCGACAGTCACCTACCCTGCCACCGCTGCCTCTAGAGTCACGTGGGTAATGGAGAATGTCTCGAGGTGAATTGACCCTTCATACCCACGTGACTTGACGTCAGCCGAAGCACGGCGTCTGCAACAGAGATTGAGGTCACATCAGTTGTCATTCCTCGTACGGATGATAGGCACGTTAAGGGCGCCGAGCACGTTGTAAGCACGCCCCCTCAGCCTATAAATACCCAACCTCAATTACCACAATGGGTATTCCTCTCTCCTCATTCGATACCCTCATTACTCCACTTCTTTCTCTAAAGTTTCCGGCACATTTCTCCCCCTCCGGTGACTGACTTTGCCATCGGAGTGCCTTCCCGGACCACCACCATCTGGGCTAGGCACTAACGTGGATGTTCACGTGTGCAGGTCACCTCCTCCGATGAGCAGTTAAGGTTCAGGCGAGGTTCAGCCATTCCATCACCATTCACTCCACACCAGAAGATCCAAAGAGCTCACTCCGGCGAGAAGCACTCCCACAGTAATCAGTAATGTAATTTAATATCGTAGGGTTGGTTGAGTAAAAGCACTGTAACAAGTATTGCTTTACAGCATTATGATCTTTTGATTCCCACGGCCTATAAAAAAATCTCTTACTGTCGCTAAAAGTTTGTCTAATCACAAAAACAGGAATTCTAAAATCACGTAAGGCCTTGGACATCCATTTGTAGAGAAACTGTGGATGTCATTAATCGGGTAGTTTTATTAGGAGTCTTAATTAATCAGTAAAGCTCAATATTTCTGGAATTTTGGTTCAGATTCACAATTCGAAGTTAGAATTCT
This sequence comes from Vaccinium myrtillus, assembly GCA_016920895.1. Taxonomy (NCBI): domain Eukaryota; kingdom Viridiplantae; phylum Streptophyta; class Magnoliopsida; order Ericales; family Ericaceae; genus Vaccinium; species Vaccinium myrtillus. The sequence goes on along the minus strand of CM029273.1, from coordinate 24,634,054 downwards.
CAAATAGTAACCAGTTTTTGAATTCTCAATACCTTTTTTCATTAGGAAACTAAAACAAATCAAATTCTTATTTTTCTAATGCGAGATGTTTTGAATAGTCAAATTTACAGGCCTATGTGCACTTGTACACTAAGAAACTAGTATTTAATAATTTGATTAATTTCATGTAGTACATACCTGATGTTCGCCTACGAACTTTTGGTTTTTTATGTGAGAACACATATGGGGAGAGCTGACTGGTATTTCTATTACTCGTCGAGATATGCGTAAGATGGTTTGGACACGAAGTCATAAAGAAAAATAGATTGTATTACAAGCATATGTAGAATATGTTGTATTATGAAGTAATGGATGATACTGACGATTTCTAGGCTCTTTGATTTTGGGTGTCCATTACTGGCGATTTCTAGGCTCTTTGATTTTGGGTGTCCATTTTTTTCAATTGTGTTGTCTGCTTGCATGGAAGCATGTGGTTCTAAGCAGTAAATTAAGAAGAAGTTAAATTTATTTTTGCCGTTGCAAAAAAAAAAAAAAAATTGTAGTGAGGTAACAACTGTACTAGCAGGCTGTTTGGGAGCCCATGTCTGATGTCTTGCATTTTGGCCGTCCAAGAGATAATTTCAGAATTTCTGTAAAAATGAATTGAAAATTGCGGAATTAAAAGAACACCAAAGAGGAGCTTTTGGATTTAATTTCACTTTCAAAACTCTTCCGCAAAAATCTTTTCGTCTCATATCATTCAAACACTTTTATAAATTTTTATTATTCTCCATAATTACAAAATATACAATCCACAATTCATATATAACTTAAAAATATAAAAATAATTGACTCAAAGACACTTCCTAAACAATTTTAGATTAAAGAACCAATGCTGATGTTCTTTTTAACAATATGTCCTGCAGTTTTATATGTGCTTAAAACTTGGGATGTAATGTAATTTAATATCATAGGGTTGGTTGAGTAAAGGCACAGTAACAAGTATTGGTTTACAACACTATGATCATTTGATTCCCACGGCCTATAAAAAAAACCTCTTACAGTCACTAGAAGTTTGTCTAATCACAAAAACAGGAATTCCAAAATCACGTAAGGCCTTGGACGGACTCGGGGGAGGTGTTGTGCACTCCCCCGGTTCCGCCTTGGACATCCATTTGTCGAGAAACTTTGGATGTCATTAATCAGGGTAGTTTTATTAGGAGTCTTTAATCAGTAAAGCTCAATATTTCTGAAATTTTGGTTCAGATTCACAATTTGAAGTTAGAAATCTCAAAAAATAACCAGTTTTTGAATTCTCAATACCTTTTTTCATTAGGAAACTAAAACAAAACAAATTCTTATTTTTCTAATGAGAGAAGCTTTGAATAGTCAAATTTAGTGGTAAGGCCTATGTATGCGTGACGACTTATATAGTACTGTAATAGACTTCCTAGAAATCATCAACAAAAGGGCAAAAACCTAGCTGATCCTTTACTTTTTTTTTTCTTTTCTTTTCTACGTGGGCTTATCCTTGTAAATGGTATCTTCTTTTTCTTGATTAAAGACCCCAAATTGACTCCCTGCCATAAAGTCTTGGACAAAAGGAGGTGTACCCTTTTCCCACTTTTCAAATTTCAACTACCACTTTCTTCCCTACACCTCTTTTGCTCAGAGACAGTATTAACCTAGACTGAGGCTTGAGAAAAAAGACACAGACCAAAAGATGATTCTAGTCCTTAATTTGTTTGTCTGTTTTTAATTTTTTGATGTACCAAATTGTTTGTCAAATTTCAAGTTGACTCATAAAAGATAAAGTATTGCCCTTTTTATTTCAAAAACATTCTGCATTCGAGAATGTGCATCCTTAGGAATCCAAAAAATAGACAAACAAATTGAAACGGATGGAGTACTACGCTATTTTTATGTAAATATGAATCCTCCTTTACAGTTCAGTTAAGGATACATCTGTAAACTTTTTTAAATCATTTTGATGATCATAATTGTTGATTTTTTAAAGCTTGTCCACAACATGAACGACGCGGAAATTAAGTTAAACAAACATTGATATATACGATTTGAGAAGGAGAAAAGTTGCAACTAAATCAGAACAACCTATATATCTCAAGATAAATATGTTCCGAAATTATATAATTAATATTCAATCAACGTGCTTTTGAGTACAATAGATATTCTTGACTAGTTTTTTGAAATAAAAAAAAAAAATTTCGATCATCGATGTTAGTCCGGGAAAAGACTGTCCGGCCCACTTGATTGCATTGGAAAGGTTTCAATGTTTTATATCTAATAGCTCATTGAATTTGAATTACAGATAAACAAATCATGGGTACCATGAGAATTACCAATTAAATACTAGTAGTATACTACAACAATGGAGTAGTATATTATACTGGAGCTAGTCTGGAATACAAGAATAGAGTGAGATATCGAGAAGATCCATTGGAAATACAGTGTGGGAGCCTGGGAGGGGGATTTGACATTTACGTGTTGTTACTTTCTCAAACACATGTACTATCTTCATTTATTTAGCAAGCTAGCTAGGCTATAGCACAATTTTCAAAGACTGTAAAAAAGGGAAAAATAGCTTTGAAATCTGGAGCCAGTGTTGTCCTCTCCATTTGTCACTCTAATGTACATACGTAGTATGTCTTGACTCTTGAGAGAGAGAGAGAGCTATTGTGCGAGAGGTGAAATTGTAGCCCATCTTTTGTTGTTTTTCCTGGTAAAGGGCTACTTCCAGCGGACCACACTGTATGAGTAGTACCAGCAACGATAGGATTTGGTTATTCTATTCAATGGAACATTTTTTCGTTGATAACTTGGGGTTATTCCACACCAACTTTTTTTTTTTTTTTTTTTAATTTTTAGTTTTGTCTTTATTTAAATTTAATTTGCGTTTATTAGTTTTTAGTCAAAGTTTGGTAAATTATTGATTCAGTTCGGCACGAGAAATAGGAAAAGTAAAAAACTGTAAGAATTATCCATTTTCTTTGGGAAATATGCAAGAAAAACAATGAAAAGACAGTGTGAGAGGCGCTTCACCGGAATGACCTCTTAGAGCTATCTGGTTTGGTACGGAGAGAGAGGAGAGTTGACTGAGCCTCACCGGGGTCTTGTATGCTCGCCTGAGAAGTAGACCTGCGTACAGGAGAAACCACGTTAGTGCCGAGCCCGGATGGTGGTTGTCCGGAAAGGCACTACGATGGCTAAGTAAGCAACAAAGGGAGAAGTTTACTGGAAAACTTAGAGAGAGAGAGTGAGTAAATAGGGTATTGAATGCAGAGAGAAGGACCTAGAGTGAGGTAGGTGAGGACCTTATTTATAGGCGAGGAGGGGTGTCTATCACGCCCCTCGTGAACCTCAGGCGTACCGTCCGTACCAAGGATGACGCCTGGAGCGATCAGGATGCCTGTTGCTGAAGCAGCGCCTCGGCCGCCGCCCTCCCTGAGGAGTCAACTAGCTTGTGAATACTCTCCGGTCAATCACGTGGTCCTGCAGGCGTAGCATGCATGGTAGTTGGCTGCTACCATTAATGACTTGCATGCAGGGTAGTTGGCTACCACCATTAATGATCCGCTCAGATTGTCAGGCACGCCTCTACTGAGCCCCTGACGTCTGTCGAGAACTGCGACACCGAGGTCAATCGACTCGGTTCGTATAGTGCTCGGTGATGAGATATCTCGAGCTCCCGTGATCAAGTCACGGACTTGTCCATCCGGGCATGGGTTCCCGAGGGGGCAATGTCCCGTCCAAAGGCACCGATACTACAATGGTGCGCTCGGTGGACCGAGCCCAACTTTCACTTTATATTCATGGAGCTGTGCCGAGCCACTGTGCACCGAGGACAGATCACGTTCGGCGGGGAACAAGTGGGTCCGACACACTCACTTTTTGCCACTTGTGAGAGGGTGGCACCCCTGGTCCTTTGCTTTCCTTGCGCACAGTGCTGAACCCTTCCCCCCTTCGTGCACCCGGCCGCTACAGACAGTTTCCTCAATAATCCACAAAAGTTTGACGCAAAAATAACAAATACGATTTTTTTGAAAAGCCAGTTGGTGTGGAACAAGACCTTAGTTTATATACACACCTCCACTATTTTTCTTATGAGATTATTACGCCATTCATTACAGGAAGCTCCGATTAACACATGAATTGGTCTTATATAAATAGATAGCACTATAAAAAAATTCGAATCCTGAGACGTAGCCACTAGGCTAGCTTCCTGGGTTTACATAAGAGAACATCTTGATTTTAACTCATTTTATGACTCAAGTCGAACCAAACCTTTACTTTGCGAGTTGTTTTTTTTGCGAGTTATCATAGGCAGTAGGCATCCAAAAGTTTAATATGTAAATATGGTGGGTTGCCATAGGCAAATCTACCAAAAAATGACAAGGGACAAGGGGCCCATTAATGGCAGACAAACGTGACATATCATGTTTGACACAGCTGATTTGATTATTCAGTAGGGTTTCTTTGCCCTCCGGCAAAGGGGATATGGTCGGTCACATGGCACATATATGGCGTATTATCGTGACATAGTTTTTTAGGTGTGGTGGTCTTCGTTTTTGGACAGGGCTAATTGTGTCTCCGAGAGGACTTGGGACCATGGCTGGATTTGAGGCCATGTGAGGTCCATTCCATTGTGTCCTTCCACCGTTACAATCCAGGGTGGTTTAAATCCCGGCGAAATTCATTATACCAACAAATTCCAATGGGTACCCAAGATCTAGAAAAAAGGTATAGAATGATGGAATGTAGTTTCGTACGAATTGAAATCTCGAAGACCACAACGTAATTTGAAACTTTTGGAGAGATCTAGGAGTTCTCACGAGTCACGGCTACATTTGATTCTAGACTGGCTTGGTTCAAATTTAAGGATCTTGAAAAAAAAAAAAAAAATGGGCTAGAACATCTCAGAGACATCGGTGTTTAGTGTTCTCCCAAAGATAAATATAGACTGTCTATAGATATTAGAAGTGTGAAATTGGGGAGCTTGAGTAAAGAAATGAAAATATCCAGCCACACAATCCACCTTATCCTATTATACCTGTTGGTTAAGTTTTCCAAGCATGTGTTCTTAGTATGCACGAGAATCTAGAAACGTGATAATAAACAGATCGATGGAAACTCTAGTTCAAAATCCATGTATAGTTTGTTAAAATAGTGTCTCATTTTAATTCATAATCATGTGAACCTCACAAAAATGGTACATTGTTTTTGATGTAACGGCTGTTTGTTCCATTTCCTTCAAGCATATCATTTATTTCTAAATAGCTTGTAACTTGTATCACTACATGCAATTGACTAGCAATAGTTTAATACTACTATTTTGATTTTTAAGAGGATTGATAAATAGACGTCTATATATATAAAGATCCGAACAGAATATACTCTTTCCGTCCCAAATTGTTTTGTCATTTTGGATATTCGTGCCAATTTCAATTGGTTATATCTTTCAATATGAATTTCAAAAAACATTTAATATGAATTTTGTTTGATAGTTTTCGACGAGTTTTATAATATAAAGTGTTCACAATTACGAAAAATATTATAAATTGAAAGATATAGCAATCAAAAAATAGCACGACTTTAAAAAATGAACAGACAATTTGAGATGGAAGGAGTAGTATTTTACTAAGAAAAAACCAAACATACACCACATGTGTGCACGTCATTTACACACCACCCCATTTAAAGACCGGTCATATTGCATTTAAAATCCAAAACATCCAAAAAGTGTTTGAACGGTTCGGATGAGCTGGTGTGCATGTGGTGTGCGCGAATATAGTGTGCACGTAGCATTACTAATTTTACTAATCAGAGATTTGTTTAATGTGATGATTGCATCGGATAGTAGGAGTATGCAAAAGGGTTAATAGTCTTTGTAGCCAAGCCAGTCATTTTCAATAGATAAAGACAAGCACCCCATTCAAAAAATGAGAGTATCGAAGAGAGCGCAGAAAAGTCGCCGAGTAATTGGGAAGGTGAAAGGTGAAAAATACTCCAGTGTACTACTCCCCGCAGAAAGAAAGAAAGAAAGAAAAAGAAAGAGAAAGAGATTGATAGAGAGGACCCCCTGACAGTGTGTGTCGGTCATCGCCTCGAATTCTTCGCCAGTGTTAAAAAAGAACGCGGTAAACGAGGGACCCCCTTGTGTCAATTGAAAATGTGACAGTAAAAAATGGAAATTCTTTTCACCGCCCCATTTTATCTTCAAACATTATTTTTGTCTTTATTATTGGAAGTATGAAATTGTCCTCTTTATAAAAAAAGTGACTCACGAGATAATGGTAATTTAGTCATTTTAAGATGAATAAAGACAAAAAATGTGTCACGAGACAATAAAAAATTTAAAAATGAAAATACAAAAAAAAGAAACAAAAAAAAAAAGGAAAAAAAAATGAAAAGTGAAAAGGAGAAAATGAAAATGAAAAAAAAAAAAAAATGCATGGACGGATTCCGTAAAAAGCCCTTATTTTTTTCCTATACTTATGTGGTGTTTTTTTTGGCTAAAAAAACCAACTTAACTTATTTTTTTGTCTTTATTTGATTTTTTTTTAGTTTGTTAGTTTTGATTTTTGACTAAATTTTTTAAGCTAAAAAAACTAAAAGATTATTAGGACTCTAATTTTTTGAAAATCGAAAAAAATGTAAAAAAATCTTTTTAAAACTTATTTTTGTTTTTATTCAAAAAAATTATGATCGAATCATAATTTTTACTTTTTTTTTTTTTTGCAGACTCAATTAATAATATTAGACAAAAAGTTTTTAAAAACTAAAAAACAAAAAAAAATCAAATGCATTTAAAATTGCCGACTAATCTTTTGCGCTAAAACATACCTGTATTACTCCTCTAAAAAAATAAAAGAAGCTTTATTTTTTTTTTTTAGGACCGAGGTGCTGTGCATCCACACGTATAACACCGTCTTTGTGCAACCCCACAACGCCTCTGCGTTGGATCTTCGTGACGATCAGAAACGTTTATTGCGTAGACCTCGTCGAATACTGTAAGTGTGCCAAAAATCAACTCGATTGGATATCTTTTAATTCCTCATCGGAACACTAATAACTTGAAAAAGCAATTTTGATATAGTGTTTGTGTCCATTTGTGTTCCATTTCTTTTCAAAATATATGTGCTTCGATGACATTCTTTAAAGATATCCGATCGAGTTCTCCGAGACATCATACTTATGCGGAACGATAAATGTCTCCGATCATTGAAATCATGACAGCACGGCCACTCCAGGACTGCACAACACAGTTTTGTGCATGTGATGCACAACACCCCTCAATCACATTTTGTAGTATTTCATGGACGAGCAGGAAAAAACTACGTAGCATTTCAAATTAAAGTCATTCGTGGAGTATTAAATAGTCCTCCACTAGGGTTTTTGTTTGTTTGTATTATGGGGCAGCTCAGATACCTCAACTACTCCTCTGACTCCATTTACTATTTTGTCTTACTATTGATTTCTTTTCTTTACTAATGATACAAGATGATTAAATCAGATGATGATCAGAAAATGGTTAAATGGAATTTACTTATTGGAAAAATCCATGCGTACATCACATGTACATCACATCACACCATTTCACTTCATCCGTTCAAACTTGAAACTTTTTTGGGATGTGCGGATTGAAACCGATCATAAATCTTTATGACGGTCATAAATGTTTTATGACGGTTTAATCGCATCAAAAAAAGCTTGTCGGATCGGTCTGGTGTGCATGTGGTGTGGGCGAATATGGTGTGCGCGTAACATTACTATTTACTTATTTGTTGTATCTATATATATCATCGTCCGTATAATCTCATCATCCTACGATCTATTATGACCCTTGTGATGATGCTCTAGATTTGTGGTGTTAACATCATTTTCAGAACCCAATATCCAATGATCTCTTCTTAGTAGCAGTGTTTATGGTCTGCTGTGGGGGTTGTTCACAATCAATTTTTCTTTCTCCGATCGAGGTCATGCATCATTAAATGGTTTTGGGAGTTATACTTTTTGAAATTTGTATTTTTGACTTTTTAAATGATGGTCAAAATTGTGTTATTAAATCTCTAAAGTGTTAGAGAGATAACGTGTAATGAATTTTACAACAAGAATAGTGTTTGTGAGATATATTTAGAATATAATATGTAGGTTTTTACGTAAAGAAAAATTGAAAAAAAATAAAATAAAATAAGAAGCCTCCCTCTACTTTTGTCCTTTGCTAGACTTCATAAAAAATAAAAACCGTATCTTGTTGGAATTTATTTTAAGAGGGGATGGCCAAACAATCAAAATGGGAAAATAAAGAGCCCCTTTGAGGCCTTTATTTTTTGCATTTTGCATTTTAGATTGAGAATTATAGATTTTTAATTATTATTAGAATAGATTCTTAATCTGTAAAGTATTTGGGAGATGTGTACCGAATAGATTTTGCAATAGTGTAATTTGTGGAAGTAATTATCAAAATAGATTTTGAATTGATTTTTAAACCAAGAATTCAAAATCTCCTCTAGTGTTAATTATCGAATTGTGCCTCAATTGTGTTGTCGCTTTGAGAAAATGAAGTTTTTCAAATTTCTGCCAAACATCCATAATGTGAAAATGGCAAAATGCAAAACGTGAAAATTGAGCTCCTAAACAGTAAGCTCCAAAAAGGAAAAAAAAAAAGCTCCAAAACACCCCTAAAATCTTGTGAAGATAGAGAGGGTTTGATGTATAGATAGTGTGCCTAGTAATTTACCCAAACAAATAGAAGTGGACTAAGGGGTGTTATGCTAAATAATTAAACAAGATTATTTTGTTTGCCATTATTAAAAAAAAAATCGCATTTTTAGTTTTGCCTCAATTATTTTTTGTAGTTTATTGGTTTGTTTTGACAAAAAAAATTTAAAAGTAAAAAATTATTAACCAAACTAATGACATAAATAATCTAAAAAACCAATATATTTTGGATTATTTGTCTTTAGTGAATTTTTAAAAGTTTTTTATCATGATGTTTTTCTTTTTAGATTTATGTCATATAGACGAACCAGTAATCGACAAAAAATTGACACAAAACAAACAATTGCCAAAAAGAAACAAAAAATTTGAATGAGGAAAAATAATTATCTGGCTCAAATATTAGGGCAAAACAAATATACTCACCTCCCCCTCGTAATAGTGTAAAAAACAGAACTTATCACTCACATGTAAAATGTGGAGCTGAACGATTCCGAACATATATGTATTTGAATCTGTGCTATAAATCCTCGTATTTATCATTTTGTAATTGAGGGTTCCTATGGGTACCGAATTGAAGGGGTATCAAAAATGTGCAATGGCTTGTGGGGCCCACTTTTTGGTCTCACGTGAATAATCCGTACAGTTAATTAATTTTAGAATATATTTTTAAGGGTTCCGTGCAAAAAATTAGCTCAATTGAATATGTAACAATTGCACATTTTCATTACCCCATTGGTTGGGTACCCATAGCATTATTATTGTCTAATCATAATACTAGGGACACAAAACAAAACACCCAAAAATTACACACAGAGGACACAAAAGTAAAAACACTCAAAAATTACACATAGAAAGCCTCAAATTTCGATTATCCTTCCCAACACTTTCTTGAGTCACTCAGGGAGTTATCCCGGCGTTACTATCTAAGGTCTCTGGTATTAGTCAATTACGCGCAATTACAGGACGGAGCTAGAAATTTACCACTGGGCGAGGGGAGGTTTTTCCAAGATCTTTGTAGGGGCGGCTATATAATTAATAAGAAAAATTATTTTTGTATATTAGAGGTTTTTTCGATATAAACTAGAGGTTTTTTTTTCTTGCTGCGAGGACTCTTGCCCTCCTGCTCCATCCATCCTTATTAAAAAAAAAAACGACCCCAAACACACTAAACAGTGCAATGTGACAGCCCTTGACCAATAAAAAAAAAAAAAAATGACCTAAACATAAACAGCTCTTTTTTTCTTAGCCTAATTTACCAATGTGAGTGTCTAGTTGTGTGCATATGCCTAGCTCTTTTTCTTTTTCTAATTTTCCAATTTAAGTCTAGTAGGGTCAAGCCTCAGGCGACTCTCTCTCTAGGTTTTTGTCATTTTACATCGGTCTTCTACTCCTCTTTACCCTTTCATATAACACCCCCCTCACCCCCTAAACAAATCATTATCTTCATCATCTCCTTCTCCTCTTCTACCTCTCTTCCCCTCCAAAAAAGGAGAGATTTTTGGGGGATTTAGAGATGAGAGAGAGCGAGAGAGAAGCACATGAGGATCACTCAGACTGAAGACAATCAACAAAAGGGAAGCCTGTTCTTTGAGGGGAATGTTGTCTGGCTCGAGGACCCTTTTCTTGATCATTTCCTATTATTCAACGATCTGTATCTATAGATCTGGTAAAAATATGTATCAATACATATAAGAGATGGTTTGATCATGCGATAGTGTTGTCGGACCAGGCTTCATTCCCCCCAATTACTGCTTCCACCTACACCCCGCCGCCTTTTCAGATTTCCCGATGATGATGATCTGGTCGGTTCTGGATCTGAAAGGTAGGATCTGAAATATTACTTCTGATCTCTTTATTTGTTTACTTGTGACTGTTTTTGTCAGATTTTAGGAATAATAATAATTTGGGGATGATGGGTTTTCGTTATTAGAGGTATTTACGTGCAGATTGGTGTAATGATGAAGAATCTTGACTGCATATTTTTGCATCTTTTTTTGGGGAAAGTTGGTTCATCATTATACTAGACAACTTTTTTTATCTTGTGATCTGATGATTCTCCGTGAGTACAACAATGATGGCGTTTTCTGTGTCAGTGCACTTTTCTTGTTCATCATTAATCAGATTTTCCTCATGATGCGTTTCAGAAACAATTCCCCTCTCTACACTACACCCTCCTCTTCTTCTACTATTATCAGATCTGGCCTTTTTCTAACTTTATTACAACCCTCTCTCTCTTTTGTCTCTATTCCTAGGGTTTCTTGGGGTTAGATCTGGGTTTGTATATATCAATCCTTCCAATGTTGTAATTACCCTATCAGTAGTTTGTTTTAGATATATAATTACACCATTCTTCTGAGTAATCTGAGATAGTACGATAATGACAGAACACACCTCTCCTCCACAGCCCAAACCACCAAGGATTTAAATACCGGCTGATACGCGAGATACGTACCGGTTTTTCAAGAGACCGATACCGATATTTGACCGATATACTGTCCAATATATGTCGATATTTGGCTGTATCACCGAGATTTAAAACTTTGCAAACCACACCTACTTGCGTCACAGTGAATGATTGGTGATTGTAAAGTAGTTTTAAAATGTTTGTTTTTCATCACTAATCATGCAGTGCCACGCATGCAGGTGCCGGATTTGGTTTGAGGTGTGGTGTGGTGGATAGATGTATCTCTAGCATTATTCGAGATCGTATTGGTTTGCGTTGTTCAGATTTGATTCCCTTTTATCCATTTTTCACTTAATGATAATCTAGGCATCTTCATAACACTTATTTTGGTCTCCTTTTTTCCAAGCCCCATACCATCAAGTTGTTCTTTTTGTATTTCAATTGTCTTGGTATGTGCAAAGGTATTTACTAATTTATTCCATCCAAATCAATTTTTTACGATGGACATATTTGCTTCGGTTTAATGCGATGTTTTCTTTTATATTTCTTGAGTTTGCTTTTAACTTTTGTATGTTAATACTGCATTTTATTTGTATGAAGTTTTTGTTTTGTCTTTTATTAATACGGAGATTACTATGTGTGGTGTGTGTTGTTAGCCTATGATGATACCAATGCACTCCATGGTCCACACATAGTAATGTCCGTAAAGACATGCGGGCTCGGGCTCACACACCGAGTTTTGTTTTTATAACCGGATGCCCAAGCTACCTTGCGCGCGCCACAACTATTTCCAAAACAGGAATAACCCCTAGTAAACCCCAAGGTTTGGATGCTCACACACTGAGTATTTGATTACATGAAAATGTGTGTGTGCGTGCTTGGATAGAAGGCGATCCGTTTTGCTTTTGGTTGATTACCATATTAAATTGAAATCCCTGGTTTTATCGTTTTCTCAAGAGTACCAAGCAGTTTGTTTTTGAGTGATGACATGTTATTGTTCTATCGAGCCTCTACGCAATTTTCAGCCATTCTTATTACCTTTTTTTTTTTTGTGATAAACCGAAGATATTTAGAGAACTAACCATACGAAGTTCTAGTCTTTGGTGGGTTTTTAATGGGTTCTGTAGTGATAACTTAATTGCATTTCAGACAAATGTTACAGAATAATTCTATTTAAAATAATTACTTAAACAAATATTATTCTCGGTGACATATATTTGTTATATGCTGTTCTTCAGGAAAGGTAAATGGGTTCTATTTAGAGTGTGTGCGTCCCTAATCTTTCTGTCCTATACATCACTTTGCACAAGGCAGAAGAAGAGAAATGATTTTGGCACTCCCCTTTATTTATGGGCAGTCCCTTTTTTGTCTTTGTTTACTTGAAATTATCAAATTGTCCGTTATATGAAAAAAGTGACTCGGTATATTTTTAAGTCCAAACTAAGTTGCGTAGGTAATTTCTTAGTTAAGTACTTTATTTGTACAAATTTCTTACTAAAAATATGGTTTATACTTAAATCAATCACATCAAATCTTCACTCACTTGGCAGCTGGATAATTTGTTATTTCTAAACAAAACTAAATGCTTAATTTGAGGAATTTCCAAAAAAAACAAGGAATATTTTTCTTAAGGTAAGGTAAATCTCTGTTGAACTAAGTATTCCTCCGGTTGGCCTTTCCACCCCAGAAGAACCCCAGCTTGGCCAAAAAGAAGGCGGTGAGTTGGATCTGTGGAGAGATAGCGAAACGGAGATAGTGAGATAGATGATATTGATGGGTGGGACTGCTAGAGAGAGAAAGATTGGCGGGTAGAGGTGGAGGTGGTGACGATGGTGGCAGCCCCACCCTCCTTGGAAACCTAGGCGATGGATTCTAGAGAGAAGGGAGAAAAAAATTTAGAGAGAGAAGTGAAGCCCGCGTAAATTGACCCAAACTGTCTAGGTTCGGGTTCAACTATTTTGTTTGATTTGGTTATTGAATTTTAAAAAAGCAAACATAGTTATTGTCAATTTATTTCAAAACCAGGAAGAAACCAATCTGTAAACACCCCTGTGGAGCTCCTAAATGAAAGAGATCTTTTGAAACAGTTGATTGGAAAGACAGGTAGTAGAAAGGAATGACATATATAAATAGTGTGAGTGACAAATACACTAGTTCTTACAGGGTCCGGTCTAATTAGGGATGGAGGCAAATGTGGTGGTGGAGGTGGCCGAGCCCCCAATCTTGGTCGAATCACACTATATATACCGCATATTTTATACATCCAAATAGCAATAAATTATGATATACGCATGAAGGTGAGATATGGTTGCGGGATGCTTATTTTACTTTTTTTTGTTTGTTAATATTAGAGTGGATTACGGGATGCTTATTTCACGTTCTTGTATGTCACTAATTGAGAAATTGCAAGCGTACGATAGATTGAGCTACTCTAGCCTCGAGCAAAGGGTAGTTGTGACATGTTACAGTCAGGTTTTAATTTCGTTTTTACTACATAGTACAGTACTTAGAAAACTAGTCGTCAACCGGTGACTGAGGGATTCCCCCGGTGCTCTTCGGCAAATTGTAGCGAAATTAAGAAAGAAATGCACTACAGTCTACAGTTATGTTAACGAGTGAATTAATTTTACGGGATTATATAAGCTAGCTAGTCCGTCAACCGGAGATTAGGTGGAAATTTGTTTGCTGTCGTCTCGGGAACAAACTACTTTTTGGAAATTGAGGCCTTTTTGACTTTGTAAAGTGGTACCTTTTCTTGCTCTGCTTCTTCACCCTACTAGTAATTTTCTACCCACATACACACCCGGGGGGAGAGAGGGGAGAGAGAGAGAGAGGTGCCTACCATTGATTCTGTGAAAGCATCATGGCCATAACTGTTCTTTACGTACACTTATTTTTAAAATAGAGTTGGGCACAGAACATTAAAGGCTCGTTCAGAGCATCTCTGAGACTCTGACAGACATGTAACTAAAAACACATGCCATTTTGATTGGAGGGATAAACGAGGGTAATAATAAAAAATAGAAGGTAATGACTAGAAAGAAATAGAGAGAGAAATAAGAATAATAACTAAAATTAATAATAATGATTTGAGAAAAATATTAGTAATGATTAAAAAACTAATGGAAAAAATTGATTTAAAACCCGAAAAGTACACGGTCTTGCTATCTCATTTCACATTTTGAAAAGTAAGATTATGTTATAGTGTGATACATTTCTAACAGATTTTTTAAATTTTGTTATCAGTACCTTAGTACACTAGTCACGACTCACGCGAACCTAGCTAGGAATTTTGCATAGAGGTAGGTGATAGCTGTAGACAAGGGGCAGACTATATAATTTGATGAGATAATATTTTTTTCAATGTAATAATATGGTTTTCCCAAATTGTAGCGGGGGCAATAACCTCTACTTGTCCTCGCTGGCTCCATCATCATGTAGTACTCTGACAAATTTCTCGAATGGGAAGTTACCTTTTAACATAATGGTTTATTTGAAATATGTTTTTCATTTCTAAGTTTAAAAAGAGAAAGAAAAAAAAAAGAAAGAAATAATTTGCTGGGTCCAAGGATGGAGTCAGGGGGGACAAGTGGTGGCAACCGCCACCACAAAATTTTCAAAAAATGCAATTATGATGTAGAAAATAAATTTTTATCCCCTAATTATATAGTTTCGCCACCACTAGATTAAACTGAAATTACTCTTTTTTGGTACTTTACGTGCATATCACAAACATCGTTGATTAAAGTTTTTATGTTATTATAGTTTTTCGTAGAGTGGTTGAATATTCATAATGCTATCTTATTGTTTTTTTAAGTACATGTTTTCACCACAACAATAGTAAAATCCTACTTCGTCCCTGGCCGGGTCATTTGCTATTAAAAGTTTTTGACCAAACAAAATCTTAAAGATTATTCCATCCTACTTTTTTTCTCAACCTTCAAAATTTAAAAGTTGACCAACCTACTTGAAAGACCAAGATAACAGATTCATGAGGTAATTAAATATTCTTTTTTTTTTGGACACCACATTAAGTTTCATCCTGCCAATTTTATGAAGTTATGTTTTCATCCTCTTTCAATGTGATTTACCATTATTACCCTTTTTTGAAATATACAATAAAAAAATTTTAGTTACCTATTTCTAGGGATAATAAAAGAATTCAGTTACAAAAAATCAAGGAAATGATTATCTTGCGTAAAATCATGGAACTTTTGAAATGGTTGCCTAAAATCATGGAACTTTTAAAAATATGGAATTTTGAAATCAATGAATTTTTGAAATGGTTGATGATTGTGTTGCCTGAAATCATGGAATCTTTGAAATGGTCGAGATTCAAAATTGAATGGGATGATATTATTTCCAAATATTAGTCCTGTGAGTACTAAAATTTAAGGGATTTTTGAAAAATTGGTTGGAATAAAAAGTGGTGGGTAAAAAAAAAAAAAAAAAAAAAAAGTTCTCATGGAAAATTGTAAGTAGTCATGGTAAATTATGTCCACATCATAAATTACGATAACAAAATGAATCAAGAATAAAAAAACATAACATGTACAATGAACATGGTAAAACATGGTAAATGACTTGCAAAATTGAATCATGGTAAAATACATTCCAAAACATATCTCAATGTTTATGGTAAATTTATACAACTTGTTACCTTTGTTTAACAACTCTGATTATGGTGAAAACCTGTTACATTATCATGGTTAAATCGTTCACAGAACAACATGATAAATTAATATTTGTTACATTGAATCATCATAAAATACTTGTTCACAACCTATTTTGGATTATGGAGACGTTTATAAAGTAGATCGCCGATGTTGGTTTGGGATGGCTATGGTGGAGATTTGGTACGACAATTTAGTGAAAATTTGGATGACGATTGGGGATGCCGCTTGGTGGAGATTTCGGACCACGATTTGGGACGGCGAGGACAAAAGATACCGGTTTTAGTCTCGTACACCTTTTTCAATCTTGCAAAAATGAAGAAAAAAAAAAACTTTTGCTATCCCATAAACACTTCCTACCAATCTACAACCATTGTCGGCCATTTTCACTCACAAAACAAATAAAAGGTGAAACACTTCAATAACCAACCTAAGTGATAAAATTCCAGATCCTCAGAACATACTATTGAAAATTCGAACAAAAACATAATTCAAAAACTCAAAGCTAATAAGATATAAACGATGTTAAGAAATTCCAAAAAGGAATTATACATGCTATGAAATCAACACAGGACTAGATAAGGAGGAAGAACATACTTCCGGCGAATTATCTTCTCCTTGTGATTACTACTTCTCTTGAATGAGGCTAACGACATTTCATGGTAAAAATATCATATCAAACCCCAATTTTATGGTAAAAAACACTTAATGACATGTAAACATGGTAATAATTATTGAATTAATCTCTTGAATCGTGGTAAAAAATGTCAAAAATCATAATATTCGTGGTAAAAATTTTAGGATACTATAGGCGCTGCGCGGGCTTATATAGATAAGGAGTATGTACGCTGCCCTTGTATATACTCTTTATCTATGTAGGCCAACACAAGCTCTCTTATATAAGACATGGTAAAAAAAAAACACATAAGGTTTTGATAAAAAACAAAAAGCAAAAGTGAAAAAACAAAACAAAAACAAAACAAAATAAACATGGTAAAAATTGTGCTCACAGTACATACCCCTTATCTATGTTTTGGGTCATGGTAAAATTATGCTCACAGCACATTCGAAATATCATAAAAACAAAATCAAATGATCACAATAACCAGCCAAATTTATTGGTCTTGTTAACTTGATCTATGGTATATTTTATAACCACTTTATTTTCCAAATAACATGGTAAACATACCCATTCATCATTTATCATATTCTTAGTATACACTTTTCCAACTATCATGGTAAACATATACACCTGTGATTGATCGAGGTCTTCAACCGACACCGTATTACACTTTCGAGTCAGAGTCGCGATATTCTACTTCAGAAAAGGAGGACTAACTCAAAGTCAGAAAGACCCGTTTGACAAAAAAAAAAAAAAAGAAAGAAAGAGGTTTTGAGACAGGACAAGAAAATGAATTATAATACCAAAGGAGTCATTGAAATTAAGGTTAAGAAAACCAATCTGGCAATTGTATGACTGATCTTAAGTGTAAAAACCAATTTGGTAATTGAAATTAAGGCTAAGAAAATGAATTATAATGCCAAAGGAGCAATCAGTAATATTACTTGGTGAATTTGATTGTAGCCCATTCATTTGAGGGCACCCCAACAGTGTTTTAACTCAGTCATTGAATTTTATCGTGACGGCAAGGATTATGGAATGGACGATTGTACCATTTTTTCCCCCTGCCTCTCTTTTTCCTTCGAATTGAGTGATGGTTGTAATGTGTTACGCTTTATCATCAACTAAGGGCAAACCCATCATATTTATTGCACTACTGCCTCGTTTGGCTATGTATTAGAGCCACTTTCCGTAAAATACATACAAATGGCCCCTTCTATAACTTCATTCCAAAGAAGAAGTAGCCCAAGTGGTTGTCATTGAATTTCGTCGTGACGGCAAGGATTATGGAATGGACGATTGTTAGTTTTGGGATTCTGATGTTGTTGATTAGGCATTGTGTTTGAAAACGAGATATCAGGGATTGGGTTTTATCCCCAAATCCCGTAATTGCAGTGGAAGACCTCCTAATTTTGAAAATGGTCCACTTCGTAACGCCTCCTATATGCAACTTTGAATTTAGTCCCCAATCTCCTAATATGGGCTTATTTGTACGGATGGTCCCCAAAGTATTAGCAAAGTGTCACTTTGGTCCCCAAAATATAAATCTTGTCTATTGAGTCCCCAATGTTAACAATTCGCATTTAAGTGGTCCCTGGGTCTAACTCCATCCGTGCTTACCGTCAAGTGCAGGGATATTTTCGGAATTTCATCTCAAGCCCTCACCACTTCATCTTCTAACTGAAAACCCTAACCATACCCATCCCCATCCCCAAAATTCCAAAACTGAACTCAAACCAATTCTTGACCAAAAAAAAAAAAAAAAAAAAACTTCAACCAATTCAAATAAAACATAAACAAAGTGAAACCCTAACATGATTTGGAAATTGGACATTGGAAGAAATTCCAAGTTCCTGATGACCATCAAACCCATTTTACGTCTATCCACAACACAGCCATCATCAACAGTGAACAAACGAACAGCAATAAGCTCGGGCGCAATGAAATTATACCCTATAGTCCTAGAATACTCTACTGCAGCTTTAAACACTTTCTTCGTGCCAATGGAAAATGGCAAATCAGAGGCAGAAGTCACTAAATTATTCCGATCATTATCATCACCCTCCCCAACCTTCCAACTACTTTGAACCGCATCTCGAGCGGTTTCAATTGTAATGCCAGAACCCAGGAACCCGTTGGAATCGCCCCCGCTTTCGGCGATCAAACCCAACAACTAGTGTTGTGGAAACACCATGTCCTTGCCTAAGGACTTGGCTTCCGATGTGCAATTTCTCGAAAGCGGCTGTAAGGACTTGGCTTCCGATTGATTTTTTGGAGATTGAAGAGAAGGATTTTGTATTGATTGGGATTTTGCCGAGAAGAAAAGAAAAGGGAATAAGAGGAGGGAAAGAGGCAGGGGGGAATTCCTTTCCCTTTTTTTTTTTTTTTTTCTCTTGTTATGGGTTTGAGTTCAGTTTTGGAATTTTTTGGTCCGGGGATGGCCGGATGGGTATGATTTTGTTTTACAAGATGAAGTGGTGCGGGTTTGAGATGAAATTCCAAAAATATCCCTGCACTTGACGGTAAACACGGGCGGAGTTAGACCCAGGGACCACTTAAACGCGAATTGTTAACATTGGGGACTAAATAGACACGATTTATATTTTGGGGACCAAAGTGACACTTCGCTAATACTTTGGGGACTATCCGTACAAATAAGCCTCCTAATATGTTATAAATTATATATTTATATATATATAAGGCATTTTAGGGTTTATTTGAATCTCGGGATGAAAACATAACTCCTAAAAAGGCTCAGGAAAATTTTCTAATTTTTTTTTTTTTTTAACGGTAAATAACTTCATTAATCTTGAAAAGGAACAAGACTAATAGGGGCAAGGAAAGGCAACGAAACACGAGTCGCACAATCCGAGACCCAATACAACAGTTTGGCAAGGAACCAAACGATCCAACACCCAAGGGTCAAAAAACCCGAATAACACAATAAACGACCACATCAAAAGGGCCGAAACCCAACGCCCAATGAAACCCGACGCCCAATGAGTCTAATAACTCTGATAAAAACAATAGGCACAAAAAACCTCAAACAACCCTAGATGCAGCCATCACCACCCACCCGCAGCCAACCCCACCACCTCCCCCCGAGAGCAACACTCCACATCGCCGTTAAGCACACCGGATTGGTCCCAAAGACGAACCCGTCAGGAGAAAAGCCACCACCGACCATCTGAAAACCACCACGCCGTTAGGCAAAACCGAAGACACCCAACAGTGAAATCAACGGGAAAATAGAACAAAAGGACGGCGGCAGCGGAGCCAAGGGAGAAACAGGAACCAACGGTGAACAACACCAAACCCAAATAGATCCAACAACACAGTCAAAGGCCAACAGATCTGAGCAGCCCACGAAGCCGTGAAGTGGCTGAACGCCGTAACGCAGGCCCGCCGGGAGAGAAGGCCGAAGCCACTCACCAACCAAAGCACGACGACCGAAAACGCCCAAATCCGCAGCAACATTCACCGGCCGAAAAGAGAATGTGGATCCTGAAAATCGAAGACGACCCCGTCTCCACCCGAGAAAACCCACAGCGAATGCAGACCGTAGCACGGAGCCGCAATCCAACATCATCATTATTGCCGATCGGAGAAATGAAAAGGAAGAAAAGAAGGAGCAGAAGGAGGGAAATGGAGGGATAAGGGAGGAAGGAGAGGAAGAGAGAGAGGAAAGAGAGGAGAAGAGAAGAGAGGAGAGGGGGGGAGGAGGAGGTGCGGCAGGGCACCCCCTCCGCCCAGCAAAACCCTAGGCGAGGCGGCTTGTTTTCACAAGAGGCGAGTTTCAGAAGGAGGGAAGAGAGAGAGAGGGATAAGGGAGTAATACTTTGGACTGGTCATGCTGATAATTTTCTAATTTCAAGTGAATAAAATGATGATTATTTAAGTGCCCCTAGATTCATCAATTCTATATACATTTTATACGGATATTTGTTTGTTACTCGATGATTGTTATACAATTTACATTTATTACTGATTATTTTTTTTAACATTACTCCTACATTTTATTTACATTACCACTTTACGATACCTACCATAACAATCATAAGAGTTTGCAAATCAAGGATTCATAATGCTAGGAGAAATTATCAAAAGAAGTTATCAAACTCAGTAACTAGATCTCTCCACACAAAAAAAAATTAAATAATCAGTAAATATATGTCAAATAACTATATGTTTTCATTTAGAAAAAAAGTGATCACATAAATTGCAGGAAAAAAAAAGTCAAAAGTAAATTTACGTTTAAGAATGGTATAAAAAAAAGACGACACTAATATAATAAGAGTCTTAAAAAATGCATGACACATAAATAGAATTTGGATGATGTATTTCAAAGTTTCTATTGGACAATAAGACAGGAATAGTGTTCATATGCAAGCCTCGTAATCCCAAGGGCCCAAGGTGTTGGCCTGGAATTTAAGAGTTCTCTCCAAAAGTTTTACTTTTTCCCTCCCAAATTGCTAATCTTTTTTCTATTTTGCGATGTCCTGAAATATGGGTCCTATTTATAAAACAACTATCAAAATATTCAAATTTTCAGTTTTATCCTTAAAAGTACTCTTTGCCTTCCAATTAATTTCATTGATTTTGAAATTCGTGTCATTTCTAAATCGTTTATATCTTTTAGAATATAATTTTTTTTTTCAAACTTTGTATAAAACAATCAATTGAGATCTATCAAACAAGATCTATATTGCATGAAAATAATTTTGTCTAAAAGAGTACTAAAAAATATCAAACAATAAATTTTACAGGTTTGAAGGATAATTTTCGAACTCTAAGCCAACCTTAAAAAATTGGATGCCCCAAAAGGGACGAGCAATTTGAGACAGAGGGAATAGTAGTTAGATTCTTGTAGGGGTGAACCTACACCGGGCTGGACCCGGTTCAAGCTGGGCTTTTACTAGATAATAACGAAATTCGTGCGAACCCAAGTCAGACCCATTAATAATCAGGCTTTATTTAATATGTCCAAGCCTAATCCACTTAATTTTTTAATTTCCCAAGCCCTTCAACAAACCTATTTAACTTTCTATAGCGTACCACAAAAAATAATTAATCAACATAACGATCATTTGCCTAATCCATTATATCAGGGCTACAAGTCAAATCAGGGGAGACAAAATCCATTAAACTATTAAAGTAAATACTATTGTTAAAAGGAGAAGAAATTGAAGAGAAAAAAAACAAATATGAAACCTACTCTTTAATAAGAGGAGATGTGCTGATTCAAGAAAAAAAAAATCCTAAGCAACTGGTTCTTAATTCTTATAGCAATAACAACATACATATAGATTATCTTATTAAACTAAAAAATTATTGTTTTAATCTGGTTGGGCTGAGCTGGGCCTCGAGGGATTTTTCCAAACCCAACCCATTTAGTAAATGGGCTTAAAATCTCAACCCATCCCTATGGACTTAAATATTTATCACGAACCCTACAAAAAAACGGGTTGGGATGGGCGGACTGGGTGGGCTTCTGGGCCGTTGTGTACCACTAGATTCTTGATAAAAAAATTCTTGGGCCCACACTACCCACCTCACCTCACGCATAAATGTAAGAATAATCAAAGTGGTCGCAAGTTCATTTGAAATACCTTCTTTTTACCATTAAAAACAAAAAAAGAAAAAAAGAAAAAAGAAAAGACATGCCTCACTTCATAGGGAGACAATCACTAGTTATTTTTATTGCTCCAGACTCCTTTTATCTTGCGTTGTCTTTCTGCTTGGGTGAGAGAGAGGGGCACAGAGATCTCATATGAATTACGATCCACAATAAAGACAGGAATACAGTTCAAAAGGCAAGCCTCGTAACCCAAGAGCCCAAGGGGTAGGCCTGAAATTTAGAAGTTTCTTCCCTCGTAGAGTTAAACGGAAGAGTTTGGCTAGCGAATATTTGTGCCTAAAGGCATGGGTTCATTCAAGCGCAGGCGAATGTAATATAGTCTCAATTGACATCAATCACCAAATCCTACTCGGCGAATCCAATTTTGCTCCATTAGATTTCCCTTTAAAACTATGGAAAACACAAATAAAATAAATTGTGACTGTAGTTTTTAAAAAAATATTAGGAGCACTTAAATAATCATCATTTTAGTCACTTGAAATTAGAAAATCATCCTGAGCCTTTTTAGGAGTTATGTTTCCATCCTGAGATTTAAATAAACCCTAAAATGCTCTTTATATATCTATATATACTATAAACTTCTAATAAGGGACCCTTATTTAAGTTTCCATGCGGACCTAGGGTATTTTCAACTTTTTGGACCAAATTTCGACAATCCGAACCGCTCAATGTTTTTAAAACGTGTTTTTAAGGGCCCCCGCGAGGAATCATCAAAAAAAGTACTCCTAACCGGGAAGGGCTTCATCCAAACAGTTTTTGATAAAAAGTTATATATATGTAATTTTTATCAAAAACTTTTGGATCAAGCCCTTCCTGGTTATTTTTTTTGATGATTCCTCGAGGGGGCCCTTAAAAACACATTTTAAAAACATTGAGCGGTTCGGATCGTCAAAATTTTGTCCGGAAAGTCGAAAATACCCCTAGGTCCGCATGAAAACTTAAATAAGGGTCCCTTATTAGAAGGGGGTCCTATATATATATAAACATATTAGGGGATTGAGGACTAAATTAAAAGTTGCATATATGAGGTGGTAGGAAGTGGACCAATTTCAAAATTATGAGGTCCTCAGCTACAATTACGGGATTGGGGATAAAACCCAATCTGGTCCTGATTCAAAAATACCTTATTGAGCGGGGATAATTGGATGTTTTTCAAATTTTTGAAGACCATTCCTATAATTAAGGGATTGGGAGATAAAAACTCAATCCCACAATCTACGCACAATCATCATCCCCATTTTAAACCAAGAAAGGAAAATCTGTAACGACATTTTTGGGGAGCAATCTTCACATCGGTTGCCATCGCTGCAGTTCAACTCGAGGTCATCTCCTCGCCATCCCAATTCGTTGTCCTTGCCGTCCCAAATCCTCGTCCAAAGTTGAAGTCGACAAAATACCAGAGGTGCAAGCAAGGGGTAATAAATTTGGGTTTGATTTTTTTTTGTTTTGGGTTTAATTTAGGTTTCTATGATTTTGATCTACAATTTGAACGATCAAGAATGTTAACCTTCGACAACTCAGATCGACGTCGACGCCCTGTTCCTTAAACTTCTCTATCGCGTTTCTGATGGTGTCCCGTCGAATTGCTTTATTGTTCAGAAAACTGCTAATAATTTGTGGTATTACGACTATCATACCATGATTTGTTGTGAACAAGTTTTTTAAACCATGGAATCATGTAAAAAGTCGTCTATTTTTACCATATTTTTTCGTTATATTATTTTTTTACCATAATAATTGAAAAGTTTAATACCATGGTATTCAATATAACAAGTACCATGGTAAAAACAGGAAAAATGAGTTGCAAAAGTTTTTAGCATGTTAGTCTGATTTTACCATTTTTCTACACGTTATGATTTCTTTTTCCGTGATCATTGTTACATGTTCTTAAAAAGTTTTTACCATGATTCGATATAACAAACCATTTAATTACCGTATTATAGATATGGTTTATATATTTACCATGGTAGTCCGAGTTTCAAAAGTTTTTATCATGATTTTTATTTTTTTACCATGACCATTGTAACATGTTCCTAAAACGTTTTTACCATTGTAACATGTTCCTAAACAACTAAAACCCTAAACTCTAAACACAAAACAATAAACCCTAAACCCTAAATCAAACTAGCAATCATGTCAATGGTTTTTGACATTTTTTTAATCATGATTCAAGTTGTTAATTCAATAATTATTACCATGTTTACAAGTACAAGGAGAGCATACATACTCCTTATCTATATAGGCCCGCGCAACGGCTATTTTGATATTTTTGCCATGATTTTTGATCATTTTTTTATTTTTTCCATGAAATATCGATTATGTGGTTGATATGTTTTACTATGATTCAAGTAATCAGGGTAAAAATCAAATACAAAACATAAAATATGGTAAAATCGAGTAATCATGGTAAAAATTAAAATTATGGAGAGAATGAGCTGGTAATCATGGTAAAAATCAAGTACAACGCATAAAATATGGTCAAACATGATTTTTAACAACAATTATGATAAGAATTTTTGGTTTAGCGAGCATCACTCTCTTAAAAGAAGATAACAATTGAAGAATTTTGAATTTCGGTTTGAGAAAGGAATAAATCATGATAGATATTAGATTTTCTTTCTTAATATTCGGTTGGAATTTTTAAGCTAAGGCTAACAGAATGTTGGTTAGTTCATGGAGGATAAACATTACGTAATCTACAATATATAGCCAAAGTTCATTTGAAAGAGCATATCTATCACTCTATCCATATCCAATTTATATTAGTGTTATAGATCTACGTTTTTTTTTTTGAAAAGATTAACATTTCATATTAGGGGTAGAAGTAGGGGACACGTGGCACGCTCACAGTGCTCCGTGCGAAAACACATCCTGCAAAAGGGTAATTATGACAAATCACATTACAAAAGGATAAAAACATAACCCCGTAGAAATAGGAGGATGAAAAAAAACGTGATATCCAAGATCCGGATGGAAATTTAATTACCTCAAAATATTACCCGCAAAAAGTTATGAAAAGAGTAAGAGTTGCCGTAGCAATAATTTATAAAGTACATGAAAAATGTAACAAAATGAAAAAGTCGTACGTCACATATTGTCGTTTTCTTAGCATAGAGGTTAATTGCCTTAACTTTTCTCACATATTTTTTATGTTATTGTCCATCAGGGTTGAGATTTTGATTTCAGCATGTGTGTGAGAGAGAGAGAGACTGAGAGAGCTTTGAAATTGGAAACAGAAGTGAAAATGGAAAACAAATCTAAATAAATATTCAATACATTTTTTTTTATATTTTTTAAGATATAGTAAGAGCCATAGAATTTATTCACATTTATTGATGAACGGATGGATTTATAATTTTAAACGTCCATCTCAGCTGTAAAAATTAGAGGTAATTAAATATCCATCCGCTTTTTGGGTACCACTTAGATTTTCATCCCCCATTCTTTATGGAATTATGTTTACATCCTCTTGTAATGTGATTTACCATTATTACCCTTCCTTAATATATAGATGATGAAAATATATAAAACGGAAGTAATTTTTGAATTCAAAGTTAGTTACTTTTGATTGATCCACACACCCTAAAATTAAGACATTTTTTGAATTGGTGAACTATTCTCCTTCCTAAAATTAAGGAATTTGAAATGGAGAAATTCAAAAGAGGGATGATATCTTATCATAGTTGTTGAAATCACGTTTAACCATATATATTACTGGTTCCTTATCTCAATCATTTTAATTTTTACCATGATTACTTGATTTTACCATATTTTATGTTTTGTATTTGATTTTTACCATGATTATTTGAATCATGGTAAAACATGTCAACCACATAATCGACATTTCATGACATTTCATGGTAAAAATAAAAATACGATAAAAAATCATGGTAAAAAGATCAAAATAACCATTGTGCGGGCCTATATAGATAAGGAGTATGTACGCTCTCCTTGTACTTGTAAACATGGTAATAATTATTGAATTAACATCTTGAATCATGTTAAAAAAATGTCAAAAACCATTGACATGATTGCTAGTTTGATTTTAACCATGATCGCTTCCCTTTATGAATTTGGCCCGCGCATGCGGCACCCTAAAAAATTTTACCCTATAGACCAAGAAATTTTGGATGAAAACATAATTAATTTTGGATGAATTACATCCAAAATTATTTATGTTTTCATCCAAAAAAATCTTTACCCTATAGGCAAAGAATTTTTAGATGAAAACATAATTAATTTTGGATGAATACATTCGTTTTACTAGTATATATATTTATATATATATAATCAAGGGCAAAAGTGGATTTATTTGAATCTCGGGATGGAAACATAACTCCTAAAAAGACTCAGGATGATTTTCTAATTTCAAGTGAGTAAAAGGATTATTATTTAAGTGCCCCTAAAAATTATGAGGACAACTGTTGGATTTATGTATGAGTTTCAAACTTGAGCTATTTCAATACATAGGTTCTTGACAAAAGTTCTTGGGCCCATGCTGCCCACCTCACCTCATTACCATAAAAAATAGAGGTGCGCGCAAACTCACCCGAAATACCTTCATTACCATTAAAAAAAATAAGGTTGCGTAATAATATGAAAATTTGTAATTAAAATTTTAATATTTTTAATTCCTTAACCATGATTAATTATTACTAATAATTTCTAATTACACTTAAAATCCCTAATTTACTAAAACCTACAATTAGGACCCTAGCTATTTTAATTTTATAGCCTCAAAATTACACCATCTCTCTCATCTCCATCCCATCGTCACGTCTCTCTCTCTCTCTCTCTCTCTCTCTCTCTCTCTCTCTCTCCCCAACACCATCATCACATAACCTCACCCCTTATCTCTTCCATTTCTTATTATATCACACCACCCAATCTACACCACCGGCCATATCTTCTACCACCTTACTACTCGATCCCAACCTCATCCTCTTCCACTCTATACCACCCTAAATTCATCCTATCAACTTACACCACCTCCCATCTATCGCACCCGGGATTTCGACCAAGGGAAAAAGGTTATGGTCGAGTGATCCAAGTGATATTCAAAGGGACATGATTTTATAAAACACGAGTTTTTTTTACAGTTGTGACTGTAAAGACATGGAATTTCATGAAAACTTTTTAAATTTAAATTGGGGATTTTATATAATTCCATTTGCGTTTGGATTGTGGGTTACTGTGAGAGATAGTTTGGCTTTGGGTTAAATTGTAACACATTGTAGCACTACATAAGCAATTGGGAAGAGAGAAAATTTCATTTCTCTCCCTCCCCTCAAGGCCGGCCCCCATCCCTCCTTTCTCTCTTTCTAAAAATCTCCTACACACCCAAATTCACTTCCCTCACTCAAACCCATTGTAAATCCACTCTCCTATGTACATTTTTACACCATTTGGAGCTCGGGTCTCGCTTGTACTCACTTGTGTCACTCCAGCTATCCCTAGACCCCTTAATAGGGAATCACGGTACGCAACTGGCCAACAAGGCCTTCTTACATAACCAAATGGGCTCTAAAAAAAATTATTAAAAATGTACGGAAGCGATTCAGTAAAAAAATCCATTAAGCTGACGAGGTTCCGTAATCAAAAGTAAACATAAACAATGTTAAGTGCATTAATAAATTCCATTTGGCCCATAGTATCCATACATTTAATCCACATGGAACTAAATCATAACATCCGTAACATATCCATTATTTGCATAGCTTATATACATAATCTTGCAAAAACATACACATCTTTGTCCCTAAAAGAAACTATTACAAAACATGCAAAAATTAACATCTACTACTTCCATTATATATGCCAAAACACCCATGAGGTTCAGACATGCAAAAGCACTTCACTCCATAGCATTTTTAGATATCACAATTCATCGCCGTAAAATTGTAAACAACTGTCAGCTGAAAGCTCGGTGAGTAAATCTCATACTCTAATTGGGTTTTGAAAATACCATACATATAGCAAAATGATTGTGAGCATTAAAAAGAATCAAAAGACATTTCTCATAAAACTTGAGGAACTTGAACACATTTACATAGCCAATACCACAATGCCTACCACATACATAAATGACAGATATTGCAATCCTGCCCGATTATTGTGGTACCCATCGGCAAAGGCACATACCTAGATACTATGGAACCCTCCAGAAAAGTACATACATAATGCTGGCTATTATGGAACCCACCAGCGGGCACGTAAGATAAAGCATGGGCATGACGTACATACTTATGTGGTAAACATTTGAGGCTTTCCACGTCATAAAAAATCATTCAAAACACGTAGACATATCACTTCATAGAGTAGGAAAGCCAAATCACATTCATAGAAAAAGAGTTCTAAAATGTCCCATTTCAAAGTATGAGGTTACTCACATTCCTTTGCACTTCAAGTGACTTTCAACTTGTATCCCTTATATCCTTCTTTTGTTCACCAAATCCTACATATTTTCTAGGACCATGAATTATTTAGACAAAAAATTTCATGAGAATGATGCATATGCATGATCCAAATAATGATAAGTTCATTGACACCTGCTCCAATAATTCTTGAGAAGTAACCACAAGGAACTCAGTCTTGAAAATTTTACAACATAAATAGAACTCATATCCGTATGGCGTCAAAAATGTAAAGACCCGGTTTTTATTAATTATATTAATAGGATTTTAAAATCTTTATCTGTAAAACAAAATATTTTTTTTGAAATTATCCTTAACTAATGGATAACTATATAGTGTAAAAGATATATATTTATATTTAAAAAAAAAAAACCCATCATAATTATCCCAACCTACCCTATCCCTTATCTTATTTTCTTTCTCTTGAACTCTTCCATATCACTAATCTTCTTATTTTAAACTAATTAGAACTCCTAAATCTCTTCCTCAGTTTCTCGGAAATTCTCTCTTCCACAGGTAATCAATATTTTCTTCTTCCTTCTTCATTCTTTTCCTTTGGCTCTCTTTCTCTCACAAAGGGAAAAAAATAATAATAATCCTTTGGATTATATCTCCTCCACATTGGTAAATTCCTCTCTTTTTCTCGCAGAGTATATTTTCTTTTACTCACGCGGATATTTAATTGCCTTTGTACAGATTTCTCCTCGAAGTTGTGATTTTTTGATCCTACCGTTTCGCTAGCGTGCTAAGTTTGTCGGAGGAGAGGTAGGACACCTTTAACCTAACTTTTACTTTAGTATATTTTTCTGTATAGTTGTGTGTACGTGGAAATAAGTAATTTAAATTTTTGGAAGTCGGATCATTCTCGTATGGGTAGCAGAAGTAAACAAGTGATGATGTCAGAAAATAGAGATTTTGCGCACAGTTTCGTTTCTGCTATTTTTCGATTATTTCTGTTCCGTTTCAGAGAAAACTCAAAACAGTAAGGTTGTAGATCTCGAAAAATTAATTGGAGTCCATGTAGAACTCGTCTAAATCCGAGTTACGTAGAATTTAGTATGATTTTTCGAAGTTTCTTGTTTAGTGGAAAAACGAGACAGAACACGATTTACTTTTAAAACCCGTTTCCAACATCTTAATGAAGGAATTGGAACTCGAGTAAAACACATCATCTGTTCGTATTTTGAAGTATAATATCACTGTAAAAATTCGTGATCTTTAGAGTTAATTTACTATTTTTAACAAATCGAGGAAGTTGCCCGTTTTACATGCCGTATTAAGTTTTTCTTTAACCTTGTGATTATTTTATTGTTATGTGAGACTTATGTGAATAATGACCTACGTGATGCATGAATTCACTTATTAAGCACCTTTGATCGAAACGTTTTGTGTGTAAGGACGAATGAATATAATCGCGATATTTGGGGTTGGGACGCGTCCGGTATGGGTCATAAGCCATGCGCAGTGTATACTTTTAGGTAGCTTTGCTGTGTGATCGGGCGCCGGAAGTATACTGTGGGTGGGAGCCGATGCCGGATGGAGATTGATCAATGTGTGATCCATCGTGAGCCTTGCACAGTATACCCCGAGGTGGCTTTGCTGTGTGATCGAGCACCTGAGGTATATTGTGAATGGAGGCCGATGATGGAAAGTATTTATCGGAAATGAGAATGAGAATAGTGGAATTTTGGGAATCGATGTCTTTGAGTAATGATGATAAAAATCGAGTATTTCATTCAAATAAAATTTCAGTTATGTGTGTATTTGTTGCATGAATATCTTTAGTAAAGGGGTGGTTTAGGGCGCCCTACTGAGTGTAATTTTACCTCTCACGGTGTTACTTTTTGTGGCCCTGGTGTCCCCAACGCCAGGTACAGAAGGAGATGAGGACCCGCCTGCTGATTATGAGGCGATGGAGCAGCTAGATGGGAATCAAGTGGCAGACCCATGGTTTTATCAGTAGAATTAGCTAGATGGCTCTGTCATTTTATTTCCGTTGGAATGTTTTTTTAAATAAATGTTTAAGTTTTTCAGACAGTGTTCGAATTCAATTTATTTCAGCTGTAATAAGTTAGTTTACTTTTATTTTTTGCAAAATAAATTATTGAGTATTCTTTGGATTTTTTTTTAATGAAGTTGGTATTTTATTTAAATAATTTTGTAATTTATTTATTAACATACCCAATTTTCGGGGCGTTACAAAAAATACCCAAGAAATTATGAGGTCAATAACTATCCTTCAAAAATAGAATAACAAGGACCAAGAATGCAAAATTTAGCATCATGAGTAACAGAACGCAGTTTGGTACCCAAATTGTTTAAAATTATTCTCTGCGAATTCTATTCCAATTTTTGGACACAATCTAGTAGACACATATCAGTACATAACATAAAAATTACAAATAATAAAAAGTTGAGGAACTAGGTCGAACACCCCCGAAACTGAAGGCCCAAAACACAAATTCGGCAGTAACAGTAAAATAGAGTGCAACTTAGTGCATGATTTTTCTCGACTTTGTTTTAAGGAATTTGGACTTAGAAATTTTATGCAGCGTATAAAACTCGTAGGGTAACATAAAAATTTCGTAAACTTACAAGATGTTTTACTATGTCTGAAAATTCCTGACTTAGGGTACAAAACCAAGCAAATCTCTTGACAGCTTTTCTTCAAACTCACTTCCATCAAAACTAGGGTTTATGCAATCTACCTGAATATATGCATTGTATCATGTACTCTTAACAATTGCATCATGTATCATGTATTCTTTCATGATTTCAAGCAAAATATCCTATTTTCAAAGATGTATATGCAATCTACATGAATATATGCACATACTGTAAGATTCATGTCAATACAAGAAAACTCACTACTTCTAGGTTTAGATCATGGATTGAGAGCTTCAAATATTAGGATTAGAGATGAAATTGAGATTTAATCTTGCTCTAGGAATTTGATTTTTCTCATAGATTGAAACCCTAGAAGTAGAGGATGTGGAGTCTTCTAGATTTCTTAAGAGGAGAGAGAGATGGAGAAAGAGAGAAACCAATGTATGAGAGAGGAGGGGCTGATTTTATCTCTCTTTAAGTGTAAAAATATACTATGAGGTGCGGTGTAAAAATGTTCCATATATGTGGCACAATATTTTCCCACATAAAATTCTTATTACTTAAAAAGACATACCACATAAATCTTACACATAACATGTATTGCAAATATAACTTGCTACGTCATATAGCACATAGGGAACGCGTAAACACTTAATTAGACATAACTAAGTATTTATACTTATACTTAATAAAGCATGATTAAGTAAAATTAAACACTTTGGGTGTTATAGCTTGGGAATTCATTTTTCGATTGGGTTCAAGCTTTGAAGCTAGGGTTTTAAACTGGTTCTTGATTGAAGCTTGTTGTAGGTTAAATATTTCAAGTAAGGGTTCTTTATACTCTCTCTAAGTATTTGTGTAGTGATTTGATGCATTTCTTTAACTAATTTCATGTTCTTCTTGCTTGGGTTGAGATCCCCCAAAAATTTGAAAATCTATTATTACGCTACACTCTATTTTGTTTGACACTGATATTTGGACACGCATGATTTTACTATAATATTCTACCACCTACTATCTTATGGACGCTTGACAGACATTGTTGAAGTTCAATACACGAATGACATCAAATTTGTATTGTTTAAATGTGATTGGGTTGATAATGCCTATGGGAAGAAGGAAGATGTCTTCAAATTTACATTGGTGAAATTCAATCGGTTGTTATATCGAGATGATCGACCTACTAATGAACATTTTATCTTGGCATCACAAGCAGAGCAAGTTTGGTATATTCGCGATCCCATCGAACCAGAATGGGAAGTTGTTATGAAGATGACTCAAAGAGGTTGGTTTGATTTGCATTCTAGTGACCCTCAAGCGGAGCCTTTCGTAAGTCAAGAATTGGAAGAGAATGAAATGTTCCGTGATGAAGAAGTTGGTTGGGTGAGAGAAGGAATAGAAGGAGAAACAACTGATCTTCCAATTGAATAGTGCTAGTATTTTTTCGTTTCATATTTGAAGTTACTATATTGCTCCAATTTTTTTTTATCGCAATGAATGATTTTTTTGATACTATATTCAATTCTTTTTTACTACCATTGTCACGTATTTCATTATGTAATCATTGCCCTTTTTTTGCCAATATCATGCAATTTGTCCTTTTTGCATCACATGCTTTATGCTTCTAGATTTAATAAAATGAAGAGGAAGCATGGTCGTCCTAGGACAATATCTGATATTTTAAGCAGCAAAAAATCTTGTATGGACACTTGGATGCCTCCCCGACCCAGCTACCATCTCAAGCATCGATATTGCAGCCACCGCCGCCACGACAACTGCGACCACCAGCTTAACAATTACAGCCACCTTCCCAACAAATCCAGCCACCATTGCAGGATACACACGTAAGATGTTAACTTCATGCACCTTCCTCTTGTACTCTAATCTCTATTTCATTATGTTTTTCTTAATCGTAGAGTACTATGATTTAAGTTTTGTGTATTGCAATGTTTGTCAAGATGGCTCGATTCACTAAATTCTAGTAGATAACCAAGTGGAAAGAAATGTGAAATATGCAAGCAGTTATCCAATGATATATATTGTTCTTTTTGCTTGATTCACTAAAATTGTTATATGTTTTTTTGCTTATAGGTTATACGGAAGAGGAAGGTTAGCCATCCTACATCTCAACAACAACAGCAAGCCTCCACTCGTGATACCACCAATCATGCTCGCTCGCATCCATCATCATCTACTCCCGCTGAGGCCAACATGATTTTGAATTCACAGGACACTGGTTGATACCTTAAAATGATTTATTTATTTCATATTTGTTCGTTATCATTTATTGACAATATTGATTAGGTTTGAGAACTTCTAAGAAGCGTGGTCGGGACAAAGCCTTAGAGATTAAAGCTGGGGTACTAGCATCAAGCTAAAAGTCCAGTTTGATGGAGATTATAGTCCTCTTGGAGCTGAAGGCAAATCCTTGGTAGGGCAATTGGGGGTTATGGTGATAAACTCTCACCGTGTACCACTTACATTTCTTGATTGGCAATGCGTCCCCGATAATATTAAGGAGGACATCTAGAAAGAGGTTAAGGTATAAGTTACATGTTTTTATTTATGATATTACTAAATAGAAAACCCAATATTGTAGGTGTTAATATATATATATATATATTTTTTGGGTTTGTAGGATAATTTGGAGAACTGCCCAGATGAATATAAGAGTGTGCATGGACAATTGTCACAGATTATATAAAGATAACAAGGGCAAAATAAAGGATAAGCATTATAAGCCTTACATGGTTCCAAATCCAGATCCGAACATAGCCTCAAGATGCTCTGATTTTATCAATCCAGATCAGTGGAGACAACATGTAGAGTATTGGGCAAATGGGGATGTAATGGTATGAAAGTGAATATTTTTTAAAAAAAGTTTGGTGATACACAATACATTGTTAACTGAAGTTTTTTCCCTGATGTTAAAGGCCAAAGCTCTCCGTAATTAACAGAATCGAAGCGATCGCGTCCCACTTCAAAATACTGGTCGGACACCTTTTCTCATATAAGACATGAAGTATGTTTGTTTTACATTAAGTTTTTCTTTTCTTTGTGAATAAATATTTTCTAAATCACATGGAATGGACAATTTAGCTAGCTGCAAATGGAGAAAGCCTTGACAAGATGGGTGTGTACCTAAAGACACGGAGACAAGATGATCCTGATGTTATAGAAATACTGGTACGTATTTGAGTTTTTTTTTTAATCCATGTATTTATTGGATACTTATGAACTTCCCAAATAGGCGGTATATAATCAACAAGTAGAGTTATTGAGTGAAGATGAAAGGACGATAGAGGCACGAGACTAGATCTTCCATTCCATTTTGGGAGAAGATGATCATGGATATTGTAGGACCTATGGAAGGGGTGTTTGCCATTCGTCCGTGTATAAAAAAGATCCTAAGCCACCACAAATAAACAATCCCTTACCAAGGGTTGAAATGGAGCAACGAGTCGTGGCTCACTAAACCGAACAGTTCACTATATGCTTTGAACAACTAAAATCTCAGATGTTTGAGAACATGGAGTCCAGAGGCTCAGAGGCTAGGCATGTTAACTAGATTATGTAGAATGCACTTTATAATTGCTACATTTATCGCAATTGGGATGCTTGCATATGCTTACAAATTTCTCATTCACTTTGTAGTTTCTGGATGCGGCAAGTGGACATCGAACCGTAAGAGAGTCTATCGGAGATGGCACCTCACCATTCGAGCAAAGTCATGGAACACCGGCATTTTCTCTAGGACCCGATTTGCAGGTAACTTGTACTTGGTTTCCTTCGTCCTTCACACATTGAAAATGTTGGAGCGTATTGATTGCTCGATTGATATATGTGAATTTGGTTGCTAATGTTTTGATCAAAGTTCCAATCTTTGCCCAATTAGTTTTAGAAAATCAAAGTTAAATTTGTTACAATCAAAGTAATGGTTACCAGCAAACCACAAGCAATATCATTTTACTCTACATATCCAAAAGCAGTAGTCAATAGTTACAAATTCAATACGTAGTTCAATCAGCTGTCCAAATGTTGAGTCTTTAGCTGACTATTTTGAGTCTTGATTGAATTAGAAATTTACTTATTGGATGGTATGTTAGTTCAAACTCTCACATTGAGCGAATTCTACAAATCCAGTCCAGTTTTCTTTATGCAAAGTTATGGTCGGTTTATGGTTACTTTTGCTTGGAATCCTTTTGTTTTCCATTAGTATTGGTGTGGTAATTTGGTCAACTTGACCATTTTGCATTCTTTCACTTTACCGTCATGGAGAACTTTACAACCTTGAGACGTGAGAGTTTTACTTTCTTAGGAATAAGGCAGTAGATCTTGTGAGAAGATACAAGTACTCATGGATGGTGAGCATTATTAACTTGAACTAGGATTTTGATACATGAAGTAGTATTCAGTATGATCTGGCAAGGCCATAAAAGTGTAGAGGGGAAAAATCCGGGTGCATATCTTCCACGCTCTATGAGATCAACAATATGCTCCCCACGCCGGAACCCTAGCACTGCAAGACAATACACGGTGAGAAGCACCCACGCCTCTCATCTGCGGTGGGCCCTCCGATGCTTAAGTTAGTATCACGTACTAAGAGGAAACCCTAATTCACACAGAACATGTAAATAATGAATTACAACGTACCTTTCTTCATGGGTATTTCTCCTTATTTATAGATGCGGGGTGCTTGTTGTCCAAAGATCCTATTCACATTAGGAGTCCTTTCCTATACGGGACTCGTTCCATATAGAAACACAATCTTTATTCTACAAGGATTCCTCCCACGTTAGGGATCCTTGCCATTATCGGAATCCTCTTTAAGTTAGGAGTCCTTTCTCTTATGGGATTCGTCCCATATGGCAATACAATCAGAATTCCCTTCTCGTAAGGATTCTGTATCTATATTGGACTTCTTGTCCAATATGGAAACTTAATGATAATCCCTTAACTCTCAGGATTTAACCCTTATCACGTAAGAGGCTATTCTAGATCCCTCTAGAATGACCCGCCACCTTATCACGTAGGCTACTAGCTCGGCAATATACTTGCCTATTCTTATATACTGTTGCCGACCAGATACATAGGTCGGCACTGGCCTTGTGCACCTTCTCATGGTGCTGCCACCATCTTGTGGTGCTATCCTGGCTGCACACTTGGCCTACCCTGCTCGGCCATAACTTGGGGCACCTTCTTGTGGTCCCCCCGAACTGAGCCACCCTCACGTGGTGTCCATGCTAAGCACGTGGTTCGTACGTGCTTGGGTATTTTCCTATGTAATTGGATTCTACCCTCTCCAAAAAGTACTATTTTCCAAATTATTGGCATCATGACTTTGAGTTCATGATTGCATGGATATGTGAAAAGATTTATCAGTGAATTTAATATCAACATTTAACTATGTAGACTGCCGAACTATGCATAGAAATTTAAAAAAAAACACGTACACATCTGTACAGGTGGATAATTCATGTATTTTTCTCTATTTGATATCTATATTGTCATTTGATGTGGCTATTTACAATATAGAAAGAAAGAAAAAAAACTAAAAAAGCAGATACAACTAGAAACTGTATATGCATATGCAGTGCGTTTTCATAACTTCATGGACTTCGTAGTTGTTTGGAAATCGCTTTGTCATGGTGCTCTCAAGCATGACTTGAAGTAATGAGGTTCTTTATTTCAGTTATCACAGGCTATCTAGTTATCATTGGTTGTGATTTGGAGGCATATCTGTCAATGTAATACCAGTTGTGGACGGTGGGATCCACGCGGCTCGGAGATGCCTTTTGGAGTTTTGGAAAAAGTGAAAGGAAAAATATGAGTCGCCACCCGGGATTTATTTGGAAAATGATTTTGGTACCCGAGAAACCGTTTTGGAAAATAAAAAAAAATGACTCTTGTACCGTTTTTGGAAAAGGATTTGATCTGCGAAAAGATTCTTGGATTCGGAAGCCAGGTTACGAACGGGGAAGGTTTTGTTGAAAAGCACCTCGCTTGCCCGGGAAATTCCCGGTCTCTACTAAATTTTTGTGGGATTTCTAGAAAGTATTTTATTGAAAACTTTGACAAATAAACAAGCGAATAAAGAAATTAAATAGAACTATAACGGAAATAAAATTAAACAAAAAGAACTAAATAATAATAACAGAAAAATAAAAGGGGGAGGTGTAATTAGCTTGAAAATTGCAGAGAAACCAGAGAAACAGGGTACGAATAAGGGGAAAACAGGGGAATATTTTGTGATACCTAGGTTAGCCGTACGACTTACTAATATTGACCGTACGGTTCACTTAAGTGAGCCGCACGGTTCACTTTCGGAAAAATTTCCAAAATTTTATTTCTCGAACAGTAGCTTGTTTTTGCTTATAAAACTTGATTTTTGTGAAAAGTTTGATCACCCAAGCCTAGAAATGACTATTAGAGTCACTCTCGACCTGGGAGAATCCCCTCAAAGGCCAAGGTTTAGAACCCGGCTAAGAAAACACGATTAGTACCTTTACTGGAAATTTTTGAACAGCTGAGAACTTCAGAAAACTTGGTCTTGAACTCCTTAGGAATGGATTTAACACGTACAGATGGGTTACTGGGGGTTTTGAACGAAGGAAATGGAGTGGGCTCGAAATTTCTTGGGAAGTTTGGACGGAATTTAGAACGGAAAACGACCGGGAAATTTATCAGCGTGTCGCCGGAGTGGGGAGGTGTTACTGTGTGTTGAGAATGGGAGAGGAGGACGTCATTTATAGATGGGAAATGGAATAAAAATCAGTACGAATAACTGCCCAAAATGATGAGATGCCTCCGCTATCAGATTTTCGAATATGGCACACATAGCCGTACGGCTAAAAGAAGTGAACCGTGCGGTTTAACATAGTTAACCGTACGACCAAAGTGGAGAAATGTAAACCGTGCGGTTATGTTAGTAGACCGTACGGCTTAGGGCTTTGTTGTCCAAAAGTTCTGAAGTCTTAGAGGGCTGTTCTTAGGTACTGTTGAGTGTTTCTTTCATCATTGGGGATACCCAGGGATTAAAAATTGGGGCGTCTACAGTTGCCCCTCTTTGACGAGACTTAATCATCATTCTGTGATGCAAGTTGCGTCAAAGAAAAAGACGTCCCAATTTTGATCTCCTTGGTGTGAGAAAACAGATAAAGTATGGTCGAGCACGGAGCTTCCTACGTACCCTGTTTGTAGGGATCAGACCAATCGTAGTTCGGGGCTTATGAAAAAGTTTCAATGCCTCGGAGGGACTTACATAACAAACGTCTTGGAAAATATTTCAATGCTACAGGGGCTCTGAACATTGATTGGTACTGACGGCCGAACTTGATTGATGCCATATAGGACTTAAAAATGATTCTTTGGAAAGTTGAATCAGTGCCGTAGAGGAATTTGAAAATTTTGAACAGTGCCATTGAGGGCTCAAAGTGTAATTTTGAAAGATTAGTGCCGTTGAGGATTTATAACGTAATTCTGAAATTTGGAAAATGCCGTTGAGGGCTTAAAACGTAATTATGAAATTTGGAAAATGTCGTTTAGGACTTAAAATGTGATTTTGGAAAATGCCATTTGAGGGCTTAAAACTTAATTCTGAAATTTGGAAAATGTCGTTTAGGACTTAAAATGTAATTTTGAAATTTGGAAAATGCCGTTTAGGACTTAAAATATGATTTTGGAAAATGCCATTTGAGGGCTTAAAACGTAATTCTGAAGTTTGAAAAATGCCGTTTAGGACTTAAAATGTGATTTTGGAAAATGCCATTTGAGGGCTTAAAACGTAATTCTGAAATTTGGAAAATGCCGTGGAGGGCTCCAAGTGTGATTTTGAATGATCAGTGCCGTTGAGGATTTTAACGTAATTTTGGAAAATTCCATTTGAGGGCTTAGAAAAAGAGAATGATTTTTGTTAAGAGCAAAATTTTTAAGAGCCTATTTGAAAATCACAAATCACAGGGGTGCGGTGTGTGATTTAAAATTTGAAGTTAAGAGGGTTTAACCGCACGGTGTAGGATAATGTACCTGAGAGGTGTCGCGCGGTGGAGAAATCAGAAGAAGAAAAGCCGTGCGGCTTTTATATTTGAACCTTGCGGTTGAAGCTTGTAAACCGTGCGTCTACTTTGAGCGATTTTGATTTGAACAAAACCCATAAGTCGTGTCTTTTCACGTCTGCGTTTGAAACCCTTTAGAGCGGTTACCGAGAGAGTAGAGAACTTCCCCCTTGTGGTCTGATTACCTTCTACTCTTCGATTTTTGCTCAAGATCAAGTTGGACACGAAAGCCCATCGTTGGGCATGGCGAATTCCGGTGAGGATCAAAACCCGTCCACTTTTTTCGGTGTTGATCAGCCGATGTCGATCCTTGTAGCCGGAGAGGCGGCGGCCCAAGCCGTATTGGTTGGTCCATCGATTCCGAGAGAGGTCCATCGGTCAGAGGGTGATGGTGAGCATTGTGCGGCTGGATCCGGTGAGGGGATGGCCCGTGCGGCTGACTCCGGCATGGGGGAGGCCCGTGCGGCTGACTCCGGCATGGGGGGCCCGTGCGGTTGGATCTGGAGCTGAGGGGCCCCGTGCGGCTCATGTGGATGACCGCACGGCTGATGGTGGGGTTGCTCATGGTGGGTTGGTGTCGGTTGGGACTGCGGAGGGTGATGATGTCCTTAGGGCAATAGCGGAGCAGTACAACGCAATGGATGATGTTTGGGCGACTATGGAGAGTACGGATATTCCGGTAAGTACTGTTACCGCTTCTAGTAGTTCGATGCATATTGATCTTGATATAAATGTTCCTCTGCCTGAGATTGAGATGAATGTTGGTGGTGTTGTTGTCCTGTTTGACCCGAGGGTTGCTGAGGAGGGTGTAGGTGGTGGGGGTGTAGTTTTCCCTAATGTTGCGAGTGCTGTTTTGGTGAGAGAATACCCGATTAGTGGTGACGATACTTCTGTTAGAATCCCGATCACCATTAGGCAGCCTGGGGATGTGTTTATGGAGGATCTCGGGGAGATGGGAGGTAGTAGTGGTGAGGAGATGGGTGATGAGATGTTTTATAGTGGAGGTGTTAGTGGTGAGGGAGGTCAGACTGAGGGTATACGTGCTGAGGAGGCACATGCTAAGGGGGTGGAGAGAGTGGAGACTGAGGGGGGCGGCTCCCGTTGTACCCGTTGCTCGCGTGTTTAGGAGCTTGACTCAGGTACTTGGTACAGGTAGGGCTGTAGAGGAGAGTGCTGACACTGGGGAGCCTTCTGACCCGGTCTTGTTTCCTTCGCGGGTTGGTTCTTCACGAGCTCCGGGAGCTACCTTGGGGGATACTCTGGAGGGGGTTACCGATGAGACCTTGGCACGAAACTTGCAGCAGTTCCCTCGGTTGGGCGAGGTCTTGGTAGGAGAGACGCCACCGGTTGGCGAGCCTGAGCAGGCAGAGGTGCAAACAGAGGAGTTGGTCCGCGTGACCATAGTTGAGGAGGTTCAGCTGGCTCTGAGGAGCAGACAGCCCTTTGTCCTGGGGACTTACGATCCTCCGGTTCACTTTTTTATACCTGTGGGGTGCGAGGTGTATGAGCCATGGTTGCCGCTTTACCCTGAGTCGCTGATCTTACGCGACCCGTCGACACACACTTCTAGCAGACCTCTGGTGAGTGCTTTTTATTCATGTTTTTTCTTTTGAACTGCTTTCGTTACTGCATATCCTTTGTTGCTTTACTGACTGAACTTGTGCTATGTTCTTGAAACAGGTGGATCGTTCTCTTCTGGGATATGGCGGGCCATCTGATTGCTTGGCTCAGTACAAGAGGTTGCCTCCGAGCGTGAGAGAGTTGGTGGATGCAGCTGGCTTCACTGTTTTTATTAGTACTTTGCTGCCTACCCGGACGGACCGGAAGTTGCTGAGGGCTCTGATGGAGCATTGGTGGGACACCACCAATAGCTTCCACTTTCGGTTTGGGGAGATGACGATCACCCCTTTGGACTTTGCTGCGACCACAGGGTTGAGAGTTGGCGGCGAGCCGATACCTTTCGACTCTGGTTTGTACTTGGACCGGGCAACCGTGCGCCACTTTCTGGGGAGGGAGGTTCGAGATGAGGCGATGGTGAGATGCGACCACTTATCGGTGATATGGGATCACGAGCCGGGGTCTCTAGTTGAGGCTGCACAGATGGCGAGAGCCTACTTGCTGTTCTTGTTTGGCACTGCGCTATTTCCGAATAGGCAGAATTCGGTGCACCTGAGTTGTTTACCTGCTTTGGCAGACTTGAGGACGGCTGGCCGGTTTGACTAGGGTGGCGCTGCTTTGGGCACCCTTTACTGTTTCCTTGGTTCAGTGGTTCGCGGAGCGGCGAGCACTCTTGGGGGCTACTGGAGGGTCCTGGAGGTATGTCAAGTCATTTCTTCCTTCTTTAGATACTCCATGCATTGTTTCTTTCGTTCCTGTTACTGATAAATTTCCTTGAAAAATGCAGGTATGGGCTTATGAGGTGTTTGGAGTGCCGGCCCCAGAGAACTCTCATGCAGACAAATGCGTGCTCCCTCGAGCAGCGAAGTGGACCAAGGAGCATGTCGGGAAAGGTGGGAAGAAGGGGCAGCTGAGGTTCTTTCGTGTCTTCTTGGATCAAACTTTCTGACTTCTTTTCCCGACATTTTGATTCTATTGTTGACTTGAAAGTAACCCATGTGCTTGACCGTTCGGGTATCTAATAATTAACTCTAATTTCGTCCCAAGCGCAGGACTATAGACCGGTGCAGCATAATAAATCCGGAAGTACCGGAGTCGAACCACATAGACGGTCTACGGTGTTGACCCAAACAATGCTAGATTCTATGTTTGCAAATGGCTCTCAGGTAGCCACCCCTTGTTCAGATGACTGATTTAATTAACTAAATTAAACTGATTAAATTATTGGACTCTTAATTAAAACAGAAGAGCACAGCCGTGGGCACTACAGTGTCTGCAACTAGCCTAATCCACATTCACTCGGGCCACAATTATTTAATTAATAGGTTTAACAATATGAAAAGAATTCCCAACAAATGCGCACCACTTGTCACCAACCACTGCGCGCATTTGGAATTGGCAATGCCCGGGTTTGTTTGTTAGAAAAGATTTCGTATTAAAAAACTGCGCATTAATTTGAATGATTCGGCACCGAGGTGGAACGCAAATTAGCCTAGCCACGGGACACCTTCGTCCCGCGGCCGCACTCTATACGACTACTCACACATATTGAAATAAATCGCAGAAGATGATTTGAGATCAAAACTAATCATGCTTTGAATAAATAAAATATAGAACCAATGGAAAACGATACCGTTATTGCAAAAGCAAAGTTAATCCTGACGAACAATCTGTGAAACAGATCCTGGAATTCACTCGAAAGCGTAACAACGAACGAAAAAAACTTCAGATCTGGAGCCGAAAACTTGTAAAACTAAAACCTATGTAAAAGTTGTGGAACCCTAGAATGGGTTTAAACTTTAGTATTTATACTTACTAAGTAATCCTAATGAAAAACCGAATAAAAATCGTTAAGGAATTAGTTCTACGACCATCAATACGACGTAGTTTCAAAGCTGATGCTCCCGAAAGCTCTCGGTATCGATACCCCTAATAAGGGTATCGATACCGAACCCTTATCTCCTTCTTCCGCGTACGACGTAGGTATCGATACCCTTTTCAGGGGTATCGATACTAAACATTCTGGACGAATTGTGCACTCTTCATAACCAACTAGTATCGATACGGCTCTAGGGGGTATCGATACCGACCCCTTAAGCCGTCCTTTTCAGCATTCCAAGCCCAAACTTCGACTCCCACGCCCAGCTCCACTTCAAGCCATGCATTAGGTGCACCAAAGACATCTTTCAACCTGGAAAAACATGCACAATACCAAAAACACTACCAAGCACGCATTAAACAGGAAAATGATCATAAAATTGCACGTCTAACGCGCCAACTCCCCTACTTAGGCGCTTATATATGTAATATCGCGCGCCTATCACACCCCCCAACTTAGGCGTTGCTCGTCCCGAGCAACGGATAGAATAATCAGCACAGATTAGCAAGCATCTATACGGGGATACAAGAGTTATGCACGATGTATAAAATTCGGTTCACCTTCAGGATTCCCAACTCACCACTACCTTCAATTCAAACACATGCATGCCCTAGCAAACAGTTGACACACCTTGCACATAAAATGACATTCAGAGATAAACATGCGTCCACAAAATCACATAGCCACCCATCTCATACCCATGGGAGGCAAAACTACCCCATATTCATCACAAGACATTAAGCATGCATAAAGGAGCGTGATACACGTGTCACGGGCCAACTAAGGGCTTTATCGGCTTGTAATGACCTTGGTGAACAAAACGAGAAGGAAACATGCAAATGGATGGCGACCCATGTAAGTGCAAAGGTCAACTACCCGAGTTAGCCGCCACCCGGACTCATACATATAACATCCCAAACATATGAAAATAAGATATCAACAACACCATCCTAAAGTTCAAACAACTTAATGTCAGTTACAGCAAAACACTCCCAAAACGTAAATAATAGCACGCCACCACCTAAACGTACCAAGCAACATAACAAAAACTCCTCCCTAACACATAAAATCATAAAGTCACACCGCCTCCAGCTCTACTACCCCATGCGGCAACTCCGCCTATGCATCCGAGTCCACATCCGGCGCATCCTGCTCCTCAAAATCATCACTCACCTCTAGCTCTGTCCATCGGCGAGGTACATAAGGACCAGACGTCTCTCCTGCAATCTGTTGCCTCACATAAGTCAGCTGATCATCAAATTCCACCTGCCTCCTAGCCGACTGCCTCTGCTCCAATTTAAGCTTCTTGAGACTCTTAATAGTAGCCACATTCTGACAGAAAATTTTCTTAATCCAATCCTTAATAGGAGCCTCTGATGATGGTGGGGTAAGCATTGATTCCCCACCACCCTTAACCTGAGCCTTACTCCGAGTTAGAATCGTAGAATCCAAGTTCCCCGGATCCAACTTGTCATTCGTATAAAATTTAGTTCCTGGAACGCCGTCCCTCCTAAGGATCGCGGTCACTAGGCACGGGAAAGGCATTCTGAGATTTTTCGATGCAGCCCTGAAATCCACCATTTCCCCAAAGATAAACAAAGCCCAGTCACACACCGTGTCCTCCCCAGTGAATGCCCACATAATATTCCCAACCTTTTCTTGGGGCTTGTTCTCAGTCCCCCTCGGATAAATGTTATAACACACAACCTGGTTGAGGAACCTATATGACGGTTTAAATTTTCCTGGCCAGTGAGGGTCCCTCGCATCCCTCCTATTTGCATAAATCTCTCCTTTC
The DNA here is from genome assembly GCA_016920895.1 of Vaccinium myrtillus. Lineage (NCBI taxonomy): Eukaryota > Viridiplantae > Streptophyta > Magnoliopsida > Ericales > Ericaceae > Vaccinium > Vaccinium myrtillus. Next base: position 24,589,634 of record CM029273.1, on the reverse strand, counting down.
ACCCAATTCTGGTTAATGGGGTTATCAACTGGCCTAGGAAAATTCATCTCTCCCTCGGGTCTCACATAATTCAGTGCGGCAGCAATCTTATCAACATCAATGAACACGGGGGTTTTTCCTATCATAGAAGTAATCCGAGCCCCCGGATTCATAAAAGCCCCAGCCTCAGGCACAACCATGCATTTATAAAACTCTTCTACTAACGCATTATTATAACCAGGGTTCAATTCAAACCAAAACGACATACCTTGCTGCTTAATCGCCTCGATAGCCAAATGATTTTCCGGCCACCCACCATCCAACTCAATGTGCCTCTCATTTTTCACTCCCCTGCCAACGATTGACTCCCTCCACTGTATCTGCTCATCCCTCTCCATCTGTTCCCGGTTCCGCCTCGTCGCCCGACCCGGATAAGGTGGACCTTCTGAGACTTCCCCCGCTGCGCTGGAAGAAGTCCCAGCCTTAGCTTTCCCGGTGTCTTTCCTTGGTGCCATGATTTGGGGGTTTAAGGGTTTAGAAAGTGGAGTTTGGGATTTTCAGATCTGGAAATTTGGTAAAGTTTAAGGAAATTTCAACAAGATATTTAGGTAGAGGGTGAAGAAAGGAGGTTGTGGTTGAAATTTGGTGGAGATTGGTGGTGATTTAGGTGGGTTTTAGGAAGTTTTGTGGGTAGGGTTTGGGTGGTTATGGAGGACAAGAGAGAGAAAGAGAGGGAAGAGGGGAAGAAGAAGAAGAGAGAAGTGAGAAGAGGGGGCCCGATCGGCCTCCTTATTTTTTTTCATACGTAACGGATAGGTATCGATACCCCTTACAAGGGTATCGATACCGAGATGCTAACTTGCCGTTTTTTTTTTTTTTTTTTTTTTTTTTTTTTAAAGATCAAATTCCTCTCTTTATTGGGTTTGGGTTGAAGTAAGGTGATTTGGGGTTGAGTTTGTGTGGCTCAAGGTAGGTTAAAGTTACCAAATCAATGACACCAAAGAAGCAATCTTTCCTACTTCCCAAACGGTTACTTCCCAACATGCAGAGCTCTATCTCACAGTGAGGCCAAGTTCCCAGAATTGCACAGAGTCGAACACCCCCCAACTTGCTTTCCATCCCAAACACCGGCTTCCTAGGTTAGACACAGATATTGACACGGACTGGCTGAAAAGGGTTCTATGGGACTCTTTTAGTGGTTTAATCACGCAAGAAGGCCTTGTATCTTCCCCGTTTCACGCTACCAACTCTCACAATGTGCATGCAAAATTTCTTAGCTGAGTATGTGGTAAAATTGCCTACTAACTCATGCGAATGCAAATGAAGCACAACCATGGAATATTCGACAAGCTACTATGTAACCCTGTGGAAACACCCACTCATGATCATTCTTAATGCAAGACTACTCAACAGAGATACCAGATATATGCATGGGGATGAATTAACAAGCAGACAACAAACTGAGAACCCATCATGCTCGACTCATTCATACACACAAGCATAACAATGTATCCCCGCATTAACAATTAAAAATCCCCTCTAAAAACAGAAACGTACACTCCTCCCCCCAACTGAAAACATGCTATGCCCTCATAGCAAGAAGGCAAGAATAATAAAGAAGGAACAAGGGAGAGAAATGGACCGTCGGATGGCAGCCAACCATCATGACCCCGGCTGATGTATGGGGAATTTTGCGTCATTGTTGCATTCCGCCATTGGAACTGCTTCTAGAATCCGCTCCTTCGGACCCAAAGAGGTCCACAGCTAGTCACACAGAGCCGCGCCGAAGCTTTATTGGACTGACAACCGCCACATTTCGTGGCACCCCTGCTCGAGGCTCCTGAATGCCTCACTCACGCCGGCGGAGAGGCCCAAACTACCAAGGCTGGTGTGGTAGCGTGCTCGTCCTGCAAAAGACTGAAGAACCAATTTCCTACTCTGCAACAAATGACATTAGTACGGCCCGCTAGTAGAAGTCGGGCCCCACCAGAAATATAATAGCAAGGAAAGAACACCACCAACATTCACGCAGTCTCACGTGTCATACTTTTCTCCCCACCCCCCAACTGGAATTAGAGAGTGGGTGGCTATACAAGACCAAAATGTTTTTTTTTTTTTTTTTTTTTGAGACAGAAACAAGCAAGAATAAACACAAATTACGAAAAATGAAGTAAAACTAAAGAAACTCAGAACTTGCCCTTACTAACCGGAGCTGGGTACACGATCCTTATTTAAACAGCGGCGTGCAAAGCTATGAGAAACCCAAGTCAATGATGGGTACCCCTATCGCTAGGGGCCGGGTCCACACTCAATCAAGAGCATGGTACGCGTGAGCTACCCGTCAAAACCTGGCTGAAAAAGCCTAAGTAACCGGGTCGTCCGAATAAACAGGATCGACCAACTCCTCATCAGGTTCTCCCACCTCTAAAAATTCCAAAAACGGTTTCAGTCGTTGTCCATTATTTTTGAACACAGTATCATCCTTAGAATCACGAACATCAACTGAACCATTCGGATGCACTTGCACCACAACATAGGGACCTTCCCAACGGGACCTCAACTTTCCGGGGAAAAGATGGAGACGCGAATTATAGAGCAATACTTTCTGACCAACTCTAAAGGTTTTACGCTGAATATTCCTATCATGATACGCCTTAACCTTAGCCTTATAAATACTCGCATTCTCATACGCGTCATTCCGAAGCTCCTCGAGCTCACATAACTGCAATTTCCTATGCGCCCCCACCACATCTAAACTCGAATTAATTTCCTGGAGGGCCCAATAGGCCTTCTTCTCTAACTCAACTGGTAGGTGGCAGGCCTTACCGAAAACAAGCCGATAGGGTGAAGCACCCAACACGGTCTTATAAGCAGTGCGATACGCCCACAACGCATTATTCAACCTAGTTGACCAATCCTTCCTAGTCACACCTACAGTTTTCTCCAATATGGGCTTAATCTCTCTATTAGCTAACTCGGCCTGCCCATTAGTTTGGGGGTGGTACGAAGTGGACACCTTGTGAGTGACTCTATACTCCCCCATCAACTTTTCAAACGACCGACTTGTGAAGTGTGTGCCCTGATCAGAGATAATGGCGCGTGGCACGCCAAACCTCGACAAAATATTCGACTTAAGGAACTCTAACACGACTCGCGACTCCATCGACTTAGTGGGTATCGCCTCCACCCACTTGGACACATAGTCCACCGCTACCAAAATATACTCGTAACCATGCGACATAGGTAATGGACCCATAAAGTCAATGCCCCAACAATCGAAAACCTCTAGCACAAGAATGGGTCGGAGGGGCATCTCCTGACGTGAAGACAATTTGCCAAGCCTTTGGCAACGGTCACATGACCTACAGAACGCATGAACAAGCTTAAACATATCCGCAAATACCAAAAACCACATTTGTAAAATCTTGGCGGTGGTCTTCTTCGCAGAGAAGTGACCACCGCACGCCTCGCTATGACAGAACTCTATAATCCCCTTCTGATCAGACTCGGGGACACATCTACGCACGATCTGGTCCGCACAGTACTTAAACAAATATGGGTCATCGAATATATACTGTCGGACATTCCTCAGAAACCACTGCTTCTCCTGGGTAGACCAATGGGGAGGAATCTGCCCAGTCACCAAATAATTGGCAATATCAGCGTACCACGGGCACTCATTAGCGGCGAACAACTGCTCATCCGGGAAAGAATCTCTAATAGGAAGATTCGAGGTGGGGTCCTCGAATTCCAGACGAGACAGGTGGTCAGCCACTACATTTTCTACCCCCTTTTTATCCTTGATAATCAGGTGAAATTCTTGCAGCAACAGAATCCACCGAATGAGGCGAGCTTTCGCGTCCTGCTTAGTCATTAAGTACTTGAGGGCCGCATGATCGGTAAAAACCGTGATCTGCGAACCTACTAGGTAGGACCGAAACTTATCTAGCGCAAACACCACCGCTAACAACTCCTTCTCGGTGGTGGTGTAGTTCATCTGCGCCTCATTCAAAGTCTTACTAGCATAATATATCACACACGGGTCTTTCCCTCTCCTCTGCCCTAACACCGCTCCGACTGCATAGTCAGAAGCATCACACATCAACTCAAAGGGAAGACTCCAATCCGGGGACTGCACAATTGGCGGAGTTGTGAGACTCCGCTTTAACATCTGAAATGCCCCCTCACAAGCATCGGACCACACAAACGGTGTGTCCTTTGCCAACAACTGACACAACGGACGAGAGATAGCACTGAAGTCTTTAATGAACCGCCGGTAAAAACCAGCGTGTCCCAGAAATGAACGCACATCCTTAATAGACTTAGGTGTTGGGAGATTTCGGATTAAATCGATTTTGGCCTTATCCACTTCGATACCCTTAGAGGACACAATATGTCCCAATACGATCCCTTGGGTAACCATGAAGTGGCATTTCTCCCAATTAAACACCAAGTGCTTCTCCTCGCATCTCTGTAAAACCTTTCCCAAATTTTTGAGGCATCCATCGAATGAATCTCCGAAAACCGAAAAATCATCCATGAAGACCTCTACTATCCTTTCCACCATATCGCTAAAGATTCCCATCATGCACCTGGAAAAGGTACTAGGCGCATTGCACAACCCAAAGGGCATGCGACGGTAAGCATAGGTTCCATATGGACATGTGAAAGTGGTCTTTTCCTGGTCCTCTAATGCTACCTCAATCTGGTTATACCCCGAGTAACCATCCAGAAAACAATAAAAGGCCCGACCCGCTACCCTCTCTAAAATCTGATCAATGAAAGGAAGAGGAAAATGGTCCTTCCGGGTGCTCGCATTGAGCTTCCGGTAGTCTATGCAAACTCTCCATCCTGTGGGAACTCGGGTCGGCACTAAAACTCCCTCATCGTTGGTCACGACGGTCACTCCTGCCTTCTTAGGCACCACCTGCACTGGGCTCACCCACTCACTATGGGCAACTGGGTATATGATCCCCGCATCCAACAACTTAAGCACCTCAGCCCTAACCACGTCTTTCATGTTAGGGTTAAGACGCCGCTGAGGTTGCCTGGACGGCTTTACACTCTCCTCAAGAATAATGCGGTGTGTACACACCGTTGGGCTTATACCATGCAAATCCGCTATGGTCTAGCCAATCGCGCCCATGTGCTCTCTCAACAAACTAAGCAGTTTCCTCTCTTGATCTTCCTCGAGGGATGAGGAGATCACAACCGGATAGGTATCATTGCCTTTCAAAAAGGCATATTTAAGCGTGTCCGGTAGAGGTTTCAACTCTGGTTTAGGCGGCTGGACAGAGGACGGGAGAACCTTGGGCAGAGGGTTGCCCAATGGTTCAAACATAGGGTCATGAGTGACCCCACACACCTCTGCACACAACTCCTCGACATCTAGGAACTCTAACAAATTCACAACCTTCGCTGAGTCTAAAAATGATATTCCCTCGGAGGTAAGAGCAACCTCCAAGGGGTCCTTATACAGGACTGTATCAATATGCTCCTGGACTAACGTGTCAATCAGACACAACCCCTCAGACTCCTCCTCATCATCCTCTAATGTACTGACACTGAAAACATCCACCTCCATTCTCTCCTCACCGACAGATAACTGGACCTTGCCAGTTTTGCAGTTCATAACAGCATTGGAGGTGGCTAGGAAGGGACGCCCCAAGATGATGGGCGTCTTCTCTAAAGCCTCAAGACCGGGACTAACGTCTAGAACAATGAAATCAGCGGGAAATTGGAACTCCCTTACCCGGATCAACACATCCTCTACCACTCCCTTGGGTACTCGAATACTCCGGTCAGCCAACTGTAGAGTGACTGGAGTCTCACTGAGGTCGCCTAGGTCCAATCTCAAGTATGCTGAATAAGGGAGCAAATTAACACTCGCTCCCAAATCCAACAATGCCTTGTCAAAATTCTGACCTGCTATGGCTATGGGAATGGTGGGACACCCTGGATCCTTGCACTTGGCAGGAATCTCAGTCTGCAAAATGGAGCTCACTTGCTCCGTCAGAACCACGTTGTTCCAACTCTTGCGCTTTGGTGTGCAAAGGTCCTTCAAAACCTTAGCACACTGGGGGAAGGACTCAATCGCCTCCATCAGGGTGATGGGGAATTGAACCTTCTTAAGCAACTCAGTTATCTTGCCGTTCGTGGTTTGCTTGGGTTTTACCGCCAGTCTTTGGGGAAATGGAGCTACTGGTATAGCTGGCGGTGGTGGAGTCGTGGGGGCTGCAGCTGCAGGCACCACCACTTCAGGTGACTCCTCTCTCTCTTCTACTACCTCCCGAGGCACCTCAGCAGTATCAAAATTGACCTCAGGCTCAATAACTGGCTCCGGGGGTGGAGCCTGTCTTAGTGTTGGCTGAATGGTCTTATCAATCGTTTTACCACTCCTAAGAATGGTAACTGCTTTAGCCTCTTCCTGATTTTGCCCTTGAACATTAGGACCTGAATTTCCCAAATAATGGGCACCTGCCTGACTACCTTGGGCCGGAAACCTACCTTTCTCCTGTTGTATTTGACTGATCACCGCAGTGAGTTGCGTCATTTGGGCCTTAAGGGCCCCAATTTGCTGCCTGGTATCAGTCTGAAACATTAGCTGAGACTGCATTAGGGAATTCATAGAATCCTCAAAACGGGGTGGTGCATTCTGTGCATAACCTGGGGGCGGACCACGAGTGGATGGGCCTCCCCCCCGCCTTCTTTGTATTTGGTAGTTGTAAGGAATTACTTGGCCTTGGGGCCTCGGGTGCTTGGGATCGATGAAACATTTGCGGCGGAGGCGGCGCAAGGGGTTGCGCTTGACCTCCACCTGCGGGTCTATGGTCTGACCACCCAAAGTTGGGGTGTTCTCTCCATCCCGGGTTATATGTATTTGAGTATGGGTCCCAATTCCTCACAGCATTTACCTCTTCCTGATTATTCTGACTCCCTCCCTTAGCAGCTAAAAATCCGGGGCACACAGTTGCAATGTGCCCCTTACACTCACACCACACACAGACTTCCTCTATACTGACCTCATGCACTGGACGAGTCCGCCTAACTTCTAATTCCTCTAGCTTCGCGCCATCTTTTCAACTCCGGGCCTCGGAGTCGGTCACGTATGGTACGGGGATAACATTGGACCCGAAGGTCCGGACCGATCAAAATCGAGGGTTCTAATGCCCTCTCGCCTATCTCGCTAGGTCATCCGGAAAATCGCAACCCTCATCCCAGTTTTGGACAAGAAGTCGTTCCCTTTACACGAATACTCTATGTCTTTGGATTGTCTCGGCGTTGAGACCCAGTGAAAGAATTCGACCAACCGTATCTTCTCAAAACCGGGGTGTGGCATTCTTAGGAGCAAATCCTTGAAACGCTCCCATGCCTTCACAAAAGACTCTCCCTCTCTTGCCTAAAGCCTTGGATTTGACGCCTTAAACTATTAGTTTTAGCCTCGGAAAAATTTTCTGTAAAAACGCGTCACGCACATGCGCCCATGTGGTGAAGGACTGAGACTTTTGCATTCTGAACCATCTAAGTGCGCCATCTTTTAAAGTTGCCTCAAACAGCTTGAGGCAGGCATTGTCGTATTGGGTAGTAGACGCCAGGTTGCGCACTAACCCCTCAAATGTCCGCACATGTTCGTACGGATCATCAGACTCTCTCCCATAGAAGTTAGGGAGGCTATTTAGGACACCAGGTTTTACAGTGAAGGCATTGCGTGCCTCCTGTGTCTCTTGAGGAAACACAATCGGCCCGGGAGGAGTGGTCCTCTCAGGATTCAAGTGCTGCCTCAACGACGGTTGTTGAACTACCTGTTGGTCTCCCATTTCAAAAGGTTCTGGTTCGGAGACTGACTCTGACTCTGACTCTGACTGATAAAGCGGATTACTGAAATTAACTGACTCGACAGGTAGATCTATGTAGAGTCCACTAATGGAAATGGACTCCGACTAACTCTCTATTGACTCTGACGAAGAATTTGAAGACTCTGACTGCCCCGACCTGTTCTCTATCCTAATCAAGCGATTAGTACGATCACGGTAGTAGAGAGGATCAGGCTTACGTACGACTTGCTTATCTCTACCTATGATGACTCAACTACAAAATTAACAAATACTAAACTAACACCGTTTGAACACACGTCACCGCTCCCCGGCAACGGCGCCAAAAATGCTTGACCGTTCGGGTATCTAATAATTAACTCTAATTTCGTCCCAAGCGCAGGACTATAGACCGGTGCAGCATAATAAATCCGGAAGTACCGGAGTCGAACCACAGAGACGGTCTACGGTGTTGACCCAAACAATGCTAGATTCTATGTTTGCAAATGGCTCTCAGGTAGCCACCCCTTGTTCAGATGACTGATTTAATTAACTAAATTAAACTGATTAAATTATTGGACTCTTAATTAAAACAGAAGAGCACAGCCGTGGGCACTACAGTGTCTGCAACTAGCCTAATCCACATTCACTCGGGCCACAATTATTTAATTAATAGGTTTAACAATATGAAAAGAATTCCCAACAAATGCGCACCACTTGTCACCAACCACTGCGCGCATTTGGAATTGGCAATGCCCGGGTTTGTTTGTTAGAAAAGATTTCGTATTAAAAAACTGCGCATTAATTTGAATGATTCGGCACCGAGGTGAAACGCAAATTAGCCTAGCCACGAGACACCTTCGTCCCGCGGCCGCACTCTATACGACTACTCACACATATTGAAATAAATCGCAGAAGATGATTTGAGATCAAAACTAATCATGCTTTGAATAAATAAAATATAGAACCAATGGAAAACGATACCGTTATTGCAAAAGCAAAGTTAATCCTGACGAACAATCTGTGAAACAGATCCTGGAATTCACTCGAAAGCGTAACAACGAACGAAAAAAACTTCAGATCTGGAGCCGAAAACTTGTAAAACTAAAACCTATGTAAAAGTTGTGGAACCCTAGAATGGGTTTAAACTTTAGTATTTATACTTACTAAGTAATCCTAATGAAAAACCGAATAAAAATCGTTAAGGAATTAGTTCTACGACCATCAATACGACGTAGTTTCAAAGCTGATGCTCCCGAAAGCTCTCGGTATCGATACCCCTACCCTTATCTCCTTCTTCCGCGTACGACGTAGGTATCGATACCCTTTTCAGGGGTAACGATACTAAACATTCTGGACGAATTGTGCACTCTTCATAACCAACTAGTATCGATACGGCTCTAGGGGGTATCGATACCGACCCCTTAAGCCGTCCTTTTCAGCATTCCAAGCCCAAACTTCGACTCCCACGCCCAGCTCCACTTCAAGCCATGCATTAGGTGCACCAAAGACATCTTTCAACCTGGAAAAACATGCACAATACCAAAAACACTACCAAGCACGCATTAAACAGGAAAATGATCATAAAATTGCACGTCTAACGCGCCAACTCCCCTACTTAGGCGCTTATATATGTAATATCGCGCGCCTATCACCATGGTTCCCTGCAGGTGAACTGGGATGTGTGGGGCAAGTTGAGTGCTCCTTACTTGACTCGGAGTAGGGCGGTGACGCGAGGGCGTGTGTTGTTGGAGTCTCCATATGGGTGGCAGTGGTACTTGGGTGAGAGGGTGACGCGCCAGTCCCTGGGCTTAGACCACTTTAGAGTGTTGGGTCCTCTTCCGCCGTTTGTTCAGAGGACGCAGGAGTATACCTTGGCTGAGGTGGAGGCGTTCACGGTGCTGGACACAGAGTTGGTTTTCAGCCCCTCAGAGGACTACGACGGTTATGTGGTGAGTTGTTTGGCTTATAATCTGGATATGGAGACCCGTTTAGCTGCCCTTGCACCTGTGGAGGGTCCAGTACTGCCTGTTCTGAGGAGAGAGATTGATGTGATGTTACCGAACGGGAGTATGGGGTATGTGGTGGTTCCCGAGGTCACTCCGCCAGTTACTCTTACTGCGACAGAGGTAATCCTGAAATTTGAAAACAAGAAATATTTAAAACTTCATGTTTTATTTAAGCATTTATTCACGTTACCTGCTAATGCTTTTGTTTGCAGATCCCGGCGGACTGGGCTGCATCCGTTGTTCAGTTGGTGCGAGACCTGGAGGCTTTGGTTCGCAATCTCACGATTGGCGGGACTCCAGAGGTGCACCCGAGAGTAGAGCCGGGCGTTGTGCCCCATGCTGGTGGAGACGACGATGACGGGGATGACGGAGCTGGTGGTGCCCGTGGTGGCAGAGCTGGCCGGGGAGGCAGCCGAGGTACTGGAGGTAGTCGCGGAGGTGGCCGCGGTGGTAGTGAGACGAGAGGCAGAGCGGGAGGTCGCCGCGGAGTGCTGGAGGTAGCAGTAGTGGTCGCGGTACTAGCAGTGACCGCGGGACTGGAGGCAGTGAGTCGGGTGGACGTCGTCGGTCCCGACGTGCCCGTAGAGCTTTTCCCGTTGGCGAGACGGATCAGGTATCCATTGTGCTTTGTTCTTAAAATTTTGAATGCTTTGACTGTTTTACCAATGGTTTTCCCTTTTTCTGTGCAGGAGGTACTCCCCTCTGTATCGCCTCGCAAGAGGCCTTTGATGAAGAATGCTGGTGGAGGTCCGTCTACAGTCCCGCTGGTGATTACGGCGTCTGGCAGACTGCTGCGTTCCTCTGTTGAGAGAGAGGGTGTCCTTGAGAGTTCAGCTCGCAGAGAGCAGTGGCTTCCCAGGAGGGAGATACAGAGAGCAGTGGTGGTAGCAGCAGCGAGGACACCCCTGAGGAGGATCCACTTCTGACACTGGGCCGTCGCCAGCACACGAAGAGGCGACGTAGTGGTTTTCAGGACGAGCCTACGTGCTTAGTTTAGATTTTGGGCGCCTGTTTGCCCCAGTTTTCTCTTTTTCATGTATACGGTCTGCGAGCCGTGGTAGCTTTTGGTGCTGGGCCAATTTGCCCTGGATAGATGTACATTTATGCTCATGATATGGATGCCATTTAGTTTTTATATAGATTGCACATATTCGTCATGCTTTAAATGATTCACACTGACGCATTTTGAAAGAAAAGCCAAGTTTTGCACATGATTGTTTTGTGGGTGATTGAATGTTGATAATATTCCATATATGCCCCTGGGAAAAATAAAAATATATAGCTTTGGATCGGAATGGGAATGATGAAACATGTATATACAAACTGACTCACTGGACTTTGAAACTTTACAAGAAGACAATAACGTGGCTCATTGTGCCCGAAACCTTGAATTTACATGATGTTTTCCAAAACGACGCTTCTAACACATCACAAATGCATGTTATACCTTGCTCGAATGGATGGAATAAAGGATTTTGACACTCGGACACGTTTTGACCTGCCGGCGCCCCTCGTTTGGGTTATTTCGGTTTTGGGCATCCTGGGACCTCAAAGTTTTCTGTAAAATCCACCAAATAACTCCATAATATCCTTGCGAATGTTTGGCGTGGCTTGCTGGAGCCGTTGATGCTAGAAGAGCAATGCGACACATTTCAGGCTGTCTGTTTTGGCATATCTGAGCTTTCGAAGTACCCGCCTATGCCAACGTGGCCCAAAATTCAAACCGATTTTTCCCACAGCTTTAAAACATTCATTACCACTTGTATGAATAGGGAAGTGCCCAAAATATACCCAAAACAACTTATGGTGGCCTGGGCCAAAATTTGGTCATGAAAACCACAAGGTTAGCCGTACGGCTTACTGAGATAGGCCGTACGGCCTAACCAAATGAGCCGCACGGCTCACTTCTGAAAATGCCAAAATTTTGAGTTTTGTTGCAGACCTCTGGGCTCCTTTGTGCTCTGAAAACCCAAAATCTCTTGTTCTTCCTATATCCTTCATTCAGCTATGAGTTTCTCGGCTTTGGTTCGACCTTGGTGTAGACACCCCAATTTTAATCCAAGTGTTCTTTCATCATCGTCTCTCATCTGAGACTCGAATGACATAGGTCATGTCACCATCGGGTCGCCTCTTGATCGAGACACCCCTGTCTGTCGCTCGAAAATCTGGCTAAGTATGGAAAATTAACTTTTTTTGGGAAGATCTGATTTGGCCAATAAAAAGTCCCGGTAATTGTTCCTTGGATTTTTCTAATCAAAATGGTATAATCGGAAGTTATTTTTTAGTAAGGCAAAGTCATCGTTCGCCCCTTTTCTTTGGAGAAAAATGTGCCCGTTTTCGGTTTTGTACTAAAAGTGGGGAGATGAGATTTTGATTGGATTGAGATATCAAAATTCTGTCAATGCCATTGTTTCCGAAAGGGGGGTACTTCCTTATTTTCATAAATAAATTAAAGTAAAGAAAACTCAAAATTATAATCTTTACTTAAGTTTGGTGGTTTATGAAAATAAGTACCCAGTAATAAGAAGAAATGCTCAGAATGATCAAACTACCTTGGAACTTGTCCAGAAAGCTGGAAACTCAGCCTCATAGGCCGCACGACTCTTGTATCAAACCGTACGGCTTACCGTTTTCTATACAAGCCGCGCGGCTCCTCCCTACAAGCCGCACGGCTCCCCCTGGGAGCCGCACGGCTGGTGTTCTTATCTTCTGAAAAATTCCTGACAAACCAGACATTCAGGAATATCATCATCACTACACCGCCGAATATCATCATCACTGCACCGCCGAATATCATCATTTTATTCCCTCAAATCCGGTTATAAATAGAGGCATTCTCTTCCTCTCAAAGGCACACCAGAAATCATACCGGAAAGAATTTCCGTCGAGTATTCCAGCGAAATTCTCGTTCGAAACCACCAGTAAAATCCCCGAAATTCCGTGTTTCATTTTTCATCCCCTTTCAATTTCTCTAAACCAAATCCTCCATACCACTCCAAACTATACCAAATCTTGATCCTACAAGTTCAAACCCGAAGAATCCAGAGTTTTCAACCTCTGTTTCGAGTTCCCGAAAGGTATAAATTGTTTTTTCAGATTTCGGTTTTCAAATCGTGGCTCTCCGAGGGCATCCCCGAGTTAATAACGGTTTCAATAACTGTATCTTAACTCGGTAAACCATTTTCGAAACAAAAACCGGCTTTTCGGAGCCGTACCGGGCGATTTTTCTCAATAAACGCACAGTACGATCCGTACCGGAAATAAGTTTCACTTCAATAATTTGTATACAAACAAAAACAACTTATTTGGAGTAGATTTGAAGAAGAAAATCAAGTTTTGAACGGGTTTTGGACTCATTGGTCCTGAAATAAAAGTTTTAAAAAAGGGGTGGTACACAAGCCGCGCGGCTTGTAGTGCACGCCGCACGGCCCCTGTGTAGGAGCCGCGCGGCTCCCATGAAAAACTAAAATTTTTTCCCCTGTTTTCCCCTGTTCGTACCCTGTTCTTCTGATCCTTTCTGCAACTTCTTTTTGTTTATCACACATTTTCCCTTTTATTTTCTTACTATTACTATTTAGTCCTCGTTGTTTAAATTTTATTTCCGTTATTGTTTCATCGTTATATTCGTATATTTGTTTAAAAAGGTTTCTATAACAAAATATTTTCTACACAAAAATCCCACAAATTATTTAGTAGAGACCGAGAATTTCTCGGGCGAGCGGGGTGTTTTTTAATAAAACCTTCCCCACGCGTAACCTGGCTTTCGAATCCAAAAAGAATCTTTTTCGCAGACCAAATCTTTCCCAACGCGGCATTAGAGTCAACAATCATTTTTAAAACGGTTTCTCGGGTACCAAACATTTTCTAAATTTAAACCCCGGGTGGCGACTCACATTATTTTCATTTTCGCGATTTTCAAATCAATCGGACCCGAAAGCGAGCTGCGTGGATCTCACCGTCCACTAAATGGCGACTCTTTGCCTGGTGTTAGGACATCCCAAGATTCTCGGCAAACCCTGGACGATGATGAGTCAGCCTGCCGTTCGACCTTTGCCATGCAGTACACTTGGCACTGGGAGGCAAATATTGGCTCTAGTCTAGGGAACCCCTTCAAACCAAAACCCAGCCTTTTGCATATAGTAAACCATAGCACTTTCCAACCTACGACAGGGCCTACATGGTAAGATTATCTGTTATATCCTGTTATGTGTTTATTGCTTCTAACATATCATGTTTATCTGTTTTCTGCATATCCTGTTTATCTGTTAGTTGTTTTCTGCATATCCTGTCATCATGCATACATTCGCATTAGTAGTATAATTTACCCTAGATTGTCACCTTTCCCGCGGTCTTGAGAGGTTGCCCTGCCCGATGATGAGTCGTGCATTCCAATGCATGTTGTTCAGATTAATTCAGTCCTTAGAATAACAGGACTTAGGAAAATCAAATCAATTTGATCCTTAATAATTCCTTGACAATGACCTAACCGAAATTAGGAACAATTGACCCAAGCTGGGGCAATTGTCCCTAAAATCAAAGTTAGACCCTTGAAAAAGAATCATCAAGAATCAAGTTGATTTAACTTCCCCGAATCCTGCTATCCTAAAACAAAGGATACACTGTCAAAAGAAACACTGAGGATCGGGGCAGCCTTTTTTCTAAGACCCGTTTTTGCATAGTCTAGGAGACTTTAAATCTTTGGAGTTTGAAACACCTCCAGTGTCAGTCGTGCTCGAACGGCTCCTTGTGATTTTATCACATTTCTATCCAGATTTCGACAGCCTTATTGCTTTGTCTTGGATGGTCACGAAAGTTAACTGGCTCTGGTTCCAACACACAAGAACTTAACCTACTGAGTAGTCGACCTACCCAGGGATGTTGAAAATCTTTTGAGACTTAGGTTTGCATATATGACGACACAAATACAACATTCCCATTTTTCAAAATAAAACAAGCAGGGGCATTTCTGAGTTTGCTTTACTGTTAATCCCCAGCCATTCATCCAAAACGAGAAAAACCTCATACCGGGTTGGACTCGAATCCCCGAACAGCGATCAATTCGAACTGAGTCAGGAACGGTACAGTCAACCAGGAACTCAGCTATGTCGGGAGAAACAGATGAAATTCAGCTTCTCAAGGATGCTTTAGAGGAGCAGAAAACCAACAGTGCCAAACAGATGACCCAGATGATGCTCATGATTCAGAAACTAACTTCTCAACTCCCACCGCCAGCAGGAACATCAGGCAGTCAGAACATGGAATCAGTATTGACCAAGCTAGCTAAACTCGAGGAGTCTGTTCAGAAACATGAGAAAATAGCAGCTACAGGAATCAATATGGAGAAGTTGTGCCTTTTCCCCGATGCAAAGCTCCCCGACAAGTTCAAGCCTATGGACTGGGACAAGTTTGATGGCAGTGGTGACCCGAAAGCTCATCTGCAAACATATGTGGGTACTTTATCCATGTATGACGTTGGAAAGGATGCAATGGGCCAGATGTTTCAACAAACTCTAACTGGGCCCGCACTCCGCTGGTTTCTGAATTTAGATATCTCTAAGAAGAAGACGTGGGAAGATATTGGGGCAGCCTATGTCGCCCAATACAACTACAACATTCAACTTGAGATGACTATCCGAGAGTTGGAATCGACCAAGATGGATAAGAATGAGTCCTTTGCTGACTTTATTAAAAGATGGAGAGGGAAAGCCTCTCAGATGATGGAACGACCTTCAGAAAAGGAACAGATGAGAATCATCACAAGGAATCTGGAACCGGACTTTGCCAAGCACTTGGTGGTCTTTCAGACAACTGCTGACTTCAAGACTTTCTATGAGGCAGGCCTTGCCATTGAGGAGGCAATCCAGTCCGGCATTTTTGTGGAAAAGGAACCTGTTCCCAAAACCAAATGGGTGCACTCTGGCAACGCCGACACATTGTTCAGTAAAAATGATTATGCCCAAGCCTCTTCCAGCTCCACAAACCAAAATTTCAACCAAGCCATGCCTATCAACGAAGTTAAAGCCCAAACCAACAACTCTCAGAAACCACAAAGAACCCTTTCCCAATTTTCCGAGCCTCTGTCCATGATTTATGAGAAGCTCCTCAAGGTCGGCCATGTCAAACCACTCATTCCAACTCCTCTACCTCAGAAGCTTCCATCTTACCATAACCCCAACGCCTTTTGTGCATTCCACCAAATGCCCGGTCACGAAACCAATGAGTGCCATCGCCTTCGTCACAGAATTCAGAACCTCGTCGACAACAAAACCATCATTTCCCCACCAACAAAAACAAACACCCAAACAAGTCCCAATCCTCATATCAACTCTACCATGTTCAACACCGAACCCATGGGGGATTACTGATTGATGCCAAGGCCAGCAAAAGAAGAATGAACCATCAAGGACCATGCAATGGACCAGTCTTCCGTGAGTTTTTCGAAATTTTCAAGTTTCGAGTCAGAGTCTTCACTTTTGAGTCAGTTTGTATTTCTATTTCTACTTTGATGTCTATCTTCATATTCGAATCTGTCCTGTTGTTGTCAAGAAGAGAAAAACCAAAAAATAGAGTCAGATTTGTAGTCCCGAACTACGTCACGACCTGATTCCTTGCAAAAGGATACGTAGGCAGCCCTCAGTGGTTCGGGTCGCAACTCCTGAGAATCGATGTCATGCCTTTGTGTTAGAATTGTCATAATAAACTTGAGTTTTCGCATTAATCCTTGAAAATGGAATTGTTTTTCACCATCATTTGAGATTCATGATAGTCACTTCAATACACGAGGTGATTGAACCCTCAGCTCTCACAAGAAGAAGGAATTACAGGCGCAATTCTCCAACGTCATCAAGAAGCAATGCTTTGACGCACCAAAAAAAAAAAAAAAGCCTGCTAGGTTGAAAACCCGAAAGGGCGGCCTAGGCAAAAGTTAAGGCAAACAACAAAAAAAGCTCGCTGGATCAAAACTTTGAAGTAAGAACCAGGAAAAAGTTAGAGCATATACAGGTTCTTTCTATCAAGTTGTTTAATTCAAAATGAAGAAAGGCATTCTTTGTTTTATTCCCCAGATAAATATATCCCTTGATAGCCCTTTTGAGCCTGAATCATTTTCTTTGAAAGAAAACCCAGCTAGACAGCTATCCCCCACACTGGGGTGAATTAAGAGAAATGTCCAAAGTGACAAAGATGTCCAGATGTCCAGATGGAAGTGCCAAGCACATAATTGCCAGAGAAATGTCAAAAGTACAAAATGCATGGTAGCCACTGGCACGTCAGAATTTCGAAGGAATGAAAAGTGCCGAGTTCATGGGCATGACAACCAAATGTGAAGCACTGAAAAGGAAGAAAGTGTCCATCAAAAGCCAAAATGGGGCACAAAGGAAAACATTGAAGAAAACAAAAAGGGCACGCAAAAGAGTTCAAGATAGCTGCTAGCTTTAATGACCCAGGAAAAATGAAAATTTTTGAGCCTTTATTCTTTCTTTGTCAAACCCAAAGCCTTGACCCTGTTATAACCTAAATAAAGTCCTTTCAGATTGAAAAGCACAAATTGATAGCGAGAATCCAGTGGGAACAGTATCATTAAAGATCAAAGTCAAAACATTGCACAACACCAGCATCCATCAGAAACAAAAGTCCAAACCGGGGCACCTCAGATCCTCGTCAGCAACCCGGGGGCAAAAGTCAAAGCATTGCATAACACTAGCATCCGCCAAAAGCAAAAGTCCAAACTGGGGCACCTCAATGGAAAATCAGTGAATCAGCATCCCGAGGGCAAGGATTCACACTAAGAAATCTTGTGTTTTGATAAAATAATCGATTTAAATGAACATCATTTGATGGAGTGAAACAATTTCAAAACCAAAAAACTCAAGTTTATGACAATTTCAAACGTCAGTTGTGGGGCACTTTCTGCCATTTCCCGAATTCTCGAGTTTGTCATCGCTTAATGGTCTTTTCAGGTCAACATAATCTTGTCAGAGTCTATTCCTTTGTCACAAAGTCAAAATAACCGGCGTCTACCAAATTCATGAGTAGTCATTCTCTACCCAGTCAGGGGCACCTTCAGGGAAGTCACTCTTTTGAGTCTGTTGAGTCAGCCTAGTCTTGTCCAAATCTACCCCCTTTTGAGTATGTCATCTCCTCCCAAATCAGGGGCATCTTTGTAACGTCACTCGTATCGTCTGGGCCTTGTCCAAATTCACACAAGGTCTTTTGTCTAGTCAACCCTTGGTAGTCTTGATGTTCTTAAACTCGTGGAAGATGATTTCAAATGCATGGAAAGGCCTATGTTCGGATAAACAAGTCGATGGGTTCAAAACTGAAGCTTGTCATCTATTGAGGCACATTTGTCCAAGACTGGGGCACGTCAGCTCAATGCCATCTACTGGGAGAAGCACATACACCGAAGTTCAAGATTTGGGACAAGAAAGCAAAAAGACTCAAACCTCACAGAAATCCAGAAAGCCCAAAAGCTAGAAGTCTTGATCAGAAGCAACCTCAAACCCAAACCCTGTCCAAAAGGAAAGACGGTAAAGCAAAAAGAAACACCCTGTTGTGCCACCTACTGTCTAAAAAAAAAATGTTGTCATTGTGTCGTCAAGTGTCGAAACCTGAGTCTCACACAAGAGTCATCATGGACAACTTTTTAATCAGTTTATTTTCTCACCCTCAATTTTTGAGATACATTTCTTGGAACACCATTTTGTCCCGAAGTTATCAAATTATCGAACTTCAAATTGTCGAATTGTCAAAAAAAATTCAAATTGTTGAATGCCAAGTTGTCAAGTTTTTGAACTTTTTCAAATTTGTTCCAAACACGAAGTTGAACACACGATAACTTCATGCACTGTTTCAAACACTTTCAAAGCACGGTAGCTTCGCACATTGTGTCAAGCATTTTCAAACATGGTACTTTCACGCATCGTTCAATTTTCAAATTCCTTTTTGAAGTTCAATGTCAAATCCAAGTTCAATATCAAAGATTCGATTTTCAGAATTTAAATGTCAAACTCAAGCTCAATTTCATTTTTCAAAAGTTCAAGTGTCAAGTTCAAGTTCAGGTTCAAATTTTCAAAAAAAAAAAATCAAAATTTTGAAGATCAAAGTCAAACTTTCAAGTTCATCTTCAATTTTAAATTTTTAAATTCACATCTCAAGTTCAAATTCAAAAATCAATTTTCAAATTCAATGTCACTTCAAATTCAAAAATCAATTTTCAAGTTCAAAGTCAAGTTTAAATTTTCAAGAGCAAAATCCAAATTCATGTTCAAAATTGTTAAGTCCAAATTCAAGTTCAAATTTCCAAAGTTCAATGACAAGTTCAAATTTTCAAGTTCAAATTCAAAAATCAATTTCCAAGTTCAATGTCAAGCTTATTCAAATTATCAAAGTAATTAAGATAGTTAAATTACAAAAAAAATAAAAATCATATCCCAGTTTTCTAAAATCCGTTAGGTGCTTATGTGATTTTTCAAAAAAAAATAATAATAATTTGTCACGAAAACGACACGACTCAGTTTTTTCACGGAACCTCACTCGCTGGTTTTACACACGACTCAGTTTTTCACGGAACCTCACTCGCTGGTTTCACACACTATGGAACCTCAGTCGCTGGTTTCTCACACAACTCAATTTTTCATGGAACCTCACTCGCTAGTTTCACACACGACTCAGTTTTTCACGGAACCTCCTTGCTGGTTTCACACACTATGGAACCTCTCGCTGGTTTCCCAGACGACTCAGTTTTTCGCGGAACCTGGTTTCACACACTATGGAACCTCACTCGCTGGTTTCCCACACGACTCAGTTTTTCATGATGGTTTTGTTCAACTTAATTAGTTTTGAACATATATTGTGGGATCATTTCAATATAAGTATCAAGATGTTTAGTTTGCTAATACTTGGACTTGAATGAATGGATTATTTTAGAGCTACAAAAGCGTGTTTACCGGTTCATATTTGCATAATATTTAGGATTTATAGAAAGAAAAAAAAAACCTTTTGCCACGGCATTTGCTGTGGTAGCAAAAATACTAGTTTCTTTTTTGCACTTTTTTGCGACAGGTAATATTCTTTTTGCCACGGGAACAGTATCGTGGCAAACCCGAATTCGATTTTTTTGTAATTAATTGCGTCGGATAGAGTACCGTAGCAAAAGATCATTTTCAACCGTCGCAATAACTCATTTGCTACCCCACCAACTGCCACGGGCCAATCCCGTCGCAAAAGCGTTTTTGCGAAGGTATTTTACTATTTGCGACGGCTAAAAACTATTATTTCTTGTAGTGGGGCGTCACCGCTCACGGTGTTGCACTTGTGTGACCCTGGCATAATACCACGATGTTGCTTGCGACTCTGACGTATTATGCTAGATTATTGCGAGGAACAGGAGGAGTATTATGGAGAACTCGGAGCTGGAGGAGCTGCCGATATGGGGATCAACCAGGCAGAGGAATTTGAGGAGCCGTAGAGTTTACCCGGTCTGCCTTTTTGTAATCTGTGGAAGACAGATTATATGTATTAGCCTTTTTATTATCATTACTGTTTAAATATTTAAAGTTGTAATAATAATTAACGTTTCCCAAAATATGGGGCGTTACAGGCTTAACCTCAGACGTTGATGGCTTTTCAGTAAAATGAGCAGAGTGTTGGTAAAACTAATTGGGAAATATGAACATTTAGGTGCCATGAAGTTTGAAGGATCAAGGAGGACAGATTTTGGGCCGTCCAATAGTACTATGTCTAATGTTGGACTACAGCCTGCATTGTTTATGTAAGTGGACCGTTAAAACAACATTATTCAGCGAAGGCCCAAGGGGGTAAGTGGTAAGAAAGAGTGATTTTTCTTAAGTGGTCTAAGTTTTGTGGGGTCATAGGATTTTTGTTAATTCTAATTATTAAGTTTGAAATGAAAATCGTTATACATTATTAAAATCTGAAACAAGGAATGAGAGACATGAATACAAATTAGAGTATTGTCAACGAGTCCGTTCCAGTAAACTGACTTATTGGTGAATTGACTTATTACATTTTACGAGACAAATCATTCTCTCATTATCTCATAATACATCAATTGCACTCAATAAGCCAATTTGCCAATGAGTCGGTCAATTAGAACAACCCTAAACGATACAAGATTACCAAGAAGCCACCTTCTTACTTGAATTCTCCTGAAACAGTTTTACAAACACAAAACCATTTCAAGAAGTCAAGTACATATTGCAGATTCCACCCTCATCAAGGTATGATGTTTTTGCCTATTTTCATGGATCATTTTTTCAGTTCAAAATGGTTAATTCTTATTTTATGGAACACGTGTATGTAACAAGTAATTACTCAGTAGTTTGGGGCACTATGACGAGGTGTCTCAAAGTCCTTATCCACCAGACATTTTCAATCAAAATCCAAATAGAGTCCCACAAAATGAGGAAAAGGCTCTTGTCCAGCTTCTATTTTGTACAATTTTGGGCATTTGGGGGAGCCCCCAACAATGATCGAAATTGTTCACTTTTGAAAGCCTCGTCGAGTACCTCATGGAAGCAAAAAACTTAGCTTGATTGAATTTCCATAGGTACATGAACAAAAACAGATTTGTACGAAGGAAAAATAGGTAATGTAAATTCAAATTATTTTTTGTCATCTCACTTTTCTCTTACAAATCTACTTCGATCAAGCTAATTTTTTGCGCAATTGACGTATGCAACAAGCTTTGCAAAGTGAACGATTTTGATCATTGTTGTGGGCACAAGAATGTCTTCCATAAATTGAGTGGTGAATAAGGGTATCGGGGACCATTTCACATTGCCCAAACAAACCAATATTTTTTTCGAAAAATCTAAGGAAACCGATGGAGTATAGACAGCGTGCCTGTCCTTCTCAAGGGCCCCGTAAAAATATTCCAATTGACCCATTTTTCATTGGATCATTTTTTCGAGACACCTAAGAGGACCCCGGAAGCTATCTGTATCCCATCGATACCTCAAGCATAGTTGCATTTTTTGGTATGTAACAGTACAGACCACCAGCTGACTAGACAACACGCTGTCCACATCAGCCCGTTGGACATCTCCTATTGGTGTTCCAATCAGCTGCTCCACATTTGTCGGCTACTATCAAGTTTCACGGCCCCATGTTTTTCCACGTGCCTTGCAATCTCCTACCTCCCAAATGTCCAAACTGAGTTTTCACTAATGTATTTTCGTTATTCTTGAATTATAAGTTGTCAAATCGATTGATATATGTAATTTTGACAACTTGTAATTCAAAAATACCAAAAAAAAAAAAAGTTCTTTTATTGACAGCACATTCGGCTGATAATAAACAAAGAAGACAAAAAAAAAAAACACACGCATTCCGATAAACTTTTAATTCGTTTTAATATACTTTAACAAACTTTTATAAATATTTTAATACATTTATTAAAGGTTAACAACAGCCCATGTGAGCTGATTTTAATATTTTTGTACTGAAACACGGTAGTGTAAACTCACCATAAGTCCAACCCTTCCGTTTCTCTAAAATTGTTTGTTTTGCAATTCGCATCTCCATTTTTAATGGCTTGAATTGACTATTCTTCAAATTCGCGTAGTTACTTACTTCCATAAAAAAGACTTTATTTACATTTTTTTGAAAATGTTAAACTTCACCCTTAGGGCAGAGAATAATGTGTAAAACATGTATTGATATCCGAGAAATATATATCAATATCCGTGAAATTGTAATATTATCCGTGAAATGTGTATTGAAATTCGAACTCTTTTGGCCTTGTTCGTTTTCCTGTTTAGTTTTAGTTTTAGTTTTGATGACATCATTATTTTCCTCACCTCTCTCTCTATCTCTCTCCACTCACTACACATGCTGACATCATCAAAACTAAACTAAACTATCTAACCAAACACAGCCTTTGTCTTTATGTTCTTGTTACCTCCGCCTATGGGCGGAGATTAGCAAGACCCAAATTTTTTTGCTTAAACTTTTTAGACGAAGATTATCACAACCTCTTCATTTGAAGTCAAACCGATCGGATCGACAAAGGCACAGTACGTTTAAGAGTGCCAAGCAACGACTTAGGCACAGAACAACATGGCACGATCCCTATATATAGGTGGGCAAGGCTAGGCTAGTGCCATGGAGTTAGCCGTGCCCGTGAGCTAGGCCGGACCGCGAGAGCAAATTCTGAAATGAGCCGGTACAAGACGGCACGACACGACTAATAAATGGGTCAGACTAGGCACGTCACAAAGCACGTTTAGCACAAAACTAAATAGAATGAACAGGCGCGGCACAATCCATTCAAACACTTCTAATGTCTCAATAACTTCTATGGCTGAGATGGCTGGTTTTCAAATTTATACTCCCTCTCCGTTCCATATTTCTTGTCCACTTGCATTATTTACGATACCTCAAAAAATTGTTTATAATTCCAAATATATAATGTTATATATATTTAATATGGATCTCATTTGATAGTTCTCGATGAGTTCTATGAAACAAAATTTTCAAAATTGCAAAAACATTATAGATTGAAAGATATAAGAAATTGAAAATTGACACGCATGCACATAAATGGATAAAAAATTCGGGATGGAGGGAATAAATCCTACGACTAAGATTATGTTTTGGAAAATAACAAAAATAAAGGCAACCTCTGTGCTAAGAGAACGAAAAACATGTCCGGTATGACTTTTTCATTTTCTTTAGAAAAAACAAAAACAAAAAAAAAAAACTTTTCATGTATTTTATCGAAGTAGATTTTTTGATGGGCCAAAACAAGCCTAAGACCGTCCGTTCGAAAAGGGGGTACTGTAGCCTAACTAATAAAAACGTGATCTCCGAATCCGCATAGAGATAGAGAGAATCACCGTTGGGTACGTGCATAAAGCAAGGAACCCTAGTCATCATCGTTATATGTATGCCTCGCTCATTCACTATACATACAACTCTCTCTCTCTCTCTCTCTCTCTGTGTTTCTATATGCTTTTTTCTCTTTTGAGTAATTCAAACCATGAGTAATCAAACGAGGTCTCTGTTATGGAGTCTCTCTCTTCTTTCCCCTCTTGAAGCAGGGCATTACGGCTGACCCTTTTCTTTTTTGTTTTCCTAAAGAAAAACAAAGGAAGTAATTAGAGTTTGTTTCTTCTGTTGTTTTTCTTTTCTTTTTTTTTAAGATATGGTGGGTAGCGGAGAGAAGAGTCTATTGAGTTTTAATCTGCTGCATCGGGCTCGCCACCAGCACCATCACCAAGGAGGAGGAGGAGGAGGAGAGAAGATACCCAAAGGGTGTATGGCGATAAAGGTGGGGCATACTGGGGAGGAACAGCGGAGATTCGTGGTGCCTGTGATGTACTTGAATCACCCTTTGTTCATGCATTTGTTGAAGGAGGCAGAGGAAGAATATGGATTTGATCAGAAGGGTACCATCACCATCCCTTGCCACGTCGAACAGTTTCGTTGCGTTCAGGGTTTGATTGATAAAGACCACCACCACCACCACCACCACCACCATGTTGGTTGTTTTTGGGCTTGATTGATAAAGACCACCACCACCACCACCATGTTGGTTGTTTTTGGGATTGATTGATAAAGACCACCACCACCACCACCATGTTGGTTGTTTTGGGGTTTGAGGGTACGATGGTGGTTGAATCTGTAAATTTTGACACATTTTTTAGTCTGGTTCTGTTAATGTTTTTCCCGGTGTGCCAAGGGCAATTTTGGCGTGATGAGGACGAGGATGATGACGATAATAGAATAGAAATTACTGTTTTTGTTTTGAAAATTATTGATTTGAATTTTTAGTTGAAAAGTGAAAACTACGAGTTTGTTCCAAAAAACTTACTTATTTCACAAATCGGTTGTGAAACACATAATTCTTTCACAATACATTAACTCAATTTTACTCAATAAGCCAATTCCATTGATTTATTGCTAATAAATCTTACTCGTCTTTTGCCCTTTTCCATTTTACTAAAGATTATGCGAATTGATGAAGATATAACGCTATTGGCATCATGACTCTTAATCTTCCTTAAATCACTCCAGTTTCATACTAAATAACTAGTAAGAATGTTAATGTCGGTACTCTACAATATTTTTAAAGATGTCCTTTTTGGGGGAAATTGTGATGGCCAATTTCATTTCATTGTGCCCCACTAAAACAAATACTAATAGTGTTCATTTTCCTTACTATATTGTAGTAATTTTTTTATTGTGGAGGTACTATTTGTCAATTTCAGTAGTCATCGAGATTCTTTTTAAACAAGAATTTGACCACAAAATGCGATTCGTCTTGGTATTTTTACATCTCTAGAAAAGACTTTTATCTAGAGATGGCAATTCAATCTACCCCACTCCAAACCCGATCGAGACGGGTATTTATTTAATTTTTCGAGTATAGGGTCGACGTAGGGGGAGAATTAATTGAAAAAATCCAACCAGGTTAGGGTAGGGTTAGGTTAGGGCAGACATCACCCCTCCTCAATACCCGCCTCAAACCCGTCCCGGAAATTTTTATGCATAAACTTTTATATTTTTATTCTTATATTTTTACCGTTATAACTAGAATCTCACATTATATATCAATTATTTTTCATTTTCTTTATAGATAGTAGATGTTGGTTAAGTTGTAATTTTGTAATCAAAAAAAAAAATTTAATATGCAAAAAAAAAAAAAAAAAAATTGAGCAGAGTGGGACGAGGTAGGTAAACCTGGTACCCGATTGGGGCGGGCAAGGGGTACCCATCCATTACCCAATCGGGTTAGAGGCGGGGATAGATTTTCAGGTTAGATTGGGGTATGACAAAATCCGTCTCGCCCTTTTGCCATTCTTACTGCAGAGACTTGGGCAAGACAAATGTTTTGAGAAAGGAGATACATGAATATATATATGGACTCCAAGCTTTATTTTGCCTTAAAGCCCAAGTCCCTAGACTCCCTACAAACAGGGCCGGCCCAAGGTTTTTAAGTGCCCAAGGCAGGTTCTAAAAGTTGTGCCCTTAGCACTGAACAATTTTTATAGGGAAAAAAAAAAACAATCGTAATACGAGAAATCCAAAATAAGATAACTACGGTAAATTGTCTTCAAGCCTAAACACGAAGAGGCCAAACTCTTTCCACGTCGGAATCTTACCAGTTGCTGACACTTTCCCCATCGCTGGAATATGTCAAACAACCATCACTAAAAAATGGTTGGGACCCTTTCTTTTTTTTTTTTTTTGAAGAAAAAGCTTAATGTTCTGGGGTTTAAACAAGAAATTAAGCCCCAATTTTTTATTGATCGGAATCCTTGTGTCAAAGGTACTCTAACCTTTTCATCAAAAAAAAAAAAAAAGTTATAATCTCAACCAAAATCTCACAACTGTTCTAGTAAAGGGTTTGTTTTTTCAACTAAAGAAAGGGCTTCGTCTTTTCCTTGAGTCTCACATCGGGAAAGGAAGAAATTGATGAGGTAAGAGGAGGGTATAAAATGGAACGAATGTATTGGAGTTTTAATACAGGTTGGGCCTTATTTGGGTGGAGAAGTGCTTCATACTTAGTGAGTCTTTTATTAGTTTTATTACATATTGGGCTTTAAAAAGACTCCTACCTAGCCCAAGAATTAAATTTACAAGGGTGACCTCTTTTTTGGGAATTTTTGGGATGCCCTAGGCCAAGGCCTTACGGGCCTTGCCTATGGGCCGGCCCTGCCTACAAATGAAAAAAATGCCCTACATTTACCAAAAAAAGAAGAAGAAAAAATGCCTTACAAACAAGAATTTGACGACAAAATGCGATTCATCTTGGTATTTTTACATGTCCAATGAAACTGTTTTTTTGCACAGATAAACTTTAGTGTTGGCTACACGATATGAACAATTTGGATAATGAGTTTGGGCTCGGGAGCAAGCACCACAAGAATAGCATGGAGGAATGTACGTAGATGATGTATGGAGAAGAGAACAACCAGAGTCATACAAAATGGATGATAAAGGCTCAGATTGCATCACCATCCCTTGAATAATTGATCTATAAAGAAAACAAAATTAGAGTACATACGGAATTGTGTGGGGATGCTCGCAAAGTTTTCCCCGGATTACCTACCCAAGTCTCCCCATCAGCTATCCAACTCTCTCCATCAGCTAACCAACAAGGTAACACCACCGAACCCACCCCGCCTATCCAACCCGGTGGTACTTCTGATACTTCAACTTATCTCATTACTTCATATCCTGCTATTCCTTCATATCCGGCGTATAATAATCACCCAAGTTTTTATCCTGCTTCATATCCTCCTCTTTATAATATTTCTCCATATCATCATTTACCCTCCTAACCCTATCCCAATTCCTTCCCTTATTCCTATCCTTTCTAGATTCCGCACCTGCCCATGCCTATTCAGATTCCCTATCCCGGTCATCCCGGGCCATCCGGCCATCCCGGGCCATAATCTGTTATGTCGGGGAGCGAGCCAAACGCAAAGGCCAAAGAGGCAAAGGCCGAAGATGGCGGAAGAGGCCCAGATAGATATGCATAATATAAAAAAACAATCAAAATAAATTGTCAAAAAGCTGAAAGACTCACTTTCCCCGAACGAAGAAAAGTACGCTCTGGATCTAATCAGCTCTAAAGAATGGCCTCAATTAATCGGCCTATGCTGCGCATCGGATGGAGTTGATTATATAAAAAAATTAATGCGTCAACCGGGGAGGTGAGTCGGGTGTAGTTGGGTTGGTTGAAGTGTTGGGTTGGGTACTGTGTTCTGTTCGGTGGTGGGTGGTTGGGTGGTTTATCCTCAGCTGTGTTCCGTTCGGTGGTGGGTGGTTGGGTGGTTTATCCTTCGGTGGTGGGTGGTTGGGTGGTTTATCCTTAGCTAGTTGGGTGGTTTATTTGGGTAGTTGTATTGCTAGACTATTAACTATTGTATTGTATCTTGTTTTCCTGTTTAACTCTTCAATTTCTGTTTTCGTGTTTAACTCTTCAAATGTTCTTCAATTGTTTTTTTGTGATATTATCTCATTTGTCATATTACATATATATATATATATATATATATAAATATGTGTGTGTGTGTGTGTGTGTGGAAATGTTCACATCCACACCCTCCCGGAAATAAGAAAAACATGACATTTTTTGTGTTGCAAATTTTTTTTGGAAAATCCAATCCGTCCAATGTGTTCAGAAGGTGTTTTCAAGGGTCCACGCAAAAAATCTTCAAAAAAAAATACCGGGAAGCCCTTCCCGGGAAGCCCTTCCCGGGAAGCCCTTTCCGGATCAAATTTTGACGATCCGAACCGCTCAATGTTTTTAAAATGCATTTTTAAGGGCCTACGCGGAAAATCTTCAAAAAAAAAACCCGGAAGGGCTTGATCCAAACAGTTTTCGATAAAACTGTACATATGCCTTGGAAAATGCATTTTAAAAACATTGAGCGGTTCGGATCGTCAAAATTTGGCTCGGAAAGGTGAGGTCCGCACCAAATTTTGGTTAAGGGATCCCTTATTAGATCATTGGTATATATATATATATATACTCGGACTATTCGCGTTAATTCCAGGTTAATGCAGCTCTAATGTTTTTAAGGTGCACGCTAATTCCAGGTTAAGGGATCCCTTATTAGATCATTGCCATCAATTTCTGCAGCAGGTGGGAGAATCTGCCAAGAAAATAACTGGGAGATGAAAAACAGTTCTTTCAACAAATCGAAACTCTTTAACTTGTTCAGTGCATGTACAATACAGTTGGTTTAAAAGATTGATCTGGAATTCAATAGCATCTTCAATAATGATAAGGCTGGCGGCATTGTTTGGGGGCTTCAGGGGCTTCGACCTCCTCAGAGCCTCCGACGCCCCTTAAGTCAATAGAACTTTTAAATACATAAGTCTTTATAGGAGTTTTGTATGCAAAATGCCACTTTTTTGCAACCAGTGTCTGCAAATTCTAACGAACACAAATCACAACCAAAAAGCACCACAGTACGTCCAAGAAATGTGCAAAATTGCAGTTATTGGACTTCGAATACGCGTCAAAATAACTATTTGTGTCACTGGGTTTTGTAAGTGGGCAAAAATTGAAATTTCAGTAATCCTGCTTTCCAGTTATCTTATAATCAGAGATGTTGTCTGTTTAAATGGAACCATGAAAAAATCATCACAACATTCAATTAGGATAACATGATTGACACTTACTACTTCTCTGAACATCTTTGATACATTAAAAAGCCGCTTTAAATTCCCGTGATCAACACCACACAATATCGTAATCTGCAAAACAAAACCAAGCCTAAATCAATTTCACCAAAACCGCGCAATCAACATACTGAGTTACGCATTCAGGCCGTCCAAAACACGATTGGACGGCCGAGGGGCAACAGCGCAGTGCACAGCACCCCCGGATCCCCGAGTTACGCATCCACATTTCTTTATCTAGACAAATATGCAAAATCAAAACTTGGATTTAGAAGGAAGTGTAAGGTCCATAGCCCACGGTCGTTATTTGTTGGCAATTTCACGACAAAACACATATTTGGATGTATCCTCATTTATCGAGTTGTAATTTATTTTCTTCTATTTTTAGCGTGTCTGTTTAGGAAGTGGAGGAAATCACATATTTTGTAATTGATAGGTGAAGATCCTTAGGTAGAATTTTGGAAGGATTTGCACGAGATTGATACGAGGATTCGAATTGGAAAGGTTGGCAGCTAATCAAATTGGACCGTAATAAGGGGAATTCAAAAGGCACGTGGATTTTATGGCATAATCCCACTTGGCTGCCAACTTAAGGTATCACCAAGGTTTGGAAAGTTTTGTTCTTCCATTAAGGAAATTGTTCCTTGGCAAGAAGATTTGTGGCAGTATTGTTTATAAAAGAAACGGCAAAGGAGTAGTAAAGAAAGGGAATATATCATGCATTAGAACATATATATGAGGGCCTGATTTGGACGTTTTTGGGGTGTGCACAACCTCAAGTAAATTAAGAAGATAGAGCAACACATCCTTTTTGATTCTTTGGTATGGGTCTTGGAGATTTCATATATTGAGCCACACAATCAACAACTCCAAGAAGTGTTCTTCAACATTAATTTGATTCAAGTTATTGAGTTAATCTTCCAGTGGATTTCTGGGAGTATTCGGAGGACTTGAGGATTCAAGGCATTCGGCAATCAACCACTTGGTGCGGTGTACGTGGATTCGGCAACACGATCTTTGGTCAGTCGGTGAGGATTCACGATTGTGTTAATTAAGATTGTTTTGTAACTGCACAATGTTTACTTTTAGTGGATTGATTTCCTCCCGTGGTTTTTACCCTTTTTAAGGGGTTTTCCACGTATATCCTTGTGTTCACTGTTTATCACTTTTCGATTCCTTTTAGTTAGCTTACTTGATTATTCATATCGCTAAATAGGATTTTTCAGGAAGGAAGAAATAAATCAAACAGCGGATAATGAATATCCAACTATATAGATACGATTGTCAATCAATTATAGAAATAAAATCATAGAAATATCCAAATAAAAAAACACCCAGTTGCACATTTTCTATAGCATTGTTTATAAGTACGATTTTCAAATATCGTCTCTTTGACATGATCCCAACTCGGTGATAGAAGTTCTACTATTTTTCTCATAAGGTATTGTTCAGTGTAGTTTTCTCCAAGTTTTTGCAATCAAACATCTACTATCAAACACAGATATTCTTAACCAACATCTACTATCCTATGAGGCTTTTTATGTGTTGATCGTACTGATTGAATATTAATAATTGATATATAATGTTAGAGTACATTTTGCTAATAGCGGATGTACTCTAACTTTATATAAATATAAAATTAGAGTACATTTTAAAATTAGAGTACATTTTGCTAATAATTGATATATAAAGTTATTAATAAACCAAAAATTGATAACTTTATACATTTATATAATTGATGTTTAATATAAATAAAATTAGAGTAAATAAAAAGTTAGTTTGTTTATACTTACATCCTTGGGTTAATTTTATAACTTTATATATATCAATTATTTTTCAGCGTTAATTTTTAATTTTATGTTTAATAAACCAAAAATGAACACAATTAACACTAAAAGTCTTTTTTCAAATAAAATTGAACACAATTAACCCAATTATAGTTATTAAATTTACTATCAATAACTTTATACATTTATATAATTGGCGTGCCTTCAGAATATTCTTAACGAACATCTACTATCAATAATTGATATATAATCTGATAAGGCTCAGATTGAAAAACCCATGATTTCAAAATGTAGTCTAATTTTGTTTTCTTCTATTAGCATACGATTTTAAAAACAAATAACTTGGCGGACTAACTGGGCTTTTGGAGATTAGATCGAGCAACCTTGGAGTTCCGAAGAATCAATAAAAATTGGTGCGAGGACGTTTTGAACAGTTATGACAAGGATGTTCGGAGACTTTCAGCATTAATTGTGTTCGTGGACTGATGATGTGTTTTCGTGTGTTCTTTTTATTTTTTTGTTTGTTGTGTTTCTTTTTTTATTTTGTTGTTGTTTTGGATGGTGAAGGATATTTAATAACGTCGAATTTTATGAGGTTTTATGTGTTTGGTTTTTGTGCATAAAGAAGTTAGGGATTGGTAAATTATTCCATCATTTTTTTGCTAAAGTTAACCAAGTCGATGAATATGCTTTAACTATTTATTTTTTGCAAAGTAGGAATCATATTGAGCCCAACATTTACATGTGTATATTGATTGTTCGAGCTGCGAGCATCCCCTCCTCAATATGCTTTAACATTTGTCTTGCCCAAGTCTCTGTAGTAAGAACGGCAAAAGGGCGAGACGGATTTTGTCATACCCCAATCTAACCTGAAAATCTATCCCCGCCCCTAACCCGATTGGGTAATGGATGGGTACCCCT
This sequence comes from Vaccinium myrtillus, assembly GCA_016920895.1. Taxonomy (NCBI): domain Eukaryota; kingdom Viridiplantae; phylum Streptophyta; class Magnoliopsida; order Ericales; family Ericaceae; genus Vaccinium; species Vaccinium myrtillus. The sequence goes on along the minus strand of CM029273.1, from coordinate 24,557,966 downwards.
TGCCCACCCCAATCGGGTACCAGTTTTACCGGCCCCGTCCCACTCCGCTCAAATTATTATTATTTTTTTTTGCATATTAATTTTTTTTTTTTTTGATTTCAAAATTACAACTTAACCAACATCTACTATCGATAAAGAAAATGAAAAATAATTGATATATAATAAGGGAGCTCAGTGTTTGAAATCCCTATATTTTCGACCCTTGAATCTTAATTCAAGGGCTCAGATTTCGACCCTTGAATCTTAATTTAAGGGCTCAGATTGCAAGGGAACTATTTAAAGGCTGAGATTTGGCCCTTGGGAGTAGACTCAAAACACCCACCGTTGGATGCCTTCCCCTCTTATCTGCCCATGTTTTTCCCCTTTGATCCGGATAAAGTCCCACGTTGCAGTTAACCACCCCTTCCTTCCTTCCTTCTCGACAAAAAACATGGGATGGCCGTCCCCACTTTCTCACTTTTTTTAAAAAGAAACTGCCCACAACCCATGTAAAACTACTCCCAACTTTACTCTGCTTCCACTCACCATGCCATATATATCAACCCGCGTACATAATTGCACTCTCCATTTCCCGACCTGCAACTATACAGCCACCACAGCCTGCTGCAACTGCACCAACACAGCCACCCCAACCCTCTTCGTGGCGGTCTTTTAAGCATCAAGTTCAGCTTCATTGCGGGTTGGAAAAAGAAAACAGAAAATAGGGAAGTTTGGCTCCATTTACTACGAGAATTTGTTCACAGATTATTGAGGATCGATTTTGGCTATGTTTGTTATGAGAATTCGTATACATAGATCTATTTCTATAGTTGTTTGTGATTTTTTTTTGCGCCAATCGAACTTCAGATTTTTCTTTTTAACAAAACCTCCGGATTTTTTTTAACAGCATGATGACACTATGTCGCGGAGGTGATAATTAGTCCTTCCTGGTGGAATTTTGATCCATATTCATATACATAGATTAACTTGCGTTGTGCCCGTTCGATTCACAGGAATAAAAAAATAATAATTTAATAGACGTGTGGGTTGGATTTGAAAACTGCCGATTGGAATTCTACAAGCCACAATAATGGATTCCTGAGGCTATCCACAGATTGCATACAACTGCTCAGAGGTAAATTGCATTGCCAAATTATCTACGATTTTTTTTTTCTCTTTGGCTAATTTTTTGTTTGTGGTACTCTGTCATCATTGTTTTCGTTTTCACCTGAGATTCTATATAGAAAGCTTGAACAGAATCATTTTCCAATCGGTTATGATTGTTTGTAACTCACTGGCTCTTTTCAGAAAATTCTTCGGTAGCATTTTCCCATACACTTCTACCTAATGATGGGTCCGTGTCATTTCATTTATCGATTTTAACTATTCAATTCATACATACCAATTGAGTGTTTTTTTTTTTTTATCAATTCAATGCTACACTTACAAAACGATTATTATTATTTTTTTTTGCGTCTTGCTTTTGTAAGGAGTGAAGCGAAAATTGCAATTTGATGAACCATAACTCTACTGCATTTGGAGTTCCATCCTATCAATTTTGTAAATAGGTCATTGTTTTTTAGTGTTCAGTTCTTCAACGGTTTATATGAGTGTGACACTGTCATCATAACTCATTTTCATTATTTGTTATTGTCGTAACAAGAGTAGTTGATTTAATTGTTAGCATACAGTTTGAGTTTTTTTTTTATTCAGATTTGTTGTTTATACTTACCTCTCAGTTTACTTAATGTTTTACCATCAAGATACTATAAATTGTGCTTAATCTTCACATGCTACCATTATCTAATACCTGCATGATTTGAGTCCGCTTGCTACCTAATATGCCATGTATACATTGTCCATTCATGTAATCTCGCCCGTACATAGCACGAGTTCATACTATTCAAGTGAGTCTTTTTAAAGTACCATCTATAACTAATTGTGGTACTCACTTATTTTGAAAGGAAAACCTATGGCAATAAGAACTGACTCAACAAAGGCAAAGAGCTAACGCGACAGAAAGGAAAGTCACAAATTAAGCTCCTCAGACAAGGCGAAGGAAAAAGTCATCTATGCTAAGAAAAAACAGGCTACTTTGGTAATATTCTTGCACATTCCGACTATTGTCATTGTGTCAAATCTTATTCTTCTTTTCTAAGTATATATCTTCTTAAAATAATATTTTAGAACCTGTCATTGCCTCTCCATTTATACGTACAACCACTTCGAGAAAGAAATGTTGGTGTTCAAATCTGTGAAGTGCGTGACATGAACGTCACTGGTGTTCGTGAGGTACTTCTTGCTTGCCTACACTCTTAAGTATGTTAAATACATGTTTCCTTACCAACACTGTGAATTCTCGCTCAAATACATGCATTTTCTTACAAGGAAAACGAAAGGGCAGCAACATTGGCGCGAGATAATCAAGGATCTAGCTCTACAACCAAAGGGAAGGGAAAGTAAAATGCACATCTTTTGACCGTATCACTGTCCTTCTCCCCGAAGAAGAAACAGATTCCACGACTAATATTGTTTACCCTGAAGTTTTATTGTAACCAGGTAAAACATTGTTTACTTCTATTACCACATCATTTCTTAATCAAATAACTTGGCGGACTAATTGGGTTTTTATAGGATTGGGATCAAGCAACCTTGGAGTTCAAAAGGATCAATACAACTACATTAAGACAGTGGCAGATTAGTAAGGTAGCGCTTTATTCTTGCACATTTTCATAAGTTATAATTTATTCTAATTCGTTGTTCTCTTACGTAATTAGGTTGTAGTGCATGTTGGTAATTGTTTCATAAAAGTTGATGCGAGGACGCTTCGCACAGTCATGATGAGGAGGTTTGGAGACTTTCATCGTTAGTAGGCTCTGAGGATTGACTTTTTTTAGGGGCGACTTTCAATGTCTTCTTTTCATGAACATGGCATGCTTTCCTATGTTTGTTAACTTTTGTACATATTTCTTTGTACAAAACTTCTTATTTTATTGGTATTTTGGATGGGTAATGATTTCTGGTAACTCCGAATTTATGAGGTGTAATGAGTTTGTTTTTTATGCTTCTATGTTTTCTACTGTAGAAATAGTCTCTACTGCTACTGCAATAGTCTCTATGTTTGCTATTGTTGTCATTGCTTTTACTTCAACCAAAGTTGCTGATGGCTCTTTACACAGAGCAACTTGATATCTGTAGTTGCTGATGGCTCTTTACATAGGTTTAGTGTATGACTGAATTATAATTCCATGAGTTTTGTCACTTAAATAGATATAGGCTGTAAGGACCCGTAATTTTGCATAAATTTTCTGGAATAATGTTGGGTAAATGTGAGGAATTAAATTTTGACTTGAGGGGTCAAAGAGAGAGCATTTAAATGCATTTGGGTGTGTTTAAAGTGCATTAGAAAGTTTAGGGGTGTAAGTGTAAAGGGGTGTGAGTATATAAGACATTTTAGTCTTGCATTTTTTAAAAAAAACAAGAAGAAAAACAGCCCTCTCTCTCTCTCTCTCTCTCTCTCTGCCGATAGCTCTCTCTCTCTCCTCTCCTCCATCGCTCTTGCCAAAAACCTCCAAAATTCACTAAAAACTTCAAGTCCCCTTCATGAACCCCACCTAAAATCACCTCCTCTACGCGTTTTGAAGCTCGTATTGTGTTCGTTTCGCACCAAAAGCTCACAATTCGGGTTGGAGCTCATTGGAGGCTAGGGTTTTCATTTACCCACTCATTTCAAGCTCAAATCTTGAGGTAGGAAGACAAATTTCACTCCCTCTAGTTGTATGTATGTGATATATAGCATATACCTTGTTCTAGCTCTTAAATTCCATCTAATTCTTGAATTTCTCCCATAGTGGGTTTGTTTGAGCTTGATTTTGTGATCTATAGATTGAGTATTTGATTGATGCTACTGTTGGTTGATTTGCACTCCTTTGATGTCCATTAGTTACTCTACATATCCAATTTTTGGCCTAAGACTTCACATTTGTGTTTGGGTTGAAATTCCACACCAATAGGGTGAAAATCTGCTTGCTGCCCCTGTTTTAGAGATACTGCCCCTGTTTTCCAGAGGCTATCCCCTGTTTTTGGGGTGGTTTTCGGCCACCCTTTGATGCCCGTTTGGTCCCCGATCGTCCATTTCATCGTGTTTTTGACCCATACCACCATTTTGAACACCGGATCCACTTTGAATTTATAAAATTAACCCTTGGACACGTGAATTAACAAATTTTATGTTTGACGTATCGGACACGTGCCGGTTGACACATTTTTGGCAAAAATGGTGAACTTTTGAAAAATGGGATTTTTGGGAACTTTTGAAAGACAATGGTTTTGAATTGACATTATTGAACAAAATGAACTCTAGGGATCACCCGTTTGGTGTCCCTAGCCATGGGTGCACGGAGCCCGCGAAATCCGGCAGGGGTGCACGGAGCCCACGAAATCCGGCAGGGGTGTACGGAGCCCATGAAATCCGGCAGGGGTGCACGGAGCCCATGAAATCCGACAGAGGGATACTTCCCTAATAAAATTGATGAGTATTTCCTTATGAAATGTCGGTTTTGATGTATTTGGACTAATTTGGTGTACTTGGCTAAAATTGGTTTCGATATGCGAAAATGAGGATTTTTGGTAACTATTTGGACTTTAGTAGGATACTTAAACTTAGTTTGGGACACTTGAACACATTTTAGACACGTGAACACATTTCGAGTACTTAGTGGTTGAGTTAAAGTCTTTTGTTCATCTTAACCTTATACGTTGGTCGTGTCCATCATCATACTCACTCATTATGCATGTATCATGTTTATACACCTAGCGGTGGTAGAGTAGTTTTCCTACTGGGCTAGTGAGCTCAACCTATCAATTTTCAGGTACTCGGCATGGAGCTTACTCATGAATGAAGTTATTTTTCCCATCTTCATGTATATTTTTGGAAAGATGGTTTTGTAACTTCTATAACTTATCTTTTTGACAATTTGACAATGTAATAACTTTTAAACTTTATATTCATGTATTTTGGGTTATGGACGCTAGTGGAAAAAAAAATTTGTTTATTCGGGATGGTGGAATCATATTATGTTGACTTTGATTATTCAACGGGAAATTGTGAGACTTTGACTTGTTCCACGTGGATTTTTATTTACTTTTGAGTTATTAAAATTGAGGGCGTGACATAGGCATTGCTTAGGTTTTGAAAAACTGCAGTTGGAGGATGCACTTAACCATCTAATGAGGTCACACTTTTTTCTTATGATATTGGATTCTGTTGTAGTGATTTTTTTTTTTTTTTAAATTAGAGTTTGAGGCCCTTTTTTTTATTCTTTGTTATTTCCTCCGAGGTTAATGCAGCTTTAATGTTTTTAAGGTGCACGCTAATTGTTCGAGCCGCGCCTTCAGGCACGGGCAGCTATCCAACTCTCCCCACACAATAAGGAAGCTCAGTTTTTGAACTCCTTATATTTTGCACCGTTGGATCTTAATTCAAGGGCTCATATTGAAGGGAAAGTCTTTTAAGGGCTGAGATTTAGCTTTGAGGTGTAGACTTAATACCCGCTGTTGGATGCTACTCTTTAAGTGCACGTAACAATCTCTCTCCCCCCTCTCACACACCCACGTTCCATGCTCTCTCTCCCCTCTCCGGCTCTCTCCCTCACCCACGTTCACCACGAACTACACTGCCATGAATACAAAACCCATGTCTCTCTTCAAATCCCATGTTTCTCCTTCCCTAGCTACCACAGTTACTGGATGCAAATCCACCACACAGTAGAAGTTCGACCCTTCAACAATCAACATAAACCATACTGCGATCGGCCGAATTCGTATGCAAATCCACGGCACAGGTGAAGTTGAAGTTCGACTCATGGTACGTCTCTCTCTCTCTCTCTCTCTCTCTCTCTCTCTCTCCCCCCGTGTGTGTCAACTATTAATCACGAACTTCTACGCACACCAACTGTTCGATGAAATGTGTGAACCTGGTGGCTGTAATTAGTAGCTTTTACGTCAATTGCACTTTAATTGGACATTGGACAGTGTTTACATGAAATTAGGTACCCGTTAAGGACACTTTAGGAGAGTACATTTCAATCTTTAGGAGGTTTGAAAAAGTTGAACCTGCTTAGGTCACCAAATTAATATTGTGACCGTGAGTTTGTGTTCTCATAATGTTTCAGTAGCATTGTTAATTATAGAGGAGCCATCAAGGTTTAAACTATACGGTAATTTTTAATTGATGGTTAATTATCATTGTTAATTGATGGTTTTTTTCATACCAATGTGGTTTATAAGGATTCCTTTCGTCTCTGTATTTACAAGAGCTAAGATCATGCTTTATTTGCTATAACGTGGAAGCCGTGGAATAAAATAAAATGACGGAAGGTTATTTGCATCGTGGGTTATTTATGCTTGCAAACTTGCTATTATGTTGCATCATTCCTTTAAGCATGAGCAATTCCTAAAGGCACGACGCAACGTAATAGAGAGATCGTGGAACCCCAAGGAAAAAAAACTATTATCAATTTGAAAGGAATCCTGATTAAAATGTGTATTTGCGGTGGGTGTAATAGCAAACAAACAAATACAAAAATCAAGTTGATTTGATAAAATTAAATTTTATGCATCGTATACTTCATCTTCCATGCTTGATTTGATATTTTACTGCCTTTCTTTTTCTTACCAGGTGAGATAAGCTATTCCATGGATTTACTTCTTTTTCCTTACCAGGTGGGTGTGATCCTCTCTTCCTCTTTCGTGAACTTCTTTTTTCTGGTTTCCTTTCAGAGGATTTGAGTACTTTTGGTGTCTTTGTTGTGGGTGTTCCTTTTCATTTTTTTTCCATATGTTTGCTCCATCTAACCATTTACCAAATTATAGGTTTTGTCTAAACATGATTGGCATATGGAAGTGATTATGAAAAATTCATTTATCATGCTATTGTTGTTTTTTCGTTGAATCTTCTTTATGCAATTCGATTGCCTTATGCGGTCATCCGTGTGTTACAAACCTACCTATAAAGTCAAATACATGCACACATCTATATATGGATTTACGTGCAAAACTCATACGATATTTAATCAATCAACGTCGAAACATGATGTGATTCCACCTGAATCAGTATTTTTGATTGTTTGACTATGAATCGAACAAATCATACGATTACCTTGCGATTCATTATCTGACAGGTCGGGTTGGGTTTTTTGGGCCCTGATCAGGAAAAAAAAAGTGTTTTCTTTTTTGGTTATTTTGGACTCCAAAGAGGATCGAAACCCTCCTAAATTCACTCAAAAGTGTTTATTCATGCAATATATTAATTTTTCATAATTAATGTTTGGCATCCCATGTACCCTTGGCAACTCCTACCGAGATCTTTCAGAGGTTTATATTGCCATGTCTCTAAAATATAGTCGGTGATGATTAGTGCTGCATAGATGATGTAAAATGGTCTAAACTTTGTGCTTTTATGCAACTACACACTTTCCATCGGCATTCAGTTTGGTTATATGACTATGTACTCAGTGACCAATCTGCTCACAAGTTCGTTCTTGAAGTTGTATTCTTTCCCCTTAATTACAATTATGGATGAATCCCTCCTTTGTGAAAAGGTTAATGTTTCATACTAGCTACAAGCAAAAGACTGTATAAAACAAGAGCTCCTAAAACTGTGGATGGATCAGTTACAGCTGTTGCTGTTAGTTCCATAGGCTACATACTATCTGTTTGTTGTCAGAGTTGAGCTGGTCCTCTGTTGTGGAGGTGTGAACCAAAAGCTTTTGCTTCTTATTTCACAGCATTTGTACCTTCTCTTGAGGCCCTTAGCTTCAGAAGAATGACAACCTCATAAAAATAAAAATAACGGTGGGTGGGCCACATTTTCACATTTCTTATGGACTACCATCTCATGCATTTCTCCTGCTGGACTTTGTGTCATGATATCGATTTTTGTTGAATCTGGTGGCTGTAATTAGTAGCATTGTCAATTTTACGTCAACTGCACTTTAATTGGACATTTCTCTTTCTAGCATTTGCTTGCTTACATGAAATTGGACAGTGTTTACATGAAATTGGGTACCCGTTAAGGACACTTTAGGAGAGTAGAATTCAATCTTTAAAAGAGTACAATTCAATTTCAAAGAACATATGGTCTCCTAAAAAAAATTGCCCTCAATTTCTCTAAGCTAATTGTCCAGTACGATTGGTAGTTTTTGAGAACTTTGGCCCGAAATATCGGTTTTTGAACACATTCTACTTGATGATGCTCCTATATTGTTACTTTAGTTTCTAACAACTGGTTTTGCATGTTGACTCAGTGCAGACTACAGCATGCTCTCTTATTCAACTGCAAGCAAGATAAATTTTGGTCCCGAGGTACAATCTTAATTTGTGAAATTTTCACAGAGTAGTTGTTTGCTTTATATAGATTCTGTATCGATCATTAATGTTTTGAACCCTCTTGGGAAACAGACAATTAAAAAAAAATAACAGCTCAATGCCGAAACTCTTTTGCTTCCTCCTCATCGTGTATGTGTGCAAGATCGTGTGTGCTTAACATCTTGAGCTTTATTCATGCAAAGCTATTGCATTTGGTTTTAACATTGATGACGGAAACGGAAATGGTTCAATGACCCTAGGGCTGTGGCTAGGAAAAACTATAAGAAAGATTTTTTTTTTCTTTTTTTGGCACTTATTTTTTTTGTTTCGTTAGTCATTAAGTCCTAATCAACTCCCATTTCCCCATCTACAATTTGCAGAGTACGCCTTGAATTTGCAAAGTTATTGAAGAGTTCTTATTTTGGGTAAACGCTCTCTCTCTCTCTCTCTCTCTCTCTCTCTCTCTCTCTCTCTCTCTCTCTCTCTCTCTCTCTCTCTCTCATTCAGCAAGGTTTATAGAGTTTAATCTGCTGTTATAATTTGAATCGCTGGAATCTGGACTATTGGTAAGGACCCGTGTTTTTATCTTTTTTCGGAAATAATATTGGGGTAATGTGGGGAAATGTGATATATGCATAAGTGATGAGGTGAAGTGTAATATAAGTGGAATGAGGTTAAATTGGTTTACACAAGCCACCTTTGGGCTTGGGGTGTAATTATCATTATGTATTTATGTGTGTGTGTGTATGGAGAGAGATATCATCTCCCTCCTCTCCCAAAAATCAGCCCCTCCCCCCTCTCTCCTCCATTTTTGCTCCTTTGAGCTCAAATTACTCCTTCCTCATCAAACTTCTTCACAAATTGACCAAAGATTCATCATCTACACGTGTTTTGGAGCTCGGAGTACCATCTTTTCGAACCGGGAGGACCAAAAACTGGATTGCTCAAATTGGGGATCTAGGAATTCGTTTTTGGGTTGACTTGGAGCAAAACCAAGAGGTAGGGGATCATCCTTCAATTCTTAATGAAAATTTGATGTTTGTGTACGTGTGTTACTCTCATACTTGCTAGTTTCCTCTAAATCCTTGATTTAAGTTCTTTGGAGATGTTCTAATCTTGTTTGTGTTGATATTGAGTGGTTCCATTGACTTCCTAAGTGATTCTCTAGTCATTTTGTTTGTTTGATAACCCAACTCAAGTGTTTGGGTTGAGATCCCCCACAATGGGTGAGAATTTGCTCGTATTGGTTACTGTTCACGCTTTTCGGGCGACGGCGAGGCAAAATTTAGAAATGTGTTAAACTACAAAGTTGTAGCTCTTCAAATTCCCTACGTTTTGATATATAACTCGTTGAAATTGGAGTTTGGTGTGAAAAGTTATGATAAAAATACTCGGACTGCTCAAATATGTGAAATTTGCTTGTTGTGAACTGGGTATTGATACCCGGATGCTGGGGTATTGATACCCAGCAATTCTGTGTTTTGGCCTTTAAAAGGGCTGGGTATTGATACCCGGACGCGGGGGTATTGATACCCCGTAGTTTTGTTTGACTAGCGGACTGGGTATTGATACCCAGATTTGGGGTATTGATACCCAAAGGTTTCGTCCCTTTTGGTATAACTTGGGTATTGATACCCAGTTTTCTAGTATTGATACCTAGAGGTTTAAACTTTAATTTGAGGTGACTATCATTTTACAACTCGTGAGTTATATGTGATATTAAGTTGAACTTATATGGTGACAAGTGGAAAGGTGAATGTAAAATATGTGACACGGGGCCCGAGAGGGTATGCCTGGAATGACACGGGGCCTTTATGGTATGCCCGGAGTGACACGGGGCCTATATGGTATGCCCGGAGAATAATCAAATGTTTAAGGGAAATGTGATGAAGATGATAATTGTTTTGGGACAAATGTGGCGTGTTGTGTGCGTGATGAATATGAGATACTTGTCATGAGTGTAACTTAGCATATTTGATGATTCCTAAAATCTCTTTGGGATCGTGTTACGTGTTTGATCCGTAATGATTCTTGTTTGGCGAAAGTCCATCGAAGTCGTGTCTTGAGTGTCGGATTGAGATGAGATTATGCATGGATATCGATATGACATTAATGAGTATGAAATGATAATGGAAATGTGATAATGATGACACGGGCCCCGAAAGGGTATGCCCGGAGTGACACGGGGTCTTTATGGCATGCCCGGAGTGACACGGGGCCTTATGGTATGCCCGGAGTATAAAGAATGAAATGAATGAATAAGATGTATGAAATGAATGTCTTGAGAACACATGTGATGTGTCGGATACAGAACGGATAAAATGGAGCGGTACTTGGTCCGAATTAGTGATTATCGACTTTTGAGACGTTCACAGCCCACTCACATGATTCTATCAATCTCATTAAATGATTTTCTTTTCATCGTGGATGTAAGTTGGCTATCATTGAACCTTGTATCATTCTTAGTGCTTATCTAAAAATCTCTTGGTCTTACTATATGATTTAGCTTCTCGTCTACACGTTATGAGTATCTCGTTTTCATTCAGAATCGATAGATGTTTTCCTACTGGGCTAGTGAGCTCAACCTTACTAAATTTCAGGTACCCAGCACGGCATTGACTTGGATGTGCGTGGAGTGATTGCATGCATGTTTTGAAAAGTTTAAGGGAGGAGTTGTAGCATCATCTTTAAACTTATTACTTTTGAAATTAGACGATTTTGTAACTCTATTGGATATTATATTTTGACTTGTGTTTGTAATAATTTTTCACTTATATTTTCTTAATTGGGGTTTCGGTTACCCATAGACCATTGTGTAATTTTGAGGTTGACTTTGACTATTCAACATTGGACTTTGACGTGGCCTGTGGACCTGTTGACTTTCCACGTGGAATTTCTTTATGAATTATCCTTTCAATTTCGAGGTGTGACAGGTTTTACATGTTGGTAGTGTTCATGAATTACTCCCTCCGTCCCAATTTTATAGTCTCTTTTGGGAGTTCGTGTCACTTTTCAAAGTGTTATATCTTATAATCTACAATGTTTTAGGTGATTTTGAAAACTTTGTTTATTAGATTAAATATAAGATCTATCAAACAAGATCCATATTGCATATAAAATGTATTACCGATTGAAAGATATAATCGATTTTTTATCCGGTTAGGATGGAACGAGGGACTATAAAATTGGGACGGAGGGAGTATTTATTTATTTTTTTTCCCTTCTCTCACTTATCTGTTTAGTATAGTCAATACTTTTGGATCCATGTTTCCTGATTGAAAAATGGTAGGCGTCAGTTCTTCTACTGAGTTTTTAATATAATGTGCTTAGATCCTAATTCATTCATTCTATTTTTGTGAATCATATGGACCAGCTCTACCTATTACAGCATGAGTTTTTTTTCCTAGCAGAGATTGTAAATTAGATTTTTATAATACTAGTATTGTAGACACCCCAATTTTATCCTCGTGTATCCCCAATGATGAAAGGAATGATCAGTGGTACCTTGGAACAGCTTGGAACAAACTACTGTGAACTTCAGAGTCTTTTGGACAGAAATACCCCTAGCCGTGCGGTTCATCATTTAAGCCGTACGGCTCATCCTTCAAAACCGTGCGGTTCACATTGCTATAATCAAGCCGTGCGGTCTACTCCTTTCAATCGTACGGCTAACCACTTCAACCGTACGGTGAAAATCAAGAAAATATTCGTTTTGCCAGTAAGAGCATCTCATCATGAAATGGCAGGGAATCGTACTCATTTTTATTCCCTTCTTCGGCTATATAAACGCCCCTCTTCTCCCACTCTCAACACACAGTAACACTCCCCACTCCGCGAACACGCTGATAAAATCCTCAGCCATTTTCCCGTTCGAAATTCCGTCCAAACTCCCCCGGCTACTCCTAACCCATACCAGAACATCCTATTCAAAGTTTTCATCCAAAGAAATCGAAGCTCTCAGGTTGTCCGAAGCTCTCCGCGAAGGTATAAACCGCATTCTGGCGTGCCAAGTTCTAAACTTTGGCCTTTGAGGGGAGCCTCCCAAGTTGAGAGTGACTCTAATAATCATCTCTGAGCTTGGGTGGTTGGAATTTTTCACAAAAAAATCTGATTTTTCAAATAAGGCAAGTCACTGTTCCGAAACCAAAATTTCGAAACTTTTCTCAAAAACTCAACCGCACGGTTAAACTAAGTGCACCGTACGGCCCACTCAAGTGAGCCGTGCGGCTAACTTATGCAGAACAAAGGTTTCCCCTGTTTTTTTCTATGTTCATGCTCTGTTCTCTGGTTATTCTCTGTTTTCCTGTTATGCCGCGGCTTGTTTAATTACGTTTATGCCCTTCTAATCTCTTATTATTATTATTAAGTCCTTCGTTTAATTTTATTCCCGTTATGGTTCTATTTTCCTTTTTCTTATTTTATTTTTTTTGTTATTTATCTGCTTACCCGTCAACGTTTTCAATAAAACGTTCTCCCAAAATCCCACAAAATTTAGTAGAGACCGGGAATTCCCCGGGCGAGCGGGGTGCTTTTCAATAAAACCTTCCCCGTTCGTAACCTGGCTTCCGAATCCAAGAATCTTTTCGCAGATCAAATCACTTTCTAAAAACGGCACAAGAGTCATTTTTATTTTCCAAAACGGTTTCTCGGGTACCAAAATCATTTTTCTAAAATAAATCCCGGGTGGCGACTCATCTTTTTCTTCCCATTTTTCAATCATCAAAGAATGGCACGAGAGCCGCGTGGATCCGACCGTCCACAAAATGGCGACTCTGCTGGGGACGTTTTTAAATTAATTCTTATTTTGGTATTTTACACTTGTAAAACGACCCCCGAAAGCTTGACAAAAACGAACACGCCCCGCGTGATCGAGAAAGGAATGGTGCAGTAACAGGGCTACGCCCGACCAATCCGGACTGGAGCTTTCCCGGCTGTTTGCCTGAGTAAAATTTCAAAATAAAAATTGATTTATTGCTGAGCCGAATTTGAAAATTTTTGTGGGATTTTGAAAACAATTTTATTGCTAAACTTTTGCATTGCACGTGCATGGTTACTAGCCTCGCCGCTGCGTCTTGGTTACCCTACCCGGCTTGCCGGTGTTAGGACATCCCAAGATTCTCGGCAACCCCGGACGATGATGAGCCAGCCTGCCGTTCGACCTTTGTCATGCAGTACACTTGGCACTGGGAGGCAAATATTGGCTCTAGTCTAGGTAACCCCCTTTAACCAAAACCCAGCCTTTGCATATAGTAAACTATAGTACCTTCCAACCTAAGACAGGGGCCCTCAGGGTAGGACTATCTGTTATATCCTGTTTACATGTTATCTGTTATATTCTGTTTACCTGTTATCCTGTTTACATGTCATCTGTTTATCTGTACGTCTTATCTGCCTGTTGATCGTTCATCCATCCTTGTGTATATCACTCCATGTACATACTGTCTCCATCTTGCATGCATACTTAGGAGAGCTTAACCTTAGATCATTACAACATGTTTACATCCATAAGGATTTCCCGACAATCGCGCATTGTGTTGGATAGACGAGGATTCCTCTCTTAAAAAAAATCAAAAATAAAAAAAAATCAAAAACAAAGAAAAATTCAAAAAATTCTACAGCTGGCTCTCTTTCCCAAAAGTGAAATACGCATTTCCTTTATCATAGAATCATCATGTCTGGAGGGCCATACAAGCAATTCAAGTCTACCCTCACCACCCACCAAGGGGCGCCCGTGTAGATAATCGAGGAAGTTCAGCCCGAGCAACCTCAGTACAAGCCAGAGGAGCCTCAGCCAGGAAAGCTCAACATAGAAGACCACATGGGGGAGGACCTTGATGAAAAACTCAGTGTGTTGGCCGAAGCTAACTTGCCGGGCGTGTCTCTCCAATGGGATGCAAATGAAGGATGGAAATTTTGCTTTCCAGAAGAGCCAAAACCAATGCCAGAAAAAATCACCTTAATGATGGAACAGGATGACGAGGGGGTCACAGCCATGCCACCCGTGAAATACTTTGATGCCAACGGCCAGCCCGTCTACTACTTTCAAGACCCAGTCACGGGCCATAAGTATTGGGACGACTGTGAATGTGATGTCTGCTTCGCAGACTGTGTTCTCAATAATGATGGCATGACCCCACAGCAGCTTAAAGAACAGTACAAGCAAGAGAAGAACAAAGACCCCAAGGGTAAAGGAAAGGCTGACGAAACAGGACCCTCCACGGGACCGACATCTCCGAATCATCCTTCCTCTTGAGAACAAGCTTTCAGAGCCAGAAGTGATCGTCCATTGATCAAATCAAGCCAACAAAGGGTTTCTTTTTGAAGAATCAGGTCAACATGCGATTCTCGTTTGTTATCGAGTCTGTTGATGTTTGTTATCGAGTCTATTACTGTCTAAATTATCAAGTTTGTCGCCAGATGTGAATATCCACTGACCTAATCCAGCCAGCAGGGCTTCTTTTGAAGAATCAAGTCGGCTTGTGATTCTTAGTACCTCTAATTATCGAGTCTGTTGTCATCAAGTCTGTTGTTGTTTGATTTATCAAGTCTGTCGGTATTTGATTATCGAGTCTGTTGACGTTTAATTATCGAGTCTGTTATCAAAACCGGTGTCAGGTCTGTCGTGTCAGTTTGTAAAAATTCCATGCTTTTAATGAAAAAGACCTTTTGAGAAAAAGAGCCAAACTTGTAGTCCCGAACTACGTCACGGCCTGATTCCTCTCCATGGGGATACGTAGGCAACCTCCGGTCCGGCCATTTTTTTTCATAAATCAGGGAAATCTGAATGTATCCAACATAATAAGAAAAAAATTGGGGCAATCCTTTCATGCATCATGCATCATGCATCATTTTCTTGTACAGATACCATTTTCCATTTTTGCACATACACTGCACATTGCATCCCTGAGTTATGTTTGTGCATATCATCAGTACTAACCATTAGCAAAAAGAAGAAAAACCTCATACCGGGTTGGATTCGAATCCCCGAACAGCGATTGGTTCGAACTGAGTCAGGAACAGAACAGTCAACCGGGAGTTCAGTTATGGCAGAAGAAACAGATGAAATTCAACTTCTCAAGGATGCTTTAGAGGAACAGAAAACCAACAGCGCCAAGCAGATGGCCCAAATGATGATCATGATCCATAAATTAACTACTCAACTCCCGCCGCCAGCAGGAGCCTCAGGCAGCCAAAACATGGAGTCGGTATTAGCCAAGCTGGCTAAACTTGAGGAATCTGTTCAGAAGCAAGAGAAAATAGCAGCTACAGGAATCGACATGGAGAAGTTATGCCTTTTTCCAGATGCAAAGCTCCCCGACAAATTCAAACCAATGGATTGGGACAAATTCGATGGCAGTGGTGACCCGAAAGCTCATCTGCAAACATATGTGGGTACTCTATCCATGTATGACGTAGGGAAGGATGCAATGGGCCAAATGTTCCAGCAAACTCTGACTGGGCCTGCACTCCGCTGGTTTCTGAATCTGGACATCTCCAAGAAGAAAACATGGGAAGATATTGGGGCAGCCTTTGTCGCCCAATACAATTACAACATTCAGCTTGAGATGACTGTACGAGAACTGGAGTCAACCAAGATAGGGAAGAATGAGTCCTTTGCTGACTTTGTTAAGAGGTGGAGAGGGAAAGCCTCTCAGATGATGGAACGACCTTCAGAAAAGGAACAGATGAGAATTATCACAAGGAATCTAGAACCGGATTTTGCCAAGCACTTGGTGGTCTTTCAAACCACCGCTGACTTCAAGACTTTCTATGAAGCCGGCCTGGCAGTTGAAGATGCTCTCCGAAGCGGCATATTTGAGAAAGGTGAATCTGTCCCTAAACCAAGACGAGTTTACTCTGGCAACAGCAACACCTTGTTTGGACCCAACAACTACAGTCAAAACCAAGCCAGCTCTTCCAACCCCAAAACAATCAAAACCGAACCTGTCAACCAGATCGCAACCCAGTCACGATTCCAGCAAACAACTCCCCCATCAAGGAGAGAATTTCACCCACTTCCATTTCCCCTTGTCACCGTATACAAAAAACTCCTCGACCGAAAAGCCATCCAGCCTCTCGAACCTCTAGAACCACCCAAAGAACTCTCCCCCAACCACAATCCGAATACCTACTGTGCCTACCACCAGATGCCCGGCCATCACACCAACAATTGCATGCGTCTCAAACACAAAATTCAAGATCTTGTGGACGACGGAACCATCCCACTTCCCGATCCAAAGCCCAACACCATTTCCAACCCTTTGCCAAACCACAAGCAAAACACCCAAGTCAGCCAGATATCCTTCATCCCCACTACAAAAAACCTTACCTCCACTACATTTGACCCAAGCCAATATATTATCACAGCCACCGAACCAAAACCCGTTGTCTCCCTGCCAGAAGACCTTAGGGTTCATTTCCTTTTACACACCCGAACAATGCAAAATCCAAGATGGGAGGAATCCCGACAGGCATTGTTTGGTTCTTTGCTAATCTCTGGGGACCCAAGCCAATTCATCGTCCCTGAATTCCTAGAGAAGCCCACTGTTCACATTTCGGAAGATTCTTGTGTCTATCAGATTGATGTTACTGAGCAGGACAAAGAAGAAAGGGATACAAATCCTCTAGGAGAAATGCTGAGGCCAGACAGGCATCTAACAGACAGTATTTCACCACTTGCGCGCTTCAGAGAGGAAGGTCATTCTGTCATAGAAGCCGCCTCCGGAAACCAAGATTGGTTCCCACAAGCATACATTAGTGACGTATCTTTACCACAGCCATCAGCGCCATTCCCACCATCATCCAATGTATCAGTACTAGTCGATGACCCTCTGGCTACCATCTGGGATGAAGAATCAGTAGTCGATATCCGAGTAAGCAATGATGAGGTATGGACTGTCAACAGGGCCATGTTGGACCCATCCTTTTGGCAAAACTCTGAAGTGGACAACCTCAAGACAGAAATGGAAGCAGTGAAAATCGAAGAACAAAGGGCCAGAAACGATCTGATGAATTTCTGGGCCGAGGATCAAGAGACAATGCAGAAAAGGGAAGCTATCAGGGCTGGCAAACGAAAGGTCAATGAAGAATACATGAATTTCTGGGGTGAAAATCAGGAGTTATGGGAAGAAACCGTCAACAGAATAACCAGAAGTGGTCGAATCTACCAACCAGCTCATCTCCAAAGTGGAAATTCCTCCAACCATGCCACGATGGGGGATTTTATTTGGGATGATCCCATTCTCGAGGACACGATTCCTGACCATCCAGAAGGTATTATCCAACAGAATCCAGCTGCTAGGCCACTCCCGAAGAATCCCCCGGTAACAAGTGATCCAATTCAGAAACAGCTCGAAAGAACTCCAGCCTCAGTGTCTATTTGGGGGTTACTCTCTTCATCTCGGGAGCATCGTCAGAAACTTATCAAAGTTCTATCAAACATGGAGGTACCACCAGATACTCCTCCTGAAACAATGGTGGCACTGCTTACACCAACTCATGCAAAACATGTTGTGGTTTTCACTGAAAAGGATCTGCCACCAGAAGGAGCCGGTCACAATAAGCCATTACACATTACTCTGAAATGCAAAGAAAAGTGGGTCCCAATCGTGCTATTGGACAACGGATCTGCCTTAAATGTTTGTCCCCTGCGTACAGCTTATTGTCTGGGTTTTAAGAACAAGGATTTTTAGCCATCAAATCTTGGAGTGCGTGCCTATGATAACACTCGACGGGACGTAATTGGAACCATTCAGATGGAAATAACGATTGAAGATTTTGAGACCAGTGTTGAGTTTCATGTGCTCGACATCCCCTCGTCATTCAACTTGTTGCTAGGCAGACCGTGGCTCCACCGATCAGACATCATGTTGTACCTTCCTCCCCGCACTGTAAAGTTTCGACTTGGGGCCAGCCACAGGAACTTTGACCATCTATGGAGATTCTGGAATCCGCCCGCATGTCCCCGACAATGCTCCCTTGCTTGAGATAGCTCACGGGGAAGAGGACATCGCTCTGGGAGGTTTTTCTTTTGACACTTCCAACGGTGTATTCACTATCAAAATGGACGAGGATTTTTCGATAAAATCAACCACTCTAGATATGATGCTAAAAATGGAGTATTTGCCCGGTCTAGGGCTTGGTCGCAACAATCAGGGGGTAGCAGAATTCCCCAAGTTTCTAACAAACAACCACCATTTTGGGCTTGGTTATGAAACTGGTCGTGGAGGAAAATGCAAGCTTGTGCCGGGAAAGGGCCCATCCACTTCACAAAAGCTTCAGAGGCTATCTATCAAGGGGACCCAGAGCCATTCTGGGATATGGAAACAAAAACCAAGCTACCAGGATTTGAAATCTTTTCTGACAACACCTGGAGTAGCGAGGATGAAACAGAAGAATGGGAGGAGCCAGCTAAGAGGCTTCATGTTGACTGGATCGAGGTTCTTGACTCAGGGAATCTTTTATCGCTGTTTGGGGAAGAAAGTCCACTAGGTATGAGAGAGGGCGAGCCTGCTGCAACGCTTGTTGATTTAAAGCCTGTTGAGGATATGGAGCTGATGATGCTGGGACAGGAAGCTCTGGAAGATGTTACCACGCTCATTGTGGATGCCAACGGAACTTATAAAAATTGCACTTTTGTACCTAGAATCATTTACACTGGCACTGATTTTGAAACTAAGTCTGAGTCTAGCACTGCATCTAGTATTGAGTCTGGTTTTGAGTCGGAGCCTGAATCTGTTATCACTCCGCATCATCACTTCTCTTTTGAGTTTGAGTCCACTCTCATGTATCATGCCCCTGGGGCCCCCTCCTTTGAAATAAATGAAATCGACTTTGTTTATCTTGCTGTGTCCGAAATAAATTGTGTCGACCCCGATGATGAGGGGATCGAGTTTGAGGAAGAAATTCCAAAGGAACTCCGATCTCTAATCGAAAGGGAAGATGAAAGGCATGCTCAGCCTATAAAAGAAGAAGTTGTTTCTATAAATTTGAGAGATGAGAGTAATCCGCGCATGGTTCAAATTGGTTCTGGACTGTCTCCCGAAGAATTTAAAGCTCACTCAGATCTCCTGAAAGAATTCGAAGATGTTTTTGCATGGTCACACGCAGATATGCCCGGTATCGACCCTGAGATAGTGGAACATCGAATCCCTTTATACCCTGATGCAAAGCCTGTCAAGCAGAAACTGAGGAAGATGAGACCAGATTGGGTGTTGGAAATCAAGAAGGAAGTTCAGAGACAGATAGACGCAGGATTTCTAATAGTCACTGAATACCCTCAATGGGTCGCGAATATTGTGCCTGTTCCTAAAAAGAACGGGAAGATCAGGATCTGTGTAGACTTCAGGGATCTGAACAAAGCAAGCCCAAAAGATGATTTTCCCCTGCCACACATAGACGTGTTGGTAGATAACACCGCAGGGCACGCATTGCTGTCATTCATGGATGGATTTTCAGGTTACAATCAGATTCTCATGGCTCCCGAAGATCGTGAAAAGACTACCTTTACCACAGAATGGGGTACCTACTGCTACAGGGTTATGCCATTCGGGCTGAAGAACGCAGGGATCTACCTACCAGAGAGCTGCCACAACGCTGTTACATGACATGATCCACAAGGAAGTAGAAGTATATGTGGATGACATGATTGTCAAAGCCAAGGAAAGAGAAGGGCATCTGCCTGCCCTCAGGAAATTCTTCGAGAGAATCCGCAAATACAGATTGCGCCTCAATCCAGAGAAATGTACATTCGGAGTCACAGCGGGAAAAATGCTCGGATTCATGATCACCACACGAGGGATTGAAGTAGATCCGTAAAAAATCAAAGCCATCCTGGAAATAGAGCCACCTCGAACAGAAAAGGAAATACGGAGCTTCCATGGAAAGGTCCAGTTTATCAGCAGATTCATCGCCAAGTTAACCTCTACTTGCGAGCCGATGTTTCGTTTACTCAAGAAAGGTGTATCATTCAAGTGGGACGATAAGTGTCAGCAAGCTTTCGAGACCATCAAGAAGTATCTCCAGAACCCCCCCAGTGTTAACACCGCCCATGCCAGGGCAACCTCTCATTTTGTACTTATCCGTCACATCTTCAGCTATGGGATGCATGTTGGCACAAGAAGGAGAAATAGGAAGTGAGAAGGCTGTTTACTACATCAGCAAGAAAATGATGGGGTGTGAAGAGCGATATACGTCACTGGAAAAAGTCTGTTGGGCGTTAATCTGGGCTTCCAAGAAATTGAGACACTACATGCTAGCTTACTCCGTAAAGCTAATCTCACGAATGGATCCACTCAAGTATCTGTTCGAAAAGCCAGCGCTGACAGGCAAACTGGCACGGTGGTTGCTAATGCTAGCTGAATTTGATATCAAGTACGTCACTCGGAAGTCAGTTAAAGGGAAAGCAGTTGCAGAATTCCTGGCAGACCATCCTGTGGAAGGGCCAGAGGATGTAGAGTTCGAATTCCCCGACGAGAATGTAATGACAGCAACCCACGATGTCTGGATGATGTATTTTGATGGAGCCGCCAATCAGAAAGGGTTCGGAATCGGAGTATTGCTGGTCTCACCAGAAGGGTCACACATCCCTCTTGCTTTCAAGTTGAATTTTGAAGTCACCAACAATCAAGCGGAGTACGAAGCGTGCATAGTAGGAATGGAAGCTGCCTTAGAAATCGGGGTCAAGAGACTGGAGGTAGTCGGAGACTCCAACTTGGTGGTGTCACAAGCCAACGGGGAGTGGAAGGTGAAAGAAGACAAGCTTAAGCCTTACCACCAA
Source organism: Vaccinium myrtillus (assembly GCA_016920895.1). Classification (NCBI taxonomy): domain Eukaryota; kingdom Viridiplantae; phylum Streptophyta; class Magnoliopsida; order Ericales; family Ericaceae; genus Vaccinium; species Vaccinium myrtillus. Next base: position 24,536,842 of record CM029273.1, on the reverse strand, counting down.
GATCTCGAAGATCTAATCCCACAATTTCAGATGGTCACATTCACTCATGTTCCGAGATTGAAAAACAGGTTTGCAGATGCTCTAGCTACTTTGGCCTCAATGGTGGAGATACCAGATGGAGTTAAGCTCAGACCAATCACGATTGAGCAGAGGGACAAGCCTGTTTTTGAATATGTCATGGTTGTCAATGAGCCTGACGACGGTCTGCCATGGTATCACGACATTTGGAACTTCATCGAGAAAAGGGAGTATCCGGCAGGAACTGAAAAAAAGGATCAGATTGCTCTTCGGAGATTGGCCTCTCAATACATCATCTGCGGAAGAAAGCTATACCGGCGGTCACATTGCGGGATGCATAAGTTGTGTGTGCATGGTACAGAAGCCACCATGATCATGGAAGAAATTCACGAAGGAGTCTGCGGTCCTCACATGAATGGAATAATGTTTGCAAAAAAGATTCTCCGTCAGGGGTATTACTGGTCAACCATGGAAACTGAGTGCGTCCAGTACGTGAGACAGTGTCACAAATGCCAAATTCACGCTAATCTCATGCATATACCACCGTCAGAATTGCACTCCATGACTTCACCTTGGCCATTCTCTACCTGGGGCATTGATGTCATTGGCAGAATTACTCCGGCAGCGTCTAACGGGCACAAGTTCATTTTGGTAGCAATCGATTACTTTACCAAATGGGTCGAAGCCGCTTCATATGCAACTTTAACAGCCGTTCAAGTCTCCCACTTCCTCAAGCAGAACATCATCTATCGATATGGTGTCCCTCAGGCTTTTGTGTCAGATAACGGGGTTCATTTCAAAGGCAGAGCCGCAGAAACTCTCAAAGACTTTGGAATCCAGGTTCATAAGTCAACTGTCTATCGGCCACAAACCAATGGAGCTGTGGAAGCAACAAACAAAACCCTCAAAACGATACTAGAAAGGTCCACTCAGTCAGCGAGGGATTGGCACGAACAACTGCTATTAGCATTATGGGGATACAGGACATCCATTCGTACTCCAACAGGGGCAACACCTTATTCTTTGGTATATGGCATGGAGGCCGTCCTCCCAATTGAGCTTGAAGTACCGGCGGTCACATTGCGGGATGCATAAGTTGTGTGTGCATGGTACAGAAGCCACCATGATCATGGAAGAAATTCACGAAGGAGTCTGCGGTCCTCACATGAATGGAATAATGTTTGCAAAAAGATTCTCCGTCAAGGGGGTATTATGGTCAACCATGGAAATGAAAAGGCCCAAAGACAAAGTGTCACAAATGCCAAATTCACGCTAATCTCATGCATATACCACCGTCGAATTGCACTCCATGACTTCACCTTGGCCATTCTCACCGGGGCATTGATGTCATTGGAAATTACTGGCAAGAGGCTAAAGCATCTAACGGGCCAAGTTCATTTTGGTAGCAATCGATTACTTTACCAAATGGGTCGAAGCCGCTTCATATGCAACTTTAACAGCCGTTCAAGTCTCCCACTTCCTCAAGCAGAACATCATCTATCGATATGGTGTCCCTTAGGCTTTTGTGTCAGATAACGGGGTTCATTTCAAAGGCAGAGCCGCAGAAACTCTCAAAGACTTTGGAATCCAGGTTCATAAGTCAACTGTCTATCGGCCACAAACCAATGGAGCTGTGGAAGCAACAAACAAAACCCTCAAAACGATACTAGAAAGGTCCACTCAGTCAGCGAGGGATTGGCACGAACAACTGCTATTAGCATTATGGGGATACAGGACATCCATTCGTACTCCAACAGGGGCAACACCTTATTCTTTGGTATATGGCATGGAGGCCGTCCTCCCAATTGAGCTTGAAGTACCATCCTTGAGAGTCATGGTTGAATCAAAGATCAGCGAAGCAGAATGGCAAAGCTCGAGATTTGAAGAGCTTATGTTATTTGATGAAAGACGGCTCAAAGCTTTGTATCACGTCCAGGGTTATCAGCGCAGAATTGCACGGGCGTTCAACAAGAAAGTGAAATCCAGGGATTTGCAAGAAGGTGACATGGTTTTAAAGGAGATCCGGGCTCCAGTTTTTGATCCCCGCGGGAAGTTTCGACCAAAATGGGCAGGTCCGTACATCATCAGGAAGGTCTTGTCTGGAGGCGCAACACAACTCATCGATCTCGACGGCAACGAATTCTCCACTTTGGTTAACATGGATCAACTCAAGAGATATTACCCCTGAGAGAAGCTCGCTGGACTGAAAACCGCAAGGGCGGGCAGTGCCAGGCAAAATTTAGAGCAAGCCTGCTAAGTCGAAAACCCACATCGAGCGATTTAGGTAAAATTCAAGGCAAATCAATCAAAAGAGCTCGCTAGACCGAAAACCCGAAAGGGCGGTACTAGGCAAAATTCAGAGCGCAAAAGGAGAGTGTCAATACTCGAGTGAACCCTAGCCAAATTTGTACTTTCGAACTACGTTATGACCTGATTCCTGTAAAAAGGATATGTAGGCATCTTCACCTTGAGGACCGGTCGCCATCTTTTAAAAATATCTCTTTGAGTTGGTATCTAGCCGTCGCATGTAAAACTAAATGCAACTCTCATAATTCATCTTTATTCAAATAAACTTCTTGGATTACATGGCTGAGCATGAAACTTTCAAAACACAAAGCAAACAACAGAGCATGACCTTGGACGAAACATCTCGTGGGTCTACACAATTTATTTCGGGCACATTAAGATTGAGTTCAAAAGTCAACTTTGGCTTCCATATTCTCTTGTTTCCATGTCTCTTACCAACCATCTCACGTAGCGCTCTGAAAGATTGACACTCGGATACTGATCTCTCGGAATGGTTACACGCTCCCTCCAAGTGTTCTGATAAGCTCTGAAAGTGGCAAAGTTGTGGTTCGGCATGACAAAGTTCTCTGACAGTGGTATTGTCTGACGAACGCCAAGCTGACGGAGTATACGGTTCGGAATGTAGAAGGTCCAGCGAGATAAACCAGCCAAAACCACCCGCTGACGCCCCATGTTACTCACAGTCATAGCGGGGCTATCAAGCCAAGCCAAGCGCCAAGCAATTACCTCTTCTGTAAGCCGAGAAAGCACCCTGAACCAGCCATGCACATCATCAGAAACTTCCAGAAAATCCCTTTGAACGAATCCCTGCGTTTCGTGAATCCGCCGCCGTGGCACCGGTTCCAATAAATTGGCTTTGTCACATAGCCATATCTGGATCAGAGAGAAAACAAGTAAGTAGCCTTAGACAACCTAAACCCGAGCGTTGAGGTAAAACGAGAATGTGGGAAAAACCGGAAAAAGGAGAGCTGAGTGAGAAACCTACCTGTAGGAGCAAAGCACTACCTTCAAAAACATCGGTATCCCCAGTATGAACTCTGTCCAGTCCCACCAAAGTTTCCGCCAAAACCATCGGAGCCACATCTTTGCTCTCCTCAATTTGCATGGCAATACCAACCAATAATGAACTCGCCTGCCCGTCGGACTGGACAAACAAGAAAGCAGCAAGCAAGCAAAGACACAGTGCAAAACCTTCCATACAAAATTGTGCTATGATCCGTGGAATGTTGATAATGCCTCCTTGGAGCATAGACTTCGCTGCTTTATTGCTTATCCCGAGCTTGGCAGATAACACATTGGCAAAATTTACCCCATGCAAGGGTATGACTGGCATCTCCAGGTTAAACCCGCCAAGGTATGCATGGAACTCCTCCACAGTAGGGCATAACTCGTGAAGGCCGAAACGAAACACATGCACCTCTGGATCCCAGAATCGAACCGCAGCATGCAAGAGCTCAGGACGGATTGATACGTCCCGGATACGGCGCAGCGAAGTCAACCGGTGACCCTGAAAGTTAAGCCATCCGATGCCATCAAGATCATCGAGCCAAGGCTTAACCAAAGCCGAGAAACTCATGGTTGAGAGAGGGATGTAAAAGAACAAGGGATTTTGGGTTTTCAGAGCCCAAAGGAGCTGTGACAGAAGGCCATTTATGGAAAGCAGGGGTAAGAAAACTTTTGAATTGGCTGCCTCGCAAAGCGTGCCAACATTGAAGAGCGTGGAGGATTCTCTCAAGAGCTTGAAAGAACCTCGAAGAATGCAAGACCAGGTGATTTCATTTTGAAAATACAAAACCCTCAGATGACGATGGGAAGGCATGCAGGAACCCAGAAGTCTGCAACAAAACTCAAAATTTTGGCATTGTCAAAAGTGAGTCGTGCGGCTCATTTGGTTAGGCCGTACGGCCCATCTCAGTAAGCCGTACGGCTAACCTTGGGGTTTTTATGACCAAATTTTGGCTCGGGCCACCGGAAGTTGTTTTGGGTATATTTTGGGCACTTTCCCTATTTTATACCATTGGTAATGAATATTTTAAAGTTGTGGGAAGAATTGATTCGACTTTTGGGCCACGTTCGCATAGGCGGGTACTTCGAAAACTCAAATACGCCAACACAGACAGCCTGAAATGTGTCGTATTGCTCTTCTAGCATCAACGGCTCCAGCAAGCCACGCCAAACATTCACAAGGATATTATGGAGTTATTTGATGGATTTTACGGAAAACTTTGAGGTCCCAGGATGCCCAAACCCGGAATCACCCGATGTCACCCGAGCGAGGGTCGCCGGCAGGTCAAAACGTGTCCGGGTGTCAATGTTCTCACTCCATTCATCTGAGCAAGTCAGGACAAGCATTTGCGACTTGTTAGAGATGTCGTTCGGCAAACATCATATAAATTCAAGGTTTCGGGCACAATGGGCCACGTTATGGTCTCCTTGTAAAACTTCAAAATTCATTAAGTCAGTTTGTATATACATGTTTTATCATTCCCATTCCAATCCAAAGTTACATACTTTTATTTTCATTTTCCCAGGGGCATATATAGCATATTATCAACATTCAGTCGCTCACAAAGCAATCATGTGCAAGACTTGGCTTTTCTTTCAAAATGCGCCAATGTGAATCATTTAAAGCATAACGAATATGTGCAATCTATATAAAAACTAAATGGCATCTATGTCATGAGCATAAATGTACATCTATCTAGGGCAAACTGGCCCAGCATCAAAAAGCTACCACGGCTCGCAGGCCGTATCCATGGAAAAGAGAAAAGTAGGGCAAACAGGCGCCCAAATCTAAACTAAGCACGCAGGCTCGTCCTAAAAACCACTACGTCGCCTTTTCGTAGGCAGGCGACGACCGAGTGTCAAAAGCGGGTCCTCCTCGGGGGTGCCCTCACTGCTACTACCATCACCACCACTGCTCTCTGCATCTCCCTCCCGGGGAAGCCACTGCTCTCTGCGAGTCGAACTCTTAGGGGCACCCTCTCTCTCAACAGAGGAACGTGGCACTCTGCCAGACGCTGGAATCACCAGCGGGACTGTAGACGGACCTCCGCCAGCATTCTTCATCAAAGGCCTCCTACGAGGCGGTTCGGAAGGAAGTACGTCCTGTACAGAAAAGGAAAATTCATTAATAAAGCAGTCAAAACTTTCGAAATTTCAAGAACGAAGCACAAAGTATACCTGGTCTGCCTCACTGACGGGAAAAGCTCTACGGGTACGTCGAGACCTATGACGTCCACCCGACTCACTGCCTCCAGCCCCGCGGTCACTGCTAGTACCACGACCACTACTGCTACCTCCAACACCCCGCCCTCCGCGGCGACCTCCCTCGCTCTCCTCTCACCACCACCACCGCCGCGGCCGCCTCCCCGCACCGCGACCGCCTCAGCACCTCGCCACCGCCCCCGGCCAGCTCTGCGCCACGGGCCCACCACCCCGTCATTCCCGTCGTCGTCATCTCCACCAAAGATGGGGCACAACGCCCCGCTCTACTCTCGGGTGCACCTCCGGAGTCCCGCCAATCGTGAGATCGCGAACCAAAGCCTCTGTCTCGCACTGGTGAACAATGGACGCATCCCATCCCCCGGGATCTGCAAACAGAATCAAAAAGCAAAAGCAGGTAACATGAATAAATGCTTAAATACGACATAAAGTTTAAATATTTCTTGTTTTCAAATTTCAGGGTTACCTCTGTCGCAGTAAGGGTGACTGGTGGGGTGACCTCAGGAACCACCACATACCCCATACTCCCGTTCGGCAACATCACGTCAACCTCTCTCCTCAGAACAGGCAGTACTGGGCCCTCCACAGGTGCAGGGGCAGCTAAACGGGTCTCCATATCCAGACTGTAAGCCAAGCTACTCACCACATAACCGTCATAGTCCTCTGAAGGGCTGAAAACCAACTCTGTGTCTAGCACCGTGAACGCCTCTACCTCAACCAAGGTATACTCCTGCGTCCTCTGAACAAACGGCGGAAGAGGACCCGACACTCTGAAGTGGTCTAAACCCAGGGACTGACGCGTCACCCTCTCACCCAAGTACCACTGCCACCCATATGGAGACTCCAACAACACGCGCCCTCGCGTCACCGCCCGACTCCGGGTCAAGTAAGGAGCACTCAACCTACCCCACGCATTCCAGTTCACCTGCAGGGAACCATGGGTTACTTTCAAAGTCAACAATGGAATCGAAATGCCTGGAAAAGTAGTCAGGAAGTTTGGTATCATACCGTCTCGCCCCTGGACTGGTCCAAGAAGACCCGAAAGAAACTCAACTGCCCCTTTTTCCCACCTTTCCCGACATGCTCCTTGGTCCACTTCGCTGCCCGCGGAAGCACGCGCTTGTCTGCATAAGAGTTCTCTGGGGCCGGCACTCCAAACACCTCATAGGCCCATACCTGCATTGGTCAAAGAAATGTGTCAGTAACATGAATGAAAATAACAGTTCGTGGAGTATATAAAGCAGGAAGAAATAACTTGATAATACCTCCAAGACCCTCCAGTAACCTCCAAGAGTGTTCGCCGCTCCGCGAACCACTGAGCCAAGGAAACAGTAAAGAGTGCCCAAAGCAGCTCCACCCCAGTCAAACCGGGCAGCTGTTTTCAAATCTGCCAAAGCAGGTAACCAACTCAAGTGCACCGAGTTCTGCCTATTCGGAAATAGCGCAGTGCCAAACAAGAAAAGCAAATAGGCTCTCGCCATCTGTGCGGCCTCAGCAGGAGACCCCGGCTCGTGGTCCCAAATCGCCGGTAAGTGGTCACATCTCACCATCACCTCATCTCCAACCTCCCTCCCCAGGAAGTGGCGCACAGCCGCCCTGTCCAAGTACAAACCAAAGCCAAAGGGTATCGGCTCGCCGCCAACTCTCAACCCTGTAGTCGCAGCAAAGTCCAAAGGAGTGATCGTCATCTCCCCAAACCGAAAGTGAAAGCTATTGGTGGTGTCCCACCAATGCTCCAGCAGGGCCCTCAGCAACTTCCGATCCGTCCGACTGGGCAGCAAAGTATTGATAAAAACAGTGAAACCAGCTGCATCCACCAAATCCCTCACGCTCGGAGGCAACCTCCTGTACTGAGCCAAGCAATCAGACGGCCCGCCATATCCCAAGAGAGAACGATCCACCTATTCCAAGAACATGGCACAAGTTCGGTCAGTAAAGCAACAAAGGATATGCAATAATGAAAGCAGTTCAAAAGAGAAAACATGAATAAAAGGCACTCACCAGAGGTCTACTAGAAGTGTGTGTCGACGGGTCGCGCAAGATCAACGACTCAGGGTAAAACGGCAACCGCGGCTCGTACACCTCACACCCCACAGGTATAAAGAAGTGAACCGGAGGATCGTAAGTCCCCAGGACAAAGGGCTGTCTGCTCCTCAAAGCCAGCTGAACCTCCTCAACTATGGTCACGCGGACCAGCTCCTCTGCCTGCACCTCTGCCTGCTCAGGCTCGCCAACTGGTGGCGTCTCTCCTACTAAGACCTCGCCCAACTGAGGGAACTGTTGCAAGTTTCGGGCCAAGGTCTCGTCAGTAACCCCCTCCAAGGTATCCCCCAAAGTTGCTCCCGGAGCTCGTGAAGAACCAACCCGAGAAGTAAACAGAACCGGGTCAGAAGGCTCCCCAGTGTCAGCACTCTCCTTTGGCACCTCGCCCGTACCAAGAACCCGAGTCAAACTCCTAAAAACACGAGCAACAGGTACAACATGGGCCACCCCATCAGCCTGTGCTCTACCAGCCTCTACCCTCTCCATCCCTGCTCCCTCAATCTGTGCTCCCGCGGCACGTGCCTCCTCAGCCTGTCCTCCCTCACCAACACCTCCACTATAGAAAACCCCATCACCCATCTCCTCATCACTACCACCACTCATCTCCCCAAGATCCTCCATAAAAACATCCCCAGGTCGCACAATGGTGATCGGAATCCTAACAGAAGTATCATCACCACTAACCCGAAACTCTCTCACTAAAACAACACTCACAACGTCAGGGAAAGCTACATCACTACCACCCACACCCTCCTCCGCAGCCCGCGGGTCAATAAGAACATCCACACCACCAACATTCATTTCAATATCAGGCAGAGGAACATTTATATCAATATCCACATGCATAGAACTACTGGAAGTAGTAACAGTACTCACCGGGATATCAATACCCTCCATGGTCGCCCAGACATCATCCATCGCACTGTACTGTTCAATTATTGCCCTGAGAGCATCACCACCCTCCACGGTCTCAATTGGCACGGACTCACCATGACCTGGTAAGGGAGCAACCCCGACACCAACCGCACGGGTCACCCCATCGCTGTAACCAGCCCCACGGGCCACCCCAGTTTCAGATTCAGCCGCACGGGTCTCCGTGTGGACCATGCAGGGAAGTTCTTCCCCAGAGCTTGCCTCACGACGCTCCTCTACTCCGGCCGAACTAGCCTCCGTCAGAATCTCCACGGTTGAACCGCCCACGGTGGGATGGCCCGCCGGCCCTTCGTCTCCATGGACCAACAATGGTGGATCATCGCCGGAAAAGGAAGCACGGCTCGGTACCTCACGAGAATCGGCCATGACCAACGAAAAATATGGAACCCTCACCGGATTTCAAACAAGATCGGACCAAAGGAGGGAAGTTTTTTTTTTATCGAACTCTCGGTAACCGCCAATAAGATTTTGAACAAATGGGAAAAAAATGGAGTGACCCGAGGATTCCCCTTTCGATCTGTATAAAACCGCCGAGAATCACCGCACGGTTTAAAAATCTTAACCGCACGGCCTGACAAAGACAGCCGCACGGCCTTCCTCCACTCTCTCCGCCGCACGGTTTCTTTCCTCCACCGCACGATTCACCGACCTTAGCCGCACGGTTTAGAAATCTGCATCACCGCCGCGCCACGTGTGCCAGGTATGTACCTTCGAGTTATATTACCCTGTCATATCCTAAATTGCACACTACGCCCCTATGCTTCGTGATTTTTGAACATACCCTTAAAATTCGCTCTCGACAAAAATCATTTTCAAGCCACTCAATGGCACCCTTCCAAATTCCCGAAAATTACTTTTCCCATTTTCTAAACGTTAAATCATTTCAAGCCATCGATGGCATTTCCACATTCCAAAATTTTCATTTTAAAGTCCACGACGGCATTTTCCAAAATTTCAGATTTCATGTTAAGGCCTCTACGGCATTTTTCCAAAATTTTGCAATTACGTTTTAAAGTCCACGACGGCATTTTCCAAAATCTCAAGATTTCATGTTAAGGCCTCTACGGCATTTTTCCAAAATTTTGCAATTACGTTTTAAGTCCACGACGGCATTTTCCAAAATTTCAGATTTCATGTTAAAGGCCTCTACGGCATTTTTCCAAAATTTTGCAATTACATTTTAAAGTCCACGACGGCATTTTCCAAAATCTCAAGATTTCATGTTAAGGCCTCTACGGCATTTTTCCAAAATTTTGCAATTACGTTTTAAGTCCACGACGGCATTTTCCAAAATTTCAGATTTCATGTTGAGGCCTCTACGGCATTTTTCCAAAATTACATTTTAAGACCTTTACGGCAAGATTTCAAAAATTACAAGCCCTCCATGGCACTTCCTCAAAAATCATTTTTTAAGTCCACAATGGCAATTTTCCAAAATATTTTCCAAAGACATTTGTTATATAAGTCCCTCTGAGGCATTAAAACATTTCTTAGCCCTGAACTACGATTGGTCTGATCCCTGCAAATGAGGTACGTAGGAAGCTCCGTGCTCGACCATATTCTATTTTAATCATTTTCTTGCACCAAGGAAATCAAAATTGGAACGTCTTTGTCTTTGACGCAACTTGCATCACAGAATGATGATTAAGTCTCGTCAAAGAGGGGCAACTGTAGACACCCCAATTTTATCCTCGTGTATCCCCAATGATGAAAGGAATGATCAGTGGTACCTTGGAACAGCTTGGAACAAACTACTGTGAACTTCAGAGTCTTTTGGACAGAAATACCCCTAGCCGTGCGGTTCATCATTTAAGCCGTACGGCTCATCCTTCAAAACCGTGCGGTTCACATTGCTATAATCAAGCCGTGCGGTCTACTCCTTTCAACCGTACGGCTAACCACTTCAACCGTACGGTGAAAATCAAGAAAATATTCGTTTTGCCAGTAAGAGCATCTCATCATGAAATGGCAGGGAATCGTACTCATTTTTATTCCCTTCTTCGGCTATATAAACGCCCCTCTTCTCCCACTCTCAACACACAGTAACACTCCCCACTCCGGCGAACACGCTGATAAAATCCTCAGCCATTTTCCCGTTCGAAATTCCGTCCAAACTCCCCCGGCTACTCCTAACCCATACCAGAACATCCTATTCAAAGTTTTCATCCAAAGAAATCGAAGCTCTCAGGTTGTCCGAAGCTCTCCGCGAAGGTATAAACAGCATTCTGGCGTGCCAAGTTCTAAACTTTGGCCTTTGAGGGGATCCTCCCAAGTTGAGAGTGACTCTAATAGTCATCTCTGAGCTTGGGTGGTTGGAATTTTTCACAAAAAAAATCTGATTTTTCAAATAAGGCAAGTCACTGTTCCGAAACCAAAATTTCGAAACTTTTCTCAAAAACTCAACCGCATGGTTAAACTAAGTGCACCGTACGGCCCACTCAAGTGAGCCGTGCGGCTAACTTATGCAGAACAAAGGTTTCCCCTGTTTTTTTCTATGTTCATGCTCTGTTCTCTGGTTATTCTCTGTTTTCCGGTTATGCCGCGGCTTGTTTAATTACGTTTATGCCCTTCTAATCTCTTATTATTATTATTAAGTCCTTCATTTAATTTTATTCCCGTTATGGTTCTATTTTCCTTTTTCTTATTTTATTTTTTTTGTTATTTATCTTCTTACCCGTCAACGTTTTCAATAAAACGTTCTCCCAAAATCCCACAAAATTTAGTAGAGACCGGGAATTCCCCGGGCGAGCAGGGTGCTTTTCAATAAAACCTTCCCCGTTCGTAACCTGGCTTCCGAATCCAAGAATCTTTTCGCAGATCAAATCACTTTCTAAAAACGGCACAAGAGTCATTTTTATTTTCCAAAACGGTTTCTCGGGTACCAAAATCATTTTTCTAAAATAAATCCCGAGTGGCGACTCATCTTTTTCTTCCCATTTTTCAATCATCAAAGAATGGCACGAGAGCTGCGTGGATCCGACCGTCCACAAGTATATATCACTGTTAACATTTTATGCAGGTTTCATGAGGCATCCTCCACTTTTGCGTCGTAGTGCTTACTTAAACATGTTGAATGACATACACGATTTTGAAACTAAACGTCATAGGGAGGGCTTCCCAGTTGAAAAATTTGTTCAGCAAAAAATAGAGGCATGCCGAGCCTTGCAAAAACTTGGAGAAAACTACACTGAACAATACCTCATGATAAAAATAGTAGAACTTCTATCACCGAGTTGGGATCATGTCAAAGAGACAATATTTGAAAATCGTGTTATAAACAATGCTATAGAAAATGTGCAACTGGGTGTTTTTTTATTTGGATATTTCTATGATTTTATTTCTATAATTGATTGACAATCGTATCTATAGTTGGATATTCAGTATCCGATGTTTGATTTATTTCTTCCTTCCTTCTAAATCCAAGTTTTGATTTTGCATATTTGTCTAGATAAATAAATGTGGATGCGTAACTCGGGGATCCGGGGGTGCTGTGCACCGTGCTGTTGCCCCTCGGCCGTCTGATCGTGTTTTGGACGGCCTGGATGCGTAACTCAGTATGTTGATTGCGCGGTTTTGGTGAAATTGATTTGGGCCCGGTTTTGTTTTGCAGATTAGGATATTGTGTGGTGTTGATCACGGGAATTTAAAGCGGCTTTTTAATGTATCAAAGATGTTCAGAGAAGCCGTAAGTGTCAATTATGTTATCCTAATTGAATGTTGTGATGATTTTTTCATGGTTCCATTTAAACAGACAACATCTCTGATTAAACTGGAAAGCAGGATTACTGAAATTTCAATTTTTGCACACTTACAAAACCCAGTTACACAAATAGTTATTTTGACGCGTATTCGAAGTCCAATAACTGCAATTTTGCACATTTCTTGGACGTACTGTGGTGCTTTTTGGTTGTGATTTGTGTTCGTTTGAATTTGCAGACACTGGTTGCAAAAAAGTGGCATTTTGCATACAACACTCCTGTAAAGACTTATGTATTTAAAAGTTCTATTAACTTACGGGGCGTTGGAGGCTTTGAGGAGGTCGAAGCCCCCAAACAGTGCCGCCAGCCTTATCGTTATTGAAGATGCTATTGAATTCCAGATCAATCTTTTAAAGCAACTGTATTGTACATGCACTGAACAAGTTCAAGAGTTTCGATTTGTTGAAAGAACTGTTTTTCATCTCCCAGTTATTTTCTTGGCAGATTCTCCCACCTGCTGCAGAAATTGATGGCAAAGAGATTTCATCGAAATGGGATCCATAGGTAAAATCAAACTCGAACAATTAGCGTGCACCTTAAAAACATTAGAGCTGCATTAACCTGGAATTAACGCGAATTGTTCGAGCCGTGCCTTCAGGCACGTGCATCCGCTATATATATATATAATATGACAAAATAGATAATATCACAAACAAACAATTGAAGAACATTTGAAGAGTTGAACACCCGCTATATATATATATAATATGACAAAATAGATAATATCACAAACAAACAATTGAAGAACATTTGAAGAGTTGAACACGAAAACAGAAATTGAAGAGTTAAACAGGAAAACAAGATACAATACAATAGTTAATAGTCTGGCAATACAACTATCCAAATAAACCACCCAACCAGCTAAGGATAAACCACCCACCACCGTAGCATAAACCACTCAACCAGCTAAGGATAAACAACCCACCACCGAAGGATAAACCACCCAACCACCCACCACCGAACGGAACATAGCTGAGGATAAACCACCCACCATCGAACAGAACATAACACCCAACCCAACACTTCAGCCAACCCAACTGCACCCAACTCACCTCCCCGGTTGAGGCATTAATTTTTTTATATAATCAACTCCATCCGATGACCAGCATAGGGCGATTAATTCGAGCCATTCTTTAGAGTTGATTAGATCCAGAGCGTACTTTTCTTCGTTCGGGGAAAGTGAGCCTTTCAGCTTTTTGACAATTTTTTTTATTGTTTTTTGATATTATGCATATCTATCTGGGCCTCTTCCGCCATCTGAGCCTCTTCCGCCTCTTTCGCCTTTGCATTTGGCTCGCTCCCCGGCATAACAGATGGTGGCACGGGATGGCCGGATGGCCGGGATAGGGAATCTGAATAGGCATGGGCGGGGGCGGAATCAGGAATGGAAAGGAATAAGGGAAGGAATCGGGATAGGGTTGGGAGGGCAAATGATGATATGGGGAAATATTATAAAGAGGAGGATATGGAGCGGGATAAAAACTTGGGTGATTATTATACGCCGGATATGAAGGAATAGCGGGATATGAAATAATGTGATAAGTTGGAGTATCATAAGTACCTCCGGGTTGGATAGGTGGCGTGAGTTCGGTGGTGGTACCCTGTTGGGTAGCTGATGGGGAGAGTTGGATAGCAGATGGGAGACTTGGGTAGGTAATCAGGGGAAACTTTGCGAGCATCCCCACAATGTTTTGAGATACTATACAATGGTTAATAGTCTAGTAATACAACTACCCAAATAAACCACCCAACCAGCTAAGGATAAACCACCTAACCACCCACCACCGAAGGATAAACCACCCAACCACCCACCATCAAACGGAACACAGCTGGGGATAAACCACCAAACCATCCACCACCGTACAAAACATAACACCCAACCCAACACTTCAGCCAACCCAACTGCACCCGACTCACCACCCCGGTTGACGCATTAATTTTTTTATATAATCAACTCCATCTGATGCGCAGCATAGGCCGATTAATTCGGGCCATTATTTAGAGCTGATTAGATCCAGAGCGTACTTTTATTCGTTCGGGGAAAGTGAGCCTTTCAGATTTTTCACAATTTTTTTTATTGTTTTTTGATAGGGAAAATTATCCAAATGGTCCCTGTAGTTTCACCCGAGTCTCGATTTAGTCCCTCTAGTTTCAATTGCACTCCAACGAACCCTGTAGTTTCAATTTTGGTCGAATTAAGTCCCCGACGTTAACTTCTGTTAGTAAACTAACGGAAATCCCAATTTGGGGGGTTTTTGAGGGTCGAACTTGTCTTTTCACCCACCCTTCTTCTTCCCCAATTTGAAACCCTAACCCTAACCCTAAATCGACCCGATCCATGGCCTCCAGCGCCGGATTCCGCAGCAATGCCGACCTGACCTCCCATCTCTCTCTCTCTCTCTCCACCGTAGTCCATCTTTGTAAGCCCTAAACCACCATAACCGAAAATCCATCTCATCCCGACCTTCTATCTCTCATAAACCGATCCCCATATCTCTCTCTCTCCCCCCCTCTCTCTCTCTCGGTTCCACAAAACCCACCAAATACTCTTCTCACCCGAACCAAACCAACCAAAACCCACCCTTTGGTTTGGTTCGGGTGAGAGGAGTATTTGGTGGGTTATGTGGAACCGAGAGAGAGAGAGAGAGATATGGGGATTGATTTGTGAGAGATAGGAGGTTGGGTTATGGAGGTCTCGATGGTGTGGGTATTGGTGGTGTCGGGTTGGGGAAGATAATGGGTTTGCCGATTGGGGTGTGAAAGATGAGATGGATTTTCGGTTATGGTGGGTTAGGGTTTACAGAGGTGGACTACGGTGTGAGAGAGAGAGAGAGAGAGAGAGAGAGAGAGAGAGAGAGAGGTCGGGTCGGCATTGTGGCGGAATCCGGCGCCGGAGGCCATGGACCGGGTCGATTTAGGGTTAGGGTTAGGGTTTCAAATTGGGGAAGAAGAAGGGTGGGTGAAAATACAAGTTTGACCCTTAAAAAAACCCCAAATTGGGATTTCCGTTAAGTTTGCTAACGGGAGTTAACGTCGGGGACTCAATTCGACCAAAATTGAAACTACAGGGTTTGTTGGAGTGCAATTGAAACTAGAGGGACTAAATCGAGACTCGGGTGAAACTACAGGGACCATTTGGATAATTTTCCCTTTTTGATATTATGCATATCTATCTGTGCCTATTCTGCCTTCTGGGCCTCTTCCGCCTCTTCAGTCTTTGCCTTTTCAGCCTTTGCGTTTGGCTCGCTCCCCGGCATAACAGATGATGGCCAGGGATGGCCGGGATAGGGAATCTGAATAGGCATGGGCAGAATCTGGAATGGAAAGGAATAAGGGAAGGATTTGGGATAGGGTTGGGAGGGTAAATGTTGATATGGGAAAATATTATAAAGAGGAGGATATGGAGCAGGATAAAAACTTGGGTCATTGTTATACGCCGGATATGAAGGAATAGCGGGATATGAAGTAATGGGATAAGTTGGAGTATCAGAAGTACCTCCGGGTTGAATGGGTGGCGTGGGTTCGGTGGTGGTACCGTGTTGGGTAGCTGATGGGGAGAGTTGAATAGCTGATGGAAGACATGGGTAGGTAATCCGGGGAAAACTTTGCGAGCATCCCAACAAAGTTTTGAGATACAATACAATAGTTAATATTCTAGCAATAAAACTACCCAAATAAACCACTCAACCAGCTAAGGATAAACCACCTACCACCGAAGGATAAACCACCCAACCACCCACCACTGAACGGAACACAGCTGAGGATAAACCACCCAACTATTCACCACCGAACAGAACACAACACCCAACCCAAAACTTCAGCCAACCCAACTGCACCCGACTCACCTCCCCGGTTGACGCATTAATTATTTACATAATCAACTCCATCCGATGCGCAGCATAGGCCGATTAATTCGGGCCATTCTTTGAGCTGATTAGATCCAGAGCATACTTTTCTTCGTTCGGGGAAAGTGAGCCTTTCAGATTTTTGATAATTTTTTTGCTTCTTTTTTGATATTATGCATATCTATATGGGCCTCTTCCGCCATCTGGGCCTATTCCGCCTCTTCGGCCTTTGCCTCTTCCGCCTTTGCGTTTGGCTCACTCCCCGGCATAACAGATGATGGCCCGGGATGGCCGGGATAGGGAATCTGAATAGGCATGGGCGGGGGCGAAATCTGTAATGGAAATGAATAAGGGAAGGAATTGGGATAGGGTTGGGAGGAAAAATGATGATATGGGCAAATATTATAAAGAGGAGGATATGGAGCAGGATAAAAACTTGGGTCATTATTATACGCCGGATACGAAGGATTAGCGGGATATGAAGTAATGGGATAAGTTGGAGTATCAGAAGTACCTCCGGGTTGAATAGGTGGCGTGGGTTCGGTGGTGTTACCCTGTTGGGTAGCTGATGGGGAGACTTGTGTAGGTAATCAAGGGAAACTTTGCGAGCATCCCCACAATGTTTTGAGTACAATACAATAGTTAATAGTCTAGTAATACAACTACCCAAATAAACCACCCAACCACCCAACCAGCTAAGGATAAACCACCTAACCACCCACCACCGAAGGATAAACCACCCAACAACCCACCACCGAACGGAACACAGCTGAGGATAAACCACCCAACTATTCACCACCGAACAGAACACAACACCCAACCCAACACTTCAGCCAACCCAACTGCTCCCGACTCACCTCCCCGGTTGACGCATTAATTTTTTTATATATTCAACTTCAGCCGATGCGCAGCATAGGCCGATTAATTCGGGCCATTCTTTTGAGCTGATTAGATCCAGAGCATACTTTTCTTCGTTCGGGGAAAGTGAGCCTTTCAGATTTTTGATAATTTTTTTGCTTGTTTTTTGATATTATGCATATCTATATGGGCCTCTTCCGCCATCTGGGCCTATTCCGCCTCTTCGGCCTTTGCCTCTTCCGCCTTTGCGTTTGGCTCGCTCCCCGGCATAACAGATGATGGCCCGGGATGGCCGGGATAGGGAATCTGAATAGGCATGGGCGGGGGCGAAATCTGTAATGGAAATGAATAAGGGAAGGAATTGGGATAGGGTTGGGAGGAAAAATGATGATATGGGCAAATATTATAAAGAGGAGGATATGGAGCAGGATAAAAACTTGGGTCATTATTATACGCCGGATACGAAGGATTAGCGGGATATGAAGTAATGGGATAAGTTGGAGTATCAGAAGTACCTCCGGGTTGAATAGGTGGCGTGGGTTCGGTGGTGTTACCCTGTTGGGTAGCTGATGGGGAGACTTGTGTAGGTAATCAGGGGAAACTTTGCGAGCATCCCCACAATGTTTTGAGTACAATACAATAGTTAATAGTCTAGTAATACAACTACCCAAATAAACCACCCAACCACCCAACCAGCTAAGGATAAACCACCTAACCACCCACCACCGAAGGATAAACCACCCAACAACCCACCACCGAACGGAACACAGCTGAGGATAAACCACCCAACTATTCACCACCGAACAGAACACAACACCCAACCCAACACTTCAGCCAACCCAACTGCTCCCGACTCACCTCCCCGGTTGACGCATTAATTTTTTTATATATTCAACTTCAGCCGATGCGCAGCATAGGCCGATTAATTCGGGCCATTCTTTTGAGCTGATTAGATCCAGAGCATACTTTTCTTCGTTCGGGGAAAGTGAGCCTTTCAGATTTTTGACAATTTTTTTGATTTTTTTTTGATATTATGCATATCTATACGGTCCTATTCCGCCATCTGGACCTCTTCCGCTTCTTCCGCCTTTGCCTCTTCCGCCTTTGCGTTTGGCTCGCTCTCCGGCATAACAGATGATGGCCCGGGATGGCCGGGATAGGGAATCTAAATAGGCATGGGCGGGGGCGGAATCTGGAATGGAAAGGAATAAGGAAAGGAATTGGGATAGGGTTGGGAGGAATAATGATGATGGGGGTGTTTGGAGCCAACTTTTCAGCTTCTCATTTTTTACTTTTTGGCTTTTTGGCTTTTTGGATTATGGCAAGAATGAGTTTTGAATCTGGGAAGAGTGTTTGGGAGAAATGTGCAGAATGCATTTTGCAAAAGTAGTAGTGTTTGGGAGAAAAATAATGAAAATGAGTTTTGGTTTGGATTTTATCGATTTAACCCTTATGTACAATCATGTCAACGGGGCACACTACGGTCACCATGCCTTTGGTAACTGTTGGTTTTTTTATTACACAAACTGGGACCATGCACGTTTGGGAAAACAATACTTGGGCACAACAAGATTTTAATTTATTTTTTTCAAATTACGTTTGGGAATATTTTTGTTACAGAAAACGTTGAGATTTGAGGCTTTTTTTATGGAAAATATTATTAGATGGTCCCTTTTCCTTTTTTTTTTTTTTTACACAAATTGATGTTCTTCCGTAATGAATTACGGAATATATAGAAGTAATTGCGAAAAAAATGGAAAAAGTTGGTCCAACGAAAACATAATTATAAACATTACACAATTCATTAAAAAAAATACATAACCATATTATACATAATAAAAACAGCCACAATAACCGAAAACAACCAACAAACCATCCAAATTGAAACATGAAAAACAAATCATCCGAAACAAAAAATAAATAGGCAAACACTTGCTCCATACGCATCTAACGTATACGATTGGCTACAATATGATCCCGAATTTGAGTCCTCACATTGTCCATTTCACCATCATCGTGTTGGCACGTCTCTCCATGTGCCCCATTGGTTGCCGTCGTTTCCACTCCACGTTCGTAAGGCATGAATTCTGGACGTGTATCGTAGAAGCCAAAGGGAATATCAGGCATGTTTCTCCTTCGTATGAAATTGTGAATGGTCATTGTTGCAGTTACAAGACCTTTTTGTCTTTCCATTGAGTACCCAACAGGCATGTCACATATAAGGGGCCAACGCGCTTTCCATACTCCGAAAGTCCTTTCTATTGTGCACCTAAGGGATGAGTGTATTTTGTTGAAACGTTCGAAGTTATTCTTAGGTTGTCGACCTTTTCGCTAGTCTGGAACATGATACGTACAACCTTTGTATGGTGCAAGAAAACCCCGAATGTTTGGGTACCCAGCATCTACCAAATAATACTCACCTGCGCGCGGTATTATACATTTTTAGTTGTAATCCCTTAAAAGTTTTGCGGACAGATGTATGAAATTCACTGTTATTGGGCAGAAAGATAAATGTTGGACTAACCTTGTTGTGGGTGAGGAAAATTATTGGTCGCGTCCCTTATACAATCATAGAAAATTCTAGTGTCGTGTGCACTTCCCTCCCATCATGATAACGCAAAAGTAAAGCACATATCAAAGTCACATGCCGCCATAATATTTTGTGTCGGATACCCCTTCCGACCAATCCATTTGGCAATGTCATTGGGATTTGGGTGGACCTTGATGTGAGTGCCATCAATTGCGCCAATTGCACCCTACGGGAAACAAAAAATATTGTTAAAGCCAGAAGGAAGACAATATTGATAAATTTGTTAATTTCTTAATTTTTGGCAAAATAGGTGCCTAACCCGTACACCACCATTTTTTTTTTACCAACAAAAATGGAAAATATTATAATCCATGGAAGAAATTATCTGGTTTGGGAAAAAAAATACCTCAAAATGTGGAAAATATCTTTTACTTTCTCGTATTTTCTTGTGCACTTCTTCGCGAGGCCATGGCCATGGTCTAAGCCATTCGATAGCCATTTGGTTGAGGGCATCAAGTACATGATGGAAACGCCTTGAAATCGTCTCCCCCGAACGTTGGAAACGCTCTTGTGCACTTCTATTGTTAGCTCGTTGCCCAACAATCCATAGAAATATAGCCACTTGCTCTTGCACGGAGATTCTTTCCGCCTCTCGCAACCCATATCTACTCTCGAGCAACTGACAAAGGGCCAAAAATTTGGTCTTGCTCATACGAAATGCTTGATACATACGCTTTGGGTGACCCACGTTCAACTCAACGATCCACTTTGCACCCGTGAAAGCAGAGGTACGACAAGGCTCCTCCACCATGTAAGTTTGGTTGTGGATATGTAAAATAGCTTCCGCAGCTGGTCTTCTCCAATCGGAGTTGTGACGAGGTATGGGGTGACTCGACCCTTCTCCGTATTCGTTGACATTGAACGGGTCACAGAACTCATCGTCATTGTACGGGTCTTCATCATAAATATCATAGTCGTAGTAGTCCGCCGGATCAACATAATCGCTCATTTTACTAAACTTCCAAAGATTTTCTACTGAACAAAATTTTAGATGACTTCATAATTCACACAAGTCCTGGGGGTAATACGGTTCACTCTCTCATGTATTGATTTTAAACAAATGCTTGCAAGGCATTTGCCAATGTGTACTAAATGCACTTTGATTCTTTTCCATATTTAGGTGCAACCACTCTCTGATAGCCTTTACAATACACAACCACTTTCCTATATTGGCAGTAGAAAGTACAAAAAATATGTAAATAGATGGACATCTAAGACTTGAAAAGGACTACACAAATCACTAGTTGGCACTTGCGACCTTGACAGGTTATAAAAGCTTGGACTTTGCAATTACTTGTTCTAAATGTGTTCACTGGTGGTAATTTATAGCGTCTGTTGCTTGGTGGTTGGTGGTTATCTGCTACAAAGACCTTTAAATATGACAAGAGTACATTATAGTATGAATGTAAAGGAGTAGTACTACAAGAAAGAAAGAAAGAGACTAATAAAAAGCCTAGAAGAAAGAAAAGGGTTCAGAGGATTGCCCTTTTTGTGTTATGATACTGAGCCAGAATGTACTCCAAATTCTAAGGATTTTCTAACAATGAAGGTTTTATTGGGAGGATCAACAGTCTTTCCATTCAAAGTACTCATTCATGGTGTTATGGCCAAAAAAAGAAGAGCATTTCCATTCCAGATAGTCCTGATTTTCCACTCCAAATTCTAACAATGTGCCACATGGCCCAGATCTACGAAATGATAATACGGGGTATTTTCCACATTCGAAAGGTTATAAAAATTTCGACAGCATTCCGTTTGAAAATTAGCAACCCAGGCGTGTAGCCTTGCAGTAACACTGGACAGCAATGGACAGCAGTAGCAGTAGCACTAACAAACTGGACAACACTAACAAAAAAGCCCAGAAATGGACAGCAGTATCACAATAACAAACTGGGCACCACTAACAACAAATACAGCACTGGAACATTAACAACACAATCTATCAACTGCAGTAGTACTCAAACAAAATAAGGCATTTCAAATGCAACAACACTGCAAATGAAACAACACTGGCCAACACTAACAAAAGAGCAATGACTCAATGGACCGATCTGGTCATCATGAATCAAACAAGCGCACAGAGTTTAACAACACTCATCGTCAAAGTTCACAGTCCTAGCCACAGAGATTAAAAGAACACCAAACAAGTTCAAGAAACAAAGTTTACGAACATAGCCTAAACGAAGAAATAAGTTAGGAAGTAAGTCTGAAGACAAGATTTGAAACAGAGGCCACCATAAGAGTTGAACATTGGGATTTAAAGATCCCCAGGATTTCCAGAAGGGGGGGCAAACCAGTTGGAGTTATCGAGGTCAGCTTTTTGCACCTTACTCATTTCGCGGGTGAGCCAATAGTACCTCTTCAAGTCATTGGTACACGCCATGAACAAAGCTCGTTGTTTAGGACCTCCTAATATGTTAAAGGCTCGGGCCCATAAGTCTTTATCATCTTTAAACTCAGGGAGCTGATCTAAAGCTTCTGCGGCCTCCTTCAATGTGGGAATCTCAACTGAACGCTGGACGGAGGGGGAAATGGCACTGTCCGTTGAGTCTACAATTTCTCGAAGACAAGCTTCCAGCCTTGAGGTAGCAGACCCTGACATTTGGTGACAAAAAGTTCCTGCTTTCAGAACTTCATAACAAAAAATGGTGACCTGTTATGCTTAGATATGGTGACAAAAAAAGAGAAGCACATTAAATTGGTTTATGGACTATATTAAATCAAGCTAGTTTTTTAAGTTCATTCAACAAACTCCCATACAAACAAGCAAACTTATAGATTACAATATAGCACCAACAACAAAATTTAAAATTAAGTAAGAACAACGTAAAATTTTCTCACCCTTTTTCCCCTTGGGTATGGTTTTCTTTGCCATAGAGGTGTTTGCACGCTTCTTTTTGAGCGATTCTGTTGGGTGCACTAGCTCTTGGATTTCATCATCGTCGTCCAATAATGCGTCGATGTTTTCAGGATCAACATCCGGTGCGATCCGAACACCAGGAGCAGCTGGAAGAAATCCGGAACTTGGGGTATACTTATGCTCCCCGTAGCTGTGTTGCTTCCAAACAAAATACGCATTTCATCCTCCAAGGGCAAGGGCTTGTCACGAAACTTGGCACAACCAGGATGACGCTACAAGTAAACCATAAAAGCGCTTCATATATCAAGTAGTTACAACTTTAAACAAAGATTTAGTCTAACATTGAAAAAGTATTCGAGGATAGATTACCGCAAGCTTTAGGTCCCACCAGTCGTCTGATGCTGCAATTGCACCCGTCTCGGGATCCCTACCTAATCCAGTTTCACCTAACACCAAGTTTTGCCACAGCTGCCAATCCTTTTTCAACACCCCCCATTGATTTTTTAGTTGAACTTTATCATATTGCTTACCCATTCGTTCATTAAATTTTTTCACAACATTGACCCACCCAAGCTTGGTTAATACGGTTCCAGTTTTGTAGGCAGCACCTCCCAACTCTTCAACACATGCGTGGATCAAGCACTCCTTCGACAGTTGATCCCATTGAGCTTTCATACCTACACTTGATGCATTCTTACCCTTGGAAGCGGTTGTTTGGGATGAAGACATGTCTCCACTATAAAGTAAACAAATGTCACAAACAAATTATCGCACCTTATGAACAAGATAAACACATAACAGTTTTCGAACATAATACCAAATGAACAATCACATGCAACATTAAAACTTTTCGTGACATAAAAGATAATAAGTATTTATACATACACATCCCTTACTACCATAATGTGCCAAAAAGTGGGAACAATAATACATTGTCATTGCTAACTACATCCGTTAACCATTGCATTAGTAGGAACAATACGACAACGATTTCTTTTTCATTTGAACATGATCACAAGCATTGCGAGAATGAGGCGTAGCAACAACCCCTTCGTCATTAGCTTGGAGTAATCCAATTGTCGGCGAAGATTCATAACCTCTCTCTGAAGTGGTCCAGCATCATCACTGGCGTTGGAAACACTTACATTGTATGGTTTGGTAGCTGACCAACCGCCAAAATTGCCAACTTTGCCCCACCCCTCAGGAAGACACCAGTTAAAGAACCCACACCTCGCTCTATGCGGCTTAGGACATCTAAAATACAATTCTCCCTTCGATGCCTTCTCTGATTCAACAATCTTAATTTTAGCCCCCATACCACACCGGCAAACTCTTGGTTTATAAATGAGTCTGGGGGTGCTGGTAATCCCTTTGTCGGCCTCATTCTCGGCTTGGTAATAATAACTATTCCTTGACGACATTTCCTTCATGAAAATATGTGTGCATCAGCGATGTGTATAACTACTCAAACTACTTTTATCTAGAGAATGTTCACATCTAGTGTAATCTTCACATCTCTAGTGTACAAAATTAGAGTGAGAGGGAGTCAGTTTTTTGGTTATCTTCAAAATATCTTCATCTACTAATACCTTGTGCATAATTTTAATCTTCAAATACCTCTTGACAGGGAGAGGGTTTTTTCCTTTCTATCTGCTACAAAAGTATAGGGAGCCAGTGAGAGGGTTTTTTCGTAAGCAAAATTTAGGAGAAAAAGGCATACCAAACATTTTGGATCTGATAGAATATACGGTGTATAGAATAATGGATTTCCTTTTCCCTACCATCCATGTATAGAATATACGGTGTATCTTTCTCACAAATCAGACTATTTTTGAACATTTTTTCGTCATTACTGTTGTACATCTTCAATTTCAGACTAGGGTTTTCATGCAACAAGATGAGGAATAAAAAAACCCAACAAATACTGTCGCTTTTGGAGTTGGGGGGAGAAGCTTACCTCAACAATGGATGAGTAATGACCAAGATCTGAAGAAGAAGAACAGGAGCGAGCCTTTCTCTCTCTATCGCAGGAGCCTATCTTTCTTCTCTGTGCTTCTCGACTGATGTGGAAGAGGATAGGGGTACGGGGGTAAAGAGGTGGGTCACGGGAAAAGAGAAAAACGAGAATGTAAAATGAGAATGGGAAAAGGAAAGGGAGAGCTACTTTTGAGATTTTGCCTCTATTGTGAAATTTTGCAAACGAGTTCTGGAGAATGAGTTCTCCGAAACAGTCGGCCAAACCCCCAGAAATCAAAAACCAAAATGGGAAAATGGGAAAACACGGCTCCTAAACAGCCTCGATATGGGGAAATATTATATAGAGGAGGATATGGAGCAGGATAAAAACTTGGGTCATTATTATACGCCGGATATGAAGGAATAACGGGATATGAAGTAATGGGATAAGTTGGAGTATCAAAAGTACCTCCGGGTTGGATAGGTGGCGTGGGTTCGGTGGTGTTACCCTGTTGGGTAACTGATGGGGAGAGTTGGATAGCTGATGGAAAACCTTGGGTAGTTAATCCGGGGAAAACTTTGCGAGCATCCCCACAAAGTTTTGAGATACAATAGAATAGTTAATAGTCTGGTAATACAACTACCCAAATAAACCTCCCAACCACCCAATCAGCTAAGGACAAACCACCCAACCAACAATCACCGAAGGATAAACCACCAACCACCCAACGGAACACAGCTGAGGATAAACCACCCAACCACCCACCACTGAACATAACACAACACCCAACCCAACACGTCAGCCAAACCCAATTGCACCCGACTCACCTCCCCGGTTGACGCATTAATTTTTTTATATAATCAACTCCATCCGATGCGCAGCATAGGCCGATTAATTCGGGCCAGTCTTTAGGGCTGATTAGATCCAGAGCGTACTTTTCTTCGTTCGGGGAAAGTGAGCCTTTCAGATTTTTGACAATTTTTTTTTATTGTTTTTTTAAACTATGCATATCTATCTGGGACTATTCCGCCATCTAGGCCTCTTCCGCCTCTTCGGTCTTTGCCTCTTCCGCCTTTGCGTTTAGCTCGCTCCCCGGCAAAACAGATGATGGCCGGGATATGGAATTTAAATAGGCATGGGCGGGGGCGGGGGCGGAATCTGGAATGGAAAGCAATAACGGAAGGAATAGGGATAGGGTTGGGTGGGTAAATGATGATATGGGAAAATATTATAAAGAGAAGGATATGGAGCAGGATAAAAACTTGGGTCATTATTATACGCCGGATATTATACGCCGAATATGAAGGAATAGCGGGATACGAAGTAAGGGGATAAGTTGGAGTATCAGAAGTATCTCCGAGTTAGAATAGGTGGCGTGGGTTCGGTGGTGGAACCCTGTTGGGTAGCTGATGGGGAGAATTGGATAGTTGATGGAGAGACTTGGGTAGGTAATCCGGGGAAAACTTTGCGAGCATCCCCACAAAGTTTTGAGATACAATACAATAGTTAATAGTCTGGCAATACAACTACCCAAATAAACCACCCAACCAGCTAAGGATAAACAACCCACCACCGAAGGATAAACCACCCAACCACCCACCACCGAACGGAACACAGCTGAGGATAAACCACCCAACCACCCACCACCGAACAGAACACAACACCCAACCCAACACTTCGGCCTTTGCTTCTTCCGCCTTTGCGTTTGGCTCGCTCCCCGGCATAACAGATGAAGGCCCGGCATGGCCGGGATAGGGAATTTGAATATGCATGGGCGGGGGCGGAATCTGGAATGGAAAGGATTAAGGGAAGGAATTGGGATAGGGTTGGGAGGGTAAATGTTGATATGGGGAAATATTATAAAGAGGAGGATATGGAGCAGGATAAAAACTTGGGTCATTATTATACGCCGGATATGAAGGAATAGCGGGATATGAAGTAATGGGATAAGTTGGAGTATCAGAAGTACCTCCGGATTGGATAGGTGGCGCGGGTTCGGTGGTGGTACCGTGTTGGGTAGCTGATGGGGCGAGTTGGATAGCTGATGGGAGACATGCGTAGGTAATCCGGGGAAAACTTTGCGAGCATCCCAACAAAGTTTTGAGATACAATACAATAGTTAATAGTCTAGCAATACAACTACCCAAATAAACCACTCAACCAGCTAAGGATAAACCACCTAACCACCCACCACCGAAGGATAAACCACCCAACTACCCACCACCGAACGGAACACAGCTGAGGATAAACCACCCAACTATTCACCACCGAACAGAACACAACACCCAACCCAAAACTTCAGCCAACCCAACTGCACCCGACTCACCTCCCCGGTTGACGCATTAATTTTTTATATAATCAACTCCATCCGATGTGCAGCATAGGCCGGTTAATTCGGGCCATTCTTTTGAGCTGATTAGATCCACAGCATACTTTTCTTCGTTCGGGGAAAGTGAGCCTTTCAGATTTTTGACAATTTTTTTCATTGTTTTTTGATATTATGCAAATCTATATGGGCCTCTTCCGCCTCTTCAGCCTTTGCCTCTTCCGCCTTTGCGTTTGGCTCGCTCCCCGGCATAACAGATGATGGTCCGGGATGGCCGGGATAGGGAATCTGAATAGGCATGGGCGGGGGCGGAATTTGGAATGGAAAGGAATAAAGGAAGGAATTGGGATAGGGTTGGGAGGGAAAATGATGATATGGGGAAATATTATAAA
This sequence comes from Vaccinium myrtillus, assembly GCA_016920895.1. Lineage (NCBI taxonomy): Eukaryota > Viridiplantae > Streptophyta > Magnoliopsida > Ericales > Ericaceae > Vaccinium > Vaccinium myrtillus. The sequence goes on along the minus strand of CM029273.1, from coordinate 24,509,730 downwards.
GAGGAGAATATGGAGCAGGATAAAAACTTGGGTCATTATTATACGCCGGATATGAAGGAATAGCGGGATATGAAGTAATGGGATAAGTTAGAGTATCAGAAGTACCTCCGGGTAGAATAGGTGGCGTGGGTTCGGTGGTGTTACCCTGTTGGGTAGCTGATTGGGAGAGTTGGATAGCTGATGGGGAGACTTGGGTAGGTAATCAGGGCAAACTTTGCGATCGAGCATCCCCACAATGTATCGAGTACAATACAATAGTTACTAGTCTACTAATACAACTACCCAAATAAACCACCCAACCACCCAACCACTAAGGATAAACCACCTAACCCCCCACCACCGAAGGATAAACCACCCAATCACCCACCACCGAACGGAACACAGCTGAGGATAAACCACCCAATCACCCACCACCGAACAGAATGCAACACCCAACCCAACACTTCAGCCAACCCAACTGCACCCGACTCACCTCTCCGGTTGACCCATTAATCTTTTTATATAATCAACTCCATCTGATGCGCAGCATAGGTTGATTAATTCAGGCCATTCTTTAGAGCTGATTAGATCCAGAGCGTACTTTTCTTCATTCTGGGAAAGTGAGCCTTTCAGATTTTTGACAATTTTTTTTTATGGTTTTTAGATATTATGCCTATCTATCTGGGCCTCTTCCGCCTCTTCGGCCTTTGCCTCTTCAGCATTTGCATTTGGCTCGCTCCCCAGCATAACAGTTGATGGCCCGGGATGGCCGGGATAGGGAATTTGAATAGGAATGGGCGGCGGCGGAATCTGGAATGGAAAGGGATAAGGGAAGGAATTGGGATAGTGTTACGAGGGTAAATGATGTTATGGGAAAATATTATAAAGAGGATACGGAGCACGATAAAAACTTGGGTGATTATTATACGCCGGATATGAAGGAATAGCGGGATATGAAGTAATGAGATAAGTTGGAGTATCAGAAGTACCTCCGGGTTGGATAGGTGGCGTGGGTTCGGTGGTGGTACCGTGTTGGGTAGCTGATGGGGCGAGTTGGATAGCTGATGGGAGACATGCGTAGGTAATCCGGGGAAAACTTTGCGAGCATCCCAATAAAGTTTTGAGATACAATACAATAGTTAATAGTCTAGCAATACAACTACCCAAATAAACCACTCAACCAGCTAAGGATAAACCACCTAACCACCCACCACCGAAGGATAAACCACCCAACCACCCACCACCGAACGGAACACAGCTGAGGATAAACCACCCAACTATTCACCACCGAACAGAACACAACACCCAACCCAAAACTTCAGCCAACCCAACTGCACCCGACTCACCTCCCCGGTTGACGCATTAATTTTTTATATAATCAACTCCATCCGATGTGCAGCATAGGCCGGTTAATTCGGGCCATTCTTTTGAGCTGATTAGATCCACAGCATACTTTTCTTCGTTCGGAGAACGTGAGCCTTTCAGATTTTTGACAATTTTTTGATTGTTTTTTGATATTATGCATATCTATATGGGCCTCTTCCGCCTCTTCGGCCTTTGCCTCTTCCGCCTTTGCATTTGGCTCGCTCCCCGGCATAACAGATGATGGTCCGGGATGGCCGAGATAGGGAATCTGAATAGGCATGGGCGGGGGCGGACTTTGGAATGGAAAGGAATAAAGGAAGGAATTGGGATAGGATTGGGAGGGAAAATGATGATATGGGGAAATATTATAAAGAGGAGAATATGGAGCAGGATAAAAACTTGGGTCATTATTATACGCCGGATATGAAGGAATAGCGGGATATGAAGTAATGGGATAAGTTAGAGTATCAGAAGTACGTCCGGGTTGAATAGGTGGCGTGGGTTCGGTGGTGTTACCCTGATGAGTAGCTGATTGGGAGAGTTGGATAGCTGATTGGGAGACTTGGGTAGGTAATCAGGGGAAACTTTGCGAGCATCCCCACAATGTATCGAGTACAATACAATAGTTAATAGTCTAGTAATACAACTACCGAAATAAACCACCCAACCAGCTAAGGATAAACCACCTAACCCCCCACCACCGAAGGATAAACCACCCAATCACCCACCACCGAACGGAACACAACTAAGGATAATCCACCCAACCACCCACCACCGAACAAAACGCAACACCCAACCCAACACTTCAGCCAACCCAACTGCACCCGACTCACCTCTCCGGTTATACGCCGGATATGAAGGAATTGCGGGATATGAAGTAATGAGATAAGTTGGAGTATCAGAAGTACCTCCGGGTTGGATAGGTGGCGTGGGTTCGGTGGTGTTACCCTGTTTGGTAGCTGATGGGGAGAGTTGGATAGCTGATGGGGAGACTTGGGTAGGTAATCCGGGGAAAACTTTGCGAGCATCACCACAAAGTTTTTAGATACAATAAAAAAGTTATTAGTCTTGCAATACAACTACCCAAATAAACCACCCAACCAGCTAAGGATACACAACCCACCACCGAAAGATAAACCACCCAACCACCCACCACCGAACGGAACACAACTGGAGGATAAACCACCCAACCACCCACCACCGAATAGAACGCAACACCCAACCCAACACTTCAGCCAACCCAACTGCACCCGACTCACCTCCCCGGTTGACGCATTAATTTTTTTTTATAATCAACTCCATCCGATGCGCAGCATAGGCCGATTAATTCGGGCCATTCTTTAGAGCTGATTAGATCCAGAGCGTACTTTTCTTCGTTCGGGGAAAGTGACCCTTTCAGCTTTATGACAATTTTTTTTTATTGTTTTTTGATAGTATGCATATCTATCTGGGCCTCTTCCGCCATCTGGGCCTCTTCCGCCTCTTCGGCCTTTGCCTCTTCCGCCTTTGCATTTGGCTCGCTCCCCAGCATCACAGATGATGGCCCGGGATGGCCGGATGGCCGGTATAGGGAATCTGAATAGGCATGGGCGGGGGTGGAATCTGGAATGGAAAGGAATTGGGATAGGGTTGGAAGGGTAAATGATGATATGGGAAATATTATAAAGAGGAGGATATGGAGCAGGATAAAAACTTGGGTCATTATTATACGCCGGATATGAAGGAATAACGGGATATATTGTAATGGGATAAGTTGGAGTATCAGAAGTACCTCCGGGTTGGATAGGTGGCGTGGGATCGGTGGTGTTACCCTGTTTGGTAGCTGATGGGGAGAGTTGGATAGCTGATGGGGAGACTTGGGTAGGTAATCCGGGGAAAACTTTGCGAGCATCCCCACAAAGTTTTTAGATACAATAAAAAAGTTAATAGTCTTGCAATACAACTACCCAAATAAACCACCCAACCAGCTAACGATAAACAACCCACCACCGAAATATAAACCACCCAACCACCCACCACCGAACGGAACACAACTGAGGATAAACCACCCAACCACCCACCACCGAATAGAACGCAACACCCAACCCAACACTTCAGCCAACCCAACTGCACCCGACTCACCTCCCCGGTTGACGCATTAATTGTTTTTTATAATCAACTCCATCCGATGCGCAGCATAGGCCGATTAATTCGGGCCATTCTTTAGAGCTGATTAGATCCAGAGCGTACTTTTCTTGGTTCGGGGAAAGTGACCCTTTCAGCTTTATGACAATTTTTTTTTAATTTTTTTGATATTATGCATATCTATCTGGGCCTCTTCCGCCATCTGGGCCTCTTCCACCTTTTCGGCCTTTGCCTCTTCCGCCTTTGCATTTGGCTCGCTCCCCAGCATCACAGATGATGGCCCGGGATGGCCGGATGGCCGGTATAAGGAATCTGAATAGGCATGGGCGGGGGTGGAATCTGGAATGGAAAGGAATAAGGGAAGGAATTGGGATAGGGTTGGAAGGGTAAATGATGATATGGGGAAATATTATAAAGGGGAGGATATGGAGCAGGATAAAAACTTGGGTCATTATTATACGCCGGATATGAAGGAATAACGGGATATATTGTAATGGGATAAGTTGGAGTATCAGAAGTACCTCCGGGTTGGATAGGTGGCGTGGGTTCGGTGGTGTTACCCTGTTGGGTAGTTGATGGGGAGAGTTGGATAGATGATGGGGAGACTTGGGTAGGTAATCCGGGGAAAACTTTGCGAGCATCCCCACAAAGTTTTGAGATACAATAGAATAATTAATAACCTAGCAATACAACTACCCAAATAAACCACCCAACCAGCTAAGGATAAACAACCCACCACCGAAGGATAAACCACCCACCACCGAACGGAACACAGCTGAGGATAAACCACCCAACCACCCACCACCGAACAGAACGCAACACCCAACCCATCACTTCAGCCAACCCAACTGCACCCGACTCACCTCCACGGTTGACGCATTAATTTTTTTTATATTCAACTCCATTCGATGCGCATCATAGGCCGATTAATTCGGGCCATTCTTTAGAGCTGATTAGATCCAGAGCGTGCTTTTCTTCGTTCGGGGAAAGTGAGCCTTTCAGCTTTTTGACAATTTTTTTTTACTGTTTTTTGATAATATGCATATCTATCTGGGCCACTTCCGCCATCTGGGCCTCTTCCGCCTCTTCGGCCTTTGCCTCTTCCGCCTTTGCGTTTGGCTCGCTCCCCAGCATAACAGATGATGGCCCGGGATAGGAAATTTGAATAGGCATGGGCGGGGGCGAAATCTGGATTGGAAAAGAATAAGGGAAGGAATTGGGATAGGGTTGGGAGGGTAAATGATGATATGGGGAAATATTATAAAGAGGAGGATATGGAGGAGGATAAAAACTTGGCTGATTATTATACGCCGGATATGAAGGAATAGCGGGATATGAAGTAATGGGATAAGTTGGAGTATCAGAAGTACCTTCGGGTTGGATTGGTGGCGTGGGTTCGGTGGTGTTACCCTGTTGGGTAGCTGATGGGGAGAGTTTGATAGCTGATGGGGAGACTTGGGTAGGTAATCCGGGGAAAATTTTGCCAGCATCCCCACAAAGTTTTGAGATACAATACAATAGTTAATAGTCAGGCAATACAACTACCCAAATAAACCACCCAACCAGCTAAGGATAAACCACCCACCACCGAAAGATAAACCACCCAACCACCCACCACCGAACGGAACACAGCTGAGGATAAACCACCCAACCACCCACCACCGAACAGAACACCCAACCCAACACTTCAGCCAACCCAACTACACCCGACTCACCTCCCCGGTTGACGATTTAAATTTTTTATATAATCAACTCCATCTGATGCGCAGCATAGGCCGATTAATTCGGGCCATTCTTTAGAGCTTATTAGATCCAGAGCGTTCTTTTCTTCGTTCGGGGAAAGTGAGCCGTTCAGCTTTTTGACATTTTTTTTTTATTGTTTTTTTATATTATGCATATCTATTTGGGCCTCTTCTGCCTCTTCGGCCTTTGCCTCTTCCGCCTTTGCTTTTGGCTCGCTCCCCGGTATAACAGATGGCCCGGGATGGCCGGATGGCTGGGATAGGGAATTTGAATAGGCATGGGCGGGGGTGAAATCTGGATTGGAAAGGAATAAGGGAAGGAATTGGGATAGGGTTAGGAGGGTAAATGATGATATGGAGAAATTTTATAAAGAGGAGGATATGGAGCAGGATAAAAACTTGGGTGATTATTATACGCCGGATATGAAGGAATAGCGGTATATGAAGTAATGGGATAAGTTGGAGTATCAGAAGTACCACCGGGTTGGATAGGTGGCGTGGGTTCGGTGGTGTTACCCTGTTGGGTAGCTGATGGGGAGAGTTGGATAGCTGATGGGGAGACTTGGGTAGGTAATCCGGAGAAAACTTTGCGAGTATCCCCACAAGGGCTAAGTTGAAGGGAAAGTATTTTAAGGGCTTAGATTTGGCTTTGAGGTGTAGACTTAATACCCAATGTTGGATGCTCCCTCTTTTAACTGCACATAACAATACTCTCTCCCCCCTCTCACACCCCCACGTTCCATAGTCTCTCTCCCCTCTCTGGCTCTCTGGCTCTCCCACGTTCACCATGAACTGCACTGCCGTGAATACAAAACCCATGTTTCTCCTTCCCTACCAAGTTACTGGATGCAAATCCACCAGACAGTAGAGGTTCAACCCTTCAAGAATCGACAGAAACCATACCGCAATCGGCCGAATTCATATGCAAATCCACGGCACAGTTGAAGTTCGACTCTTCAAAAATGGTAAGCCTGATGATTTACTTCTCTCTCTCTCTCTCTCTCTCTCTCCTCTCCGTGTGTGTCAACCATTAATGTCGAACTTCTACGCACACCAACTGTTCGATGAAATGTGTGAACCACGTGGCCTTCATGAATTATTTAGGAACCATCAATATCAACAGGAAATTTCTACAACTGGGCTATTTTTGTTATCCGTTTCTTTGGTTTTAAGGTTCGGTGATATCTTCTATTTGCATCAACTTAATCAAATGAGGGTATCAGTGAACCTTGTGGCTGTAATTAGTAGCATTGTCAATTTTACGTCAACTGCACTTTATTTGGAATTGCACTTTAATTGGAATCAGTAGAAATCCTATTCAGTTTCATGAAATCCTAGGAATTGCCCGTGCTTTCCTTTAGGTTTTATCCCTATTTTAGCTTGCTAGGCATTTGGCAGCCATAGTGAGCAACTAATTGTGAGCAAAATAACTGATCTGACCATGTAAATAACTGATCCCTTTAGAGTTTAAGGTCTGTCTTCAGATTTTTAGCGGAAATCAATCATCTTTTTTGGTCTTTAGAAGAATGATTCAGTGGATGTGGTGTCTTGATTCAATGGCATGGTTTAATCTTTGCCTCTTCCATTTGGGTTGGGTATGCAATTTTTAGGTCCCATTAAAATGGGAATTTGAGACCCTTGAATGCGGTTCATTAGAGCAGAGTACATAGATGTCAAATTTAGAGTGGGCTCTGTGTATTTGAATTTGTTATTGAAAATTTTATAGTTTTGCTTTTATGTGATATTTTTTCCATTCTCGCTAATTGCACTATGCACCTTTGTATGAATCTCTTTTCATATGGATTTTCAGTTTGTTTTATTTGAATGATGACAGGATTCCTAATGCAATTGTTTATCTTTTGTTGAGATGAGGTGCGGGGTGCATGGTGGTGTGCAGCAGCAACAGAAGAGATGGTTAGAGATGACTTTGTTGTTAAAGAAAAGGCCAAAGGAATTATCCCAAAAAAGGGTGAAAGAGTGATCTTGAGGCAGAGCTTTCACCATTGGAATTTGTTGGGGCTCTATTGTAAAAGGTAATTAGACTATCATTTGGGGCTTCTCGCGAGCATCTATTTTTATTTTTTTTCCATCCATAGATGATTTTGTTCTCTTTTGCTGGTTTGACTATATTGGGCAGTAATGGTGGTATTATGGTATCCTCTCAGTCAAGTTAAGCATTACTAAGCCAGCAAAAAGAACAGTTTGTTGGGACTTAAACTCTTTGTACCATTACCTTTGTGTTCTATAAGGTCAACTTTCTCACGCAGTGAAGTAAAACTCTGAACCATGGTGCAAATTTTGAGAAAGTTGAGATCCGCATATGGCTTAGGACTCCGAAGAGTCCTAAGAAGGATACATTCAATGTTAATTTGTTTTCGATGGTTAGATGGCAAATGGGTTTGCAACAAATTAATTCCAAATGAGGTTGGATTAAATAGTTTGTCTATTGATGGCATGATATTGAAATCTCTTTTTAAGCATATGTTCATTATAGAGTAGGTGATTTTTTTTTCCCCTTTGGCTTGACAATGGAAATATTAGTTTATCTGGTATCCATCCTTCCGTTTATGAGTTGAGGCATTAGGATTCATGCTTCTCTTTGCTTAACGTGCAAGGAGTTTTGTTTCACCTTTTGCTGGCAATGGGGATTGAGTATATTGCTTGGTAGCAATCTCTTCTATGTCAGTTGATTCAAATAGCATTTTTAGCTTCACTTTACTTTCATGTAGGCTTATGCCAATCAGTTAAACAATAAGGTGCTTTAATTGAGGAAATAAACTAGGTGGCTCCATAGGCAAAGGTCTAACTTTGATTGATTTTTGGTTTACTAACTTGCGATCAAAAAAATAGCTTTTGTTTCTAAATGCTCAAATTGCAGCACACTCCGTCTTAGTCACTTTCCTTGGCAGCGCACTCCGTTATGGTTTCTCCTTTTTAAGAAAAGGTTTTCAATGTTTCGGAAGAGAACGTTCCTCACAATTTCGTGTCATTTTCTCTAAACGATGTAGTTTAGTGTAAATCTTATGGGTTTGAAGGCACTTCGCTTTGGACACGTATAATTTTAACAAGGAATCATAGTTGTGTCGTACACGTTTGTAGATATTGTATTCAACACCTACCTTAGGGCCGTGGAAGAGATAGATCAATGGGGAATGAGACGTATGTATTGATGGTTTAAGAAAACCTGAATTGTTGCCCTGTTATGATCTGATGACAAAGTCCTTTGAGTTTTGGCTAAAGCTATGGTTGCCTAATGAATCAAGTTTTGAAAGCAAAGCTTATTGTAGTCCATATGTGTTGCGTAGATAGAATCATTAGATACATGGGATATGAGTAGGCTGTAGGTTGAGGGGTTTAGTTGTTCGACTTCCTCTCCGTCGGATGGAATAATGACGTACATGTTTTCCCCTTTCCTGTTTGAGGAAAAATTGCCAGATTTTGTTTCTTTAATATCATAAGTCTGTGCACACTAGATGTTTGATATGTTTTCCTTAAAGATTAACTATGTTCTTTCCATCTGTTCCTTCCTCAATTTGTCCCTTTTTTCCTTTTTAACAGACTGAACTTCCCTGCGGTGATTCAAATATTAAGATTTCTCGCTACTGCTCTTTTCCCAATGAGACACTTAGCAATGATGGTACTGGTTGATGCTTAATTTTTCAAATTTGTCAAATGGAGGTGTGGTTCATTCGATGCTATTCCTGTTAAAGTCTCATATATCAAAATATTGCAGATTCTTTTTCTTTTTCACTACTAGGCAAAAGGACAAAAGTGCTTTTTATTTTTTTTTTGGTAAATAAAAGAACAGAAGTGTTCAGATGTACAGCATGAGCTATTGTTTTAGATGTGATTTGGAGTTTCATGGCTTGGCTGGGATTGAAGATGTAGGGATTTTGTAACCATTTTAATTGGAGCTTTTTGAGTAGAAAGAATTCAAGACTCTACTCCCTAGTTAGTGAATCTTTTGTAACTCCTATTAATTGAATCTTTTGGAACCCCGTTTGATTAGACGTTCTTATTATCTCAGATGCTGTCATTGAAAGCAAGTAATGAAAGACAGGTTTGGTTATGTTAATTGTTTGAGACTGTTTTATTTTTCTTGAATTCATTTGCTGAAATTGGTTAGATGGTCCATGTTTGAAGCTTAATGGTGATAGACGCCGATTGTAAGGACAGATAATGTGTTCAAGTTGGGTTGGATTTTCTTTGGTACGGTGTGTCTTTAGGCGCGAGGAGCTACGTGCATCAAAAGAATGGTGACTAGAGTGAAGCTACAAAGAGTACTTTGAATACCTGCCACTAGGATTGAAGATGACTAGGATTTACATATGCTTTTTGGTCGTTTATTCTAATGTCTTTTTTTTTTTGGGTTTGGTTTAGTAGTTGGACGAATAGAATTGTATTGGTTAATCGGTGGTTGCCGGTATGAAAAAAATGAAATTTTATTGAAAATCTCATTTGCATTATTCGACTACCGTAATTTGTTAGATTATATCTCTTTCAATTTTATTTGAAAAAAGACTTCTCAGAGAAGTCGGCTTCGTTGGGAGGGAGGTCAAAAGTAGAGAAGGATAATTTATTTTCGTCGCGTTCAAAACACGTTGTGTCGTGCCTTCAGGCATGGGCATCCGCTAGTGAATATATATATATGGACTCCAAGCTTTATTTTGCCTTAAAGCCCAAGTCCCTAGACTCCCTACAAATGAAAAAAAATGCCCTACATTTACCAAAAAAAGAAGAAGAAAAAATGCCTTACAAACAAGAATTTGACGACAAAATGCGATTCGTCTTGGTATTTTTACATGTCCAATGAAACTGTTTTTTTGCACAGATAAACTTTAGTGTTGGCTACACGATATGAACAATTTGGATAATGAGTTTGGGCTCGGGAGCAAGCACCACAAGAATAGCATGGAGGAATGTACGTAGAGGATGTATGGAGAAGAGAACAACCACAGTGATACAAAATGGATGATAAAAGGGTGCCATGTAGCATTTTCTTAGCTTGTTAATTAGGGAAAAATCTCCATGTTAGTATTAATTGTCAGCACCAATTTAAAGTAACATTCTTTATATAGATAAGACTTTTCTCTAGAGATGGCAATTCAACCTGCCCCACCCTGAACCCGACTAGGGTGGGTATTTATTTAATTTTTCAAGTATAGGGTCGAGGTAGGGGGAGAATTGAACAAACCCAACCGGATTAGGGTAGGGCAAACATCACCCCTCCTCAATACCCGCCCCGAAAATTTTTTATGCATAAAATTTCACTATTTTTTATGAAACTCGATATTTTGGGTGGTATGGATCACCAACCCTATGTGTCCCGTTTTAGTGGCGTTTATATGTACCTGCCAATACTAGCCGGTATGGTACAGAATTGACAACTTTAGATAATATATGTCATTTCTTTGTATATCCATATATCTTCATGTTTTGCTCATTTGGAGGTTTATTTAATAGTACTAATACTAGCCATTTAAATTTGCAGGGAATTTGACATGGCACTCAATTCAGATCAGGTTCACCTTTCTTGCTCCAGCCAGCTTCATGAATTCTGAAAATTGACCCTTGTCTTTTTCCTTGGATGGTCATTCTTTAGATACATCATGGGCGGGTATGTTCAGTTTACATATTAGGAAAGTTGGATTGGCCATTACTTTTATAACAAACTCGAGGCTTTTTGGATCATGTTTCTTAAGGTATTAAAATTTACGATATCTACTTAAACAAAATATAACAAAAATAAATTTTAGAATAAGAAATTTGGCTTATTGATTGGAGTTGCACCTAAAAGAAATAAGATATAAAAGAAATATAAGTTTTATCATGTCAAATAGTATTCAAAATGATTTTGACACTCCCAAATTTGAAAGCTACTTGCGGATAAAGGAAACAACGAAAGGACCACACAGAGATGAATCTCAACGAGTATAAACCACGGAAGGACCACAAACAGTTGGCATCCATTGATGTTTCAGCAACAATATTGGTGTGACCTTATAAGGCCTGGTTTGGGTAAATTGAAAAAATTAGTTTTTTTTTATTTTTTTGGTTTGTCCTTATTCAAATTTTTTTTGCATTTGTTAGTTTTCGGTCGATTTTTTGTAATTTCTTGGCTTGTTTCGACGAGAGTAATCTAAAAAGTATAAAATTATTAGCCAAACTTAAAGTTTTGTGAATAAAGACGAACGTGAAATCCAAAAAACCAATTTTTTGGATTATTTTTCGTCTTTACTCACATTCATCACACCACTTAAAATCTTTTGAGCAACACTAAAATGAACCAAGCTGCTCGAGACTTGACTCGTTAAGGCCTTGACTCGGCTCGATAATCGAGACAAGCTCAATATTCTAAAGCTCAGCTCGTTTAGAGCTCGACTCGTTTTGGTACAAAGAGCCAAACTCTAGCTCAAGTTTTAGGCTGTAAACGAGCCACACAATATCAAACAAAGTTGGACGCGATATATTATTGAACAGCTAGATAAACAGTTTGATCAGCCAGAAGAAACAAGATATATTTCCGTACAAAATTTAGTTGGAAACTCGCTCAAGTAAAAACTGAAGGGGAAAAAAAAAACTTTTTGAGTCTGCAAAACGAACGAGCATGGAAAAAATCTTCAACAATAATTTTGCCTTTCCGGGCTCTAAGCTACTCAACTTCTATATTCATTTGTACACAATTTTATATCACCAACCCCTAATGGGAAAAAGAAAATAAAGAGAATTTGAACCTTTGAATGCCATGAATCTGTAAATGCTATCATTTTCGAAAATGCTAAAAAAAAAGAACTAACGGTGTCTTGTATTTGTGCTCCGAAGCGTCACGCCATGCAAAAATTTGGTATAACCAAGCAAACTAAGCTTTCCATCAGAGCTTCGAATCCAGTCCCTGAGAATCGTATGAGCTGTTGGGCCTACATTTAATTCCTGCATTCAAAAAAACATTAACATGATCGGAAACATTTTTAACATTAAAGGGGGGAACGAAACGAAAAACAAAAAACAAACTGAAGATTCAGATGTCAATACCCGAGCCAATTCCTCCAACGAGATGACTCGGTTGCCCTCCTGCTCAAAATACTCAAAAGCTGTTGATGCTATCTGCTCCCACCCTTCAAGAGCCTCCAGCTGATACGTGCTGATTGCAGCCGCACAAAACTCTTCAAAGTCCATCTTTCTGTACGAGAGTGGTGTCATCTGAAACAACACGTGAGCAAATTCAGGAACCATTATTTCTTCCCAGTACTCTGCGTTTTGCCAAAACTTCTATATTACTATAAAGCCAAGTATATAAACCACTGAAAATATATTTTGTTTCACAACACAAAAACAGCAGGAGGGTTAAGTAAAACAATAGACGTTGAGTACAGATTAGGGGTGAATATGTTCCCGATTGAAGAAGTAAACATATTGATCTATATGATTGAGGCTGAGAAAAACCCGAGTTGAAAATCAGAATAAAGTTAAAGACAAGGAACTGAGCATGCTATCAAGCATAAACAAAAGGCATCTTAGTTATAAAATGAACCTCAGCTATTAGTGAATACTTCTTATCAAATCGAACAAAACTACCACACGCCTTACCGTATTTAGAATGTCAGGAACCCTAGATTCCGTCATTGCATCAGTTCCATTTCGCACAAGAGCCTGAAAGCACAATTATATCTTTCTAGTATTTTTCCATTTTCATAAATAGAATAAGACGTTCAAGAATGACTAACCACCTCATTACTTAAAAAGATAAAACAGAGAAGAAATTAACCATTTTGAAATTATCAAGAGAGACACGTCCATCTTTGTTTGGTTCCAAAAGCGTAAATTGAGCTCTAAGATAACCCAACTCATCCTCTGTTAAAGCTTTTGAAAGTGCCTGCAAACAACCGACAATAATGAAGATAAGAATCCCTAATCAACCAATCGTCAAAATCGTGACATAACGATTTTCCATTTTAGAGTCCCATCATTGAGTTTCACTTGCCGCTGCTAGACAGGGGGTTAATACCTGGCATTATATTACCAATAACAAACTGAAGTACACAAAGCCACCAAGAGTAAAGCTAGTTGATGCCTGAAACTTAGAAATCACACACTGCACTCCAATCTCTAAAGCCCAATGATTCCTTATTTCTCCTACCCATGATGCACTCTCAAAGAAGCCCCCAAGTCATCACTTGGCCCAAAACACGATTATACAAATATGATATCCAAATGCATGACCTATAAGCTGAATGCCAGGAAAAGCAGTGACATAGCTTACAGTGTCGACATGGCATTTGCATGATCCAAGTAGCACAGACACTTATGTGTTGATGTCTACTGGACTCATGTATTGATGTCCGACAATTATCAGATATGGAAGCAACATTCTCTAGACACATCACCGATATAATAATATGTATGTTAATCGAACCTATTTGTGGACACTCTTGGACACCTTTTGGATACAATTTTTTTTAAAAAAAAAAATTTGCCCATGGAAAATTTCGTGTACATTTAGTCCATGGATACTTATATTATGGCCGTTGATTCGCCTCTTCAACATTAATGACAGATGATTGTGGCGGCTCATGTAAAAATAAAAAATATTGTTTCTTTCGGTTAAGATAAACAACCTCATACAGTATTTCATGTTCGACGTGTCCTATTATTTTGTAGGGATGACATTCCCCTCGTCCATGTCCCATGACCTTATCCGTGCTCCTTAAGCATGGTTGAATTCAACTGGAACTATGGTGTAGGTATTTTATACTAGCAAGAGAAATAAGGTAATGTTCCTTCCCAAATGAGCATCATCGTATACCTATAGTTTCACCAAACGTGTACATTGAAATTTGCATGAACAAATCAAGCATAACACGTACAATTTGCCGAACATCAAACCAAAATTTGAATACTTAGAACTCAAACATAAACAAAGAATGTGGCAAACACGACATAACATCATTTTGTTTAGCATAGAAGTTGGATGCACATATTCAGCCTCTTGGACAAAGTTATTATGTAACTGGAGTAACCTAAAAGGATGGTTAATACAATGAGAATCTTGTCCAGAAAGTGAGAGAACAATCAAAATTCATAAAGTTATTCACTGTCTGGTTATGCTTGAAGAAAAAAAATTCAATCCAGCCAAAACGGAAAAGATAATTCTTCAATGTGTTCTAGTGGGTATCAAGACCACAAAAGCTGCACATGACCGGTTGTAGTGGGGATTGAAAGAAATATCAGACCACGGGAGTTCAAGGATAGTTTCCTGATACACAAGCTTGTTTGACATGCTATGTATAACAGTGATAGGGGACATGGAACAGTTGCCTGCCGGTTAATATATGCAGACAGGACTGTGTATAGAATATTCCAGCGTATGAGACCCATTGTCTTCCATTTCAGAAGGATTAGATTTATTGCTATCCTAGTATTTAATTAGAGAATCAACTTATCAGATTTACCATATGCTTGCATAATACTATACGTTTGTACTTGAAGGTAAGTGGTAACGAGTTATATTTGAAATTACTACATATCTTCATCTTGCCTTTTTTTCTCACAAAAGCAGCCAAGTCACTAATTTGTTTCACATGACATGATTCAGAGAACTACTATATTAGCCTGCCCTCAGGTATCTATTAATTTCACCCTAGAAAGATTAGCAAGTGGCCAAACTCCAATAAAGAAGTCATTAACCCAACTCTTTGCCAGATCTAGAGTGACAGTCCTAGACTCCAAACAGTGTACTGACTGATGACATCCCCAGTTAATGCCATAATCAGGCCCTCCAGCATATACAGCTTTCCTGCATTTCCTACTGTTAGAGTTTGTCCCACATTGGTTAATTATAACCTCTAAAACTAGTATATGAGCTGGGTGGCCTCTCCACTCATTGCTAATTGGTTTTGAGCTGGATGCTTTAACACGTACCAATACCATAATTCTAAATTATTTGAATAACGATAATAAAATATATCCTTCCAACATGTCCCATGCCATTCCTTTCCCAAGACTTGCAGCAGCACCAATGAGGTGCTACAAAAAAGTAAGAAAACACTAGAGTTGCAGGAAACAAACAAGCGAGCTCGGCTAGAAAGAAGTTTCTACAACAGGATCACACACTACTTGATGTCTTACTCATACAGTGAAATTCCAAGTAGGGATAAGCCCAAACAGTAATTATTTCCTGAAACGGGGTACTGCCCCAGATGGATGGAAACCAAACGAAATCAGGGGAATATACGAATGTTCATCACTTAACAGCATAGTAGCAAGTATCAACTACTTCAGGCAAAACTTGGTGAGAGAGAGAGAATTTAAAAAAACCTTTACATGCTTTAGGGCCAAAATTCAATCTCAGAAGCATAATGCACATCATAAAACATTGCACAGCATGCAGAAAGCAGTAAAGGAAACGACGATCGAAGGTATAGAGGGTACACTGCACTTTCAAATTGAGAGGAAAAAAAACAGATATCGTTCAGTCTAATATTCATCATGTACTGTCTAGCAAATACTTTCGAATAGTGTTTTCAACTATGCATGATGATAAAATTTTACCTTTAGGGCTGCACGTTTGAAAGGTGAAGCATGGAGGTATGACTTGACTAACTTATAGATCAATATATCTAACGGGACAGGATGATTTTCATTCCGCAACCAAGGGTGAGCTGCAATGAAAAAATCTACCTTAGTTACAGTCTTACAGACCCTAAAAAAAACAAGACTTGCACATTATCATAAAAATGACAACTGGAAATGAGGTAACATTATGATTTTCTTTGTTTTCAAAAAACAAAGACTCAAACTCGAGACTTACTCAGAGCTTGAGCAGCAGTCATCCTTTTCCTGTAATCCTTATTCAAAAGCCTTTTCACAAAATCTTTCGCTTCTGGGGACACAGAAGGCCAAGGTAGGTCATCAAAGTTAGGGTCAGCTCTGAGTACAGCACGAAAAATTCCTGATTCTGTTCTCGCCCAGAATGGTCTGCTTCCGCATAACAAGATGTAAGTGATAACTCCAATACTCCAAATATCTGCTTCAAGACTATAAGATCTATGAAGGACTTCTGGAGCCACGTAGTATGCACTACCAACAATATCATTCAGTCTTTCTTCTGCTCAAACAGACATCAAACACAAACATGTAATGACTTCAATGACCAATCCAAAACACAACCGTCTGAGCACTTCTTGCATATAAAAAGATCCCATTAGAAGTAAAAATGGAATGCTGACCAAAATGTTATACTAAGAACTTCAAGCCTCTGTGGCCCCTGTGGAATGAACCCTCAAAATGGTTTCAGTACCTACTTGAAAGGTCACCAAAACAATATAACCAGCTCCGAAACTCCTAATTTTGTCTTTGACAAACCAAGCTGCTGGTAAATAGATTGGGGTCGGGTCATAAGAGGCTTGACATTGGTTTCTAAGTTCCTTAGGCTTGTTAATATTAGACAACCCAAATAAACAAATTTATCGATACTTACGCTTTGGAATAGTTGATAAACTAGCCAGTTACTAGAACAGCACACCAGTTTACTTCAATTGTAAGTTCATCATTCAAACACACATACTGGCTAAACAAGGTAAGTGTGATGTTTAAACTCTCGTAATCAACTATATTAGGCCTGCCAATGTTCGAGTCAGAGTCATATTACTACAAAGAGGCATAAAACAGAAAGAAACATACTCAGAGAGCAATCTAGATGGGGACGTAATTATCCACAGGGGAGGTATGAATCGTATGATAAGAACTCATCAGCTTTTATATGTGACAATGTTCAAGTTTCATTAATAAAGAGAGACTGCCTGACTCTGACATTGGTAAAGATTGTGATCAAGACTATGAACATGCTCATAATGGTTTGCAGCTATTACCTGGTCTTATGAAGTCAGAAAGACCAAAATCAATAAGCTTCATATCAGCATCTTCATTCCGAGTGGTGAACAGGAAATTCTGCATTGCAAGCAATTAAGAAAAAGCATGAATATGAAGAAAATGGAAGATGAGGCAATGGATTACTAATTGCAACACTTAAGAGGATTTTCATTTGAAAAGAGACAGTTCATCTCCCAATTACATAAAATATAAGGATGTCAAGTTCAAGAATGAATAACCTCGGGCTTTAAGTCACGGTGCACAACGCCTTGAAGATGACAAAATGCAACCACACTTAAGATTTGCAACACAATAAATTTTGCATCCTCTTCAGTGTATCTACCACCTCTGTGCCAAGTAAAAAAGCATGTAATTTATATTCAATCTACGAAAAAGAATAACATGCAAGACATTGTTCACTTTTTACCTTGACAATATTCTGTCAAGTAGTTCTCCACCTTCACACAATCTAATAAGATAACACAATAAAAGCTTCATTAGACCCCCAAAAAAATAACTCAAGAAAAGCAAAACATACAATAATAAAAAATATAACTGGCAGCAGCCAGTATTTCCAATATTTCCAAAAACTAAGGGGTATTATTGAAACTGCTTTATTTTTATTTGCTTGCTCATGCTTATTCTGAAGCGATATGCGTTAACGAAAACATAGAACTAAGAAGGGCTAACGATATAGAACAAAAGAAAGACTGTCATGAATATACTAAGAAGCCTATTCTTGGAGTCAGTTCCATAGGATAAAGAATAGAACTAACAAAAGACGTACTCCATGACTATGTACACATTGTTGGTATCCTCGCATGCATCATAGAATCTGACCAGATGCTTATGCCCCGATAAAGCTTTCAAAATTTTCACTTCTCTACGAACATCTTCAATTGATATTGCTGTTGTCATCTGCAAATTGAAGCTTGCTCAGATATTTATATATATATACTGCTCAATGGACAATTTGCACAATAAAGCACATGGCTAAGGTAATGAACTACTCAAATGATGAACAAGAAAATGCCAAGTTCAACTTCTGGACAAATCCTCTTATAAATGTAGTTTAGGACAACGAATTGCTTTCTTCCTTTATTTGAAATTCAAAATCCATTTATTCTGGGAAATAGGATAGACTAAGTTGAATCTTATGACCATAAACAAGATAATGAGAGCATAGGAGGAAAATTGGAATCCTGTAAGTGCTTCATCATGAAAACTTGAGAACGTGGCAAGTTCACTGTTTTAATAAATGAAGTCCAATTCTATATGGAAGAACAGAAAAAGCATAGGAGGAAATTGAAATGCTGTCAGTGCTACATCTGTTAAACTGGAGTCAAATTTTGTATGGAATACCAAAGCCTTCCATATTTCAAATATCTAATCCTTACGAGCAACAGAACACCTTTGTTAGCATATTTATGCTTGTCCAGTAAGTTGAACTGCTTATATGTCATGTTAATCGGCAGCTTTTATATCGCCAGTTCAAGTGAACACAAAGGATGAGGGTTTTGGTAGGCAAATGACCACCGTTAAACTTCATTGTCACACCTTGTGAGCATAGAACCTAAATTTTATGGTTGGAAGTCTAATCCCAACAAGGTATTGAAACGGATGAGTGGTGTTACAAAAACAAGACTCGAACAAATTCTCGGGATGTTAGAAGTGGCAATGATTGAAAATGAAGCGAAAGGTTTTTGAAGGGCTATAAGTGCAGCCATTGCATATCGAATCAGCCTTACATAATGGAATTTGGACATTTGATACCGTTATTTGTCCATGTATTCGTCGATAGTCGATACTATTTGATATTAGCATATATACAGTTGTACAACAGATGCCAATAAGTATCTCAATACCACTATTTAGAACCCTTTGTTTGAGATTCCTCCATGCACGAAAACATACCAATTTACGAGCCATTAAGGAGTAGTCATCATACTCTTGTTTAAGTAACCAAAAGGGCAAGCGAAGCCAGGGAAGGCCAAGAGGGTAACGGACTAATCAAATAAGATAAACATCATCGACTTCAACTTAATCAAGGATATTGCATTGAGCACAGCAAAATGGACGAACGGATCAGACCAAACAATAGTTGACCAAGGCACCAGATGTCAAAGATGTGGGCATTTAAACGTTTCAATCTTCCCATCACGTTTTCAGGCAGGCATCTGACATCTCATACTTACACAAGAGTTTTAATCTGTCCAAGCGCCTTGTTTAATCAGCCCAGTGCACGTGTATTTTTATGAGGAACATTCATGATACATAAAGAAACGGCAATGACGGAACCATTCATACATAAAGAAACAGTAATGACGCCATAGTTGTTAAAAACCTACGATACAGTATACGTATCCTACAATTCGTATCGTCTCCTTCGGGAAACAATATGTATCCAACCCGAATCCTTTTTGTATAGAAATCCTACGATACGATCACGTATCCTATGATTCATACACGTATCCTAATTCAGTACGTATCCTACGATTATTTATTGGGAAAAATTCTGACCTTATTTCAAGAAGCGCAAGGCATATTTCAAACCATTAAATAGAAATTCAACTCCATTGTAGGGCTTGTATAGAAGAAAGATCCATATTTCGATTGTGTTTTTGGCCTGAATCATATAGTTGCTCTTGTTTTCTTTCCTTTACAAAGGCAGCAGAAAACCTTAATGTGACGGGCTCCAATTGAGAGATTGAAAATTTTGCATCTTAAAAACATTTTTTTTAAAGTAAGCATAGTTTGTTGGTGTTATTAAGTGTATTTACTTTTAATTGTATATTAATTTTGATTAACATTTTCGAAGCATAAACTAGATTTAGTATTTTAGCACAAGAAAGTAAAGTCCAAACAAGCCCAATTGACAAAGCCCAAAGACGAAAGATATTATTGAAGGAGATATGAATATCTAGTTTTTTGAAACTCTAGAATATGAAGCACTAGGAACTCTAGAATATCCTTGTGAAATATCTAGAGATTTTTGTGAGAATTAGTCACATGTGCTTCTAGAATTTACCTCAGCGTTTATCTTGTTTGAAAATATCTTTGGACTAGAACTCTTCATGGAGTAGTATAAATAGGGATGGTTTCTAGCCATTTTGTACCAAGCCAAATAAAAGTTTGAGTTCAAGTAAAATACAAATGCTCTTATTTCCCACATTTGTCTTAAGTATTCTCCCTCTTCCAAAAATCTTGTCCAACTAAACATTAGAAACTCCTAATCTTTCGACAAACGTATCTTAAGATACGCGATACGTATCCCAATACGATCTATACAATAAAAAAAATGATACACGATACGTATCCCGATTTGAAAACACTGAATGATGCAACTTAATAATGAGCATCTGAGTTCTCATGAGTTTTAAACAGCCAAACGACAAACTCGGTAGCTTTATATAAGCGTTAAGTGTTGACTTAACCAATATTAAGTGCAGGCACAACGACAGTCATAACTACGTTTTGCTTCGTAAACATCTTAAATGTGGGATACTGCATAATCTTAACAAAATCTTTTAGTTGTGGAATCTTTCCTACTAAGAGTAGAATATCTATGTGGTTCTTTGTGGAAACAATCATTCTTAATGATTTCACGTAATCTTTTCCTACCTTCTGAAGGCATACCAATGCAAGATGTTTATGAGTTTTGCTAGGAAGAACTGAAGCTGTTAAAATCATGTGAAGCGTAAACCTATGGACAAAACACGTCTGTAGCAACGAGTTGTCAACTACTTACCAATCGTAATAAATCATCTAAATAAGCATTCTTTGTTAAACAGAAATTTAGCAGATTTTGAAGTTCGATGAATTGTAGTAATAAAAATATATCTCCACTCAATCCCAGATACTGCCTTTGATTCACAAACTTGAACCACCCATAAGCCACATTACCAAAATTAAAGCTTGATTGTTTCTTCCCCTCCTTTTGTCCCTTTCTTCAAAGAAAAACACACCTCACTCCAAGCGATCCCCATTTCCCCCAACCAAAACAAAGACCGAACAGAAAAATTAGCTAGATAATCTATCAAATCCAAACCCATTATTGTGCAGTTTTAACAAACTAACAAAAAAAAAAACTCAACAATGACAAAACACATTTTTTAAACGATAACATATATATTTAAGAGGGAAAAAACCAAAAAAAAAAAACCCAAATACTTAACACAAAAACAAATCAAACCTTTGCTTTAGCGATGATCTTAACAGCGAGAGGCAGGTCTCTGAGCTCCCCCTTCCTGCCCTTCGCTTGGCAAGTATGACCGAAATGCCCTCGCCCAACCTCCTTCCCCAAATCATACTTCGCACCAAAATTCTTATTATACCCAAAGTTCTTATCTAAGGACTGATCCTCACTCTCCTCCATAGTACTACCGTCCTCCGGTATGGGCCCCTCCATAGGCGGTTTCGCCTTACCGAATCTCCTCACTAGAGAAGCCTTGATGTGCTTCGCCGGCGACGGCGGCGGAAACGGCCGCTTGAAGAATTTTCTCCCCGGAGTCGACCGCCCAGGCGACGGCGATACTCCTCCGGGGAGAGGACTCGCGCCGCCGTGAGGGTATGGAGACGGCCACGGACTCGTCGCCGACGATCGAGCTGGCGTGCTCTTGACGGCGGTGCCGTTGTTGGCGGGGGTCCTCGACGGTGTGGGAGGCGGTCGATCGCCGACGGCGGTGGTTGGCCGGTCATCGTCGTTGTCGTCGATGACGGAGGGAATGGTCTTGCCGTAGCACTGGCCCATCGAACCTAGTGGGAACTCTCTTTTATCTCTTCTCTCTAAATTCAACTGCGACTGGAACTGGAACTTAGGTCAACTTTTTTCACTAGAGTCTAATAGAGTACGGATCTGTCGATTAGCGGCGAGTAGAAGAGATCTAGAGGGAGAAAACGATAAAACCAGAGAATGAGAAGAGTTGAATCAGACATATATATCTAGGCACACACGCTTTTGGTAAGAAAACGGAGCGAGAGTGTGACAGGAAAGAGAGAGAGAGAGAGAGAGAAGGGATACAGTTGTAAGATCTGAACACTAGAGAGAGAGGAAGGTGTTGAAAATTGGAAGGAATCAAAATGAAGGGAAAATGAAATCAGAATCCCAATGCGGAAACGCAGGAATTGAGCTGTAGCTTAGTTCATGTCATGCATAAACAAACAATTGAAGGGCAGATTTTTAGATTTGTAGAGGAATGAGAAGAAAACTCATATTTTTATAAATAAATAAATTAATTAATTAATTAATACAAAAGGAAAGCAAAGAAAACTCGTTTAACTCTGTCACCTTATAATATGAGCAGTGATGAATTAAACAAATCCATTCCCCACTTGTCTTTTCTCTCTTGCTTGCTGTTTGTAATCTTTTTTTAATTTTTGTCTTTTGCCACTTTTTTTTCCTCCTTTATTTTTAATTTTTGGACTGGAAGGGTTTAGGGAACAAGGTGTACGCAACTATAATCCCACTGTTGGGCGGGTGGTCCACGTGTTTAACCCCTACATCCTTGTTTCTCATAAAATTTTATGAGATTTTTCATTTTAGCACCTTGAAATCTCAGAAAAAACAGCCCCCCTATTCATACACATGGGCTCAGGCACTGTCGACTTCACCTTATTGAGAGTGGGATCAGCCGACTCCACGGGAGAAAAGAATTTACTACTATTATATTATTTTCTAAATATTCATAAATGAATCACCTAAATTTGGTGGTGACACCACTAGATAACTCCTAAAAGTTCATAAAAGTTGCTTCTTTGTGTAGTTTGTTTGAATCTTTGTCGGTTGTTTTGTTCTTTTGATAAGAAGAGGTTGATCAGTCTTTCTAGGTTGAGTTTTAAATGTGATTTTTGTTGGAACAAGATTTTTAGTTATCATTACTATGATGTTTTTCTTTAATTTATGGTTGATAAAAGTATTTGATATTTGTGAATGACACCACGCTTTCGAACTCCTGGAGTCGCCACTGGGCTCGGGGACGCATTTGTGGTCCCACGAGAGGTCGATCCGAAAACCCCCCGTTTCATTAATGGAACAGAGGGTTTTCGGATCGACCACTTACGCACTTCGGATTGAGTTGATTTTCTAAACAGGGGGTTTTGAACCACTACTTACGCACTCCGAATTAAGCTGATTTCTAAACTGGGAGTTTTCCGATCAACCACTTACGCACTTCGGATTGAGCTTATTTCTGAAACGGGGGATTTTTGGATCGATGAATTACGCACTTCGGATTGAGCTGATTTCTCACTGGGCCACTCGAAAAATTATTTTAAGATGAATGAACGGCTCAGATCATTCGTGTTGAACCCACAAGTGGGTCCCGGAGCCCATCTATACCTATGGATTTACTATTTTTAATACTACCAAAAAATCAGTACATTTTCATAGGTTAATCATCAATCAACATACTTAATACTAAAAAAAATACGCTTGGTCTAAAATTAACTACTATTAACCACTAAACACAGGAGTGGCACATTTGATAAGTCTACTTATGCTTCCAAATATTTCTGTTGTTTGGTACTCTTAGTAGCGGGCTTCTTACTTTCAACCAAAAGTTTGAAATTCACACTTAATTTCAAGCTGCTCTCTAATCATGGATTTGCCGGTAACTTCCCATGCATGGCCGGATCTGCTCTTCGGTCAGTGTGAGCGGCCTTGATTTTTGGAACAAGAAGAGGCCGATCTAGGCCTCTGACACCGACGGCATGACAATGGCGGCGATGGCACCGGCGGTTTCAATTTCTGCTCTTTTTCTTTTTTTGTTTCTTTTTTGTTGTTGTTTGTTTTTGTAGGTGGTTTTTTTGGCCGGTTGTTTTGTTTTTTGGTTGTTTTGTTTACTGGTGTTGGGCCAGTGATTTGATTTAATACATTTCTATCTCTTTACCAAAAAAAGCTGTTTTCCAATCTTCAATGAACTGAGTTGTTGTAATTGAGACAGTGTAATCACATAACGTATAAAGCTGTTAATTACTCCTTTAGCCTTCTTTTTTTTTCAATTATTCTTTTTGTCTCTTAATTTGTGTCTATTCCCTATATTTTCAATTTGTAATGTTTTTTTTTTATAATTTTGAGAACTTCGTATTACAGAACAAATTCAAATTTATCAAATAAAATAGATATTGCATATTTTATTAATATTCACATTGAAAGATATATATGCAAATTATGCAATAGACACAAAAGAGACCAAAAAAATCAATGGACAAACAGAATGAGACGGAGAGAGTATTAATTAGATAGTATTAGTACGTCTTTAACTAAAAACGAAAGCTTCAACCATGCACACTTAAAAATCCGCAAGAGTATCCGTTCATCGGTTCAAATGCCTAAATGTACGCAGTCCTCTAAATTTATATGGTAATAAAGTGGTGGTTAGTTGTTGCAGCAAATGTAATTACTCAATTAATAAGATGTCAATTATCACATGGTACGTACGTTGTTTGACAAATTGATGCAGGTCTAACATCGTGGTTGTTGAGACTTATGAGTTCCTTTTCCCCTCACGATTGTTCCATGATTTATATCCCATTAATATGCATTTACTTGAAGAAAAAAAAATCTTTTGACAAGTATATTTTTAACATAAAACGAAAACTTTACAAAAAAAAAAAAATCTCAAACAATTTAAATTGTTTTTCAGAAATTACTACTAAATAGCGATTAGAGTTCTTTAAAAAAAAAAAAAAGATTTTCTAAATTTGTTCCGAGTACTCCTACGTAAATGATCGGGTATACGGATTTTATTAGTTATTAATTTTCAAAATCTCACGAGTCTAAAATTCAAGAAAATCCCAAAAGAAGGAAAGCAAATTACAAGTTTCCATGTGTATGGAAGGATTACAGGTAGTTGTAATAGGTTAATGATGTCTGTAACGTATCTGAAGGGCGATTTATTAGGAAATTGTTAATTTCAAAACTAACTCAAATGAAAAGAAACAAAAAATAAAATAAAATAAAATTTGGATATGATTTACAGAGTTGACACTGATTATTTGTAAACGTTTTAGAGCAGGTGCGTGGGTTGAACTACTTTATTCCTTGCATGGATTCATTTGACCTCCTTTTTTGTCGTAAAAGAACATGGCTATTTTTTATTTTTTTTATTTTTTATTTTTTTTTTGGTTTATTTTGTCTGTAGTTTAACCTAATAATCCAAATTAGACACCTTGGATTAAAATTAGTTTTAGAAAGAACTCGATCTGTAGAAGGACGTGTTTAGTGAAAATGACTAATTATTCAGGAACGGGGATGGTGATGTCCCTTCGGAGAAAGTATGGATGTTGGGCCGATCACAGCCATCCGTGATCGGTCATGGACGACTCAGATCTGTTTGGCAGCGGACGGTTCATATTAGTTGGACAAGATATGACCTGAGTCGTCCAATATTGCTGACCACGGTCGGCCGTGACGCCACGTACTCCTAGGACATGGCCACCTACTGCTGTAGGATCCTTAACCACTCTACACTCTTGTGAGTCCGCATATCTCATGATGAACTCCACAAAATTGTGTAGTGGTTAAGAATACTCTTGTTACACCACGTAACCATACCTTAACAGAACTTAATTAATAGTTAATTTCCGGTGAACACCTACCCTTCTGACAGCACTTAGGACAAATTTTAGAGTTGCGATTTTGTTTTGTTGTAACTTACAAATCAAATCCATGTCTGTTTTGTTTGGGTAACAACAGAAAAATATACTTGGCATGTTCTTTGAGTAATGGTGTTTCGGTCGTAAATCTTCAGGGAGATTTATCAACAACAGAAAGGAAAATCATTTGTTATTTTCGTATCGGTTTCTTTAAATCCTTTTTTCCTCCTAACAGAAGTCTCTTAAATAGATTTAATACGAAGTTATTGGTTGGCCGGAATAGATTTATTAAGGGATTATTACCTCTAGGTCTAGAAAAGAGATGTCTAATTACCAATAAGGTAAGTCATTTTTTTTAATTACCACTAAGGTAAGTCACTCTTTTTTGGAGTTTACGTTTAGGGTGCACTTTCCTATTATAGGGTTTTAGTGGTTTAGGCACTTTCATAGAATACCCTATGATTTTAGGCACTTTCATAGGGTACTCTAGTCATAGGGGTACCCTAGAGTTTAGGTTTAGGGTGCACTTTCCTGTTATAGGGTTTTAGTGGTTTAGACACTTTCATAGAGTATCCTAGGATTTTAGGCACTTTCATGGGGTACCCTAGTCGTAGGATACCCTAGGATTTTAGGCACTTTCATAGGGTACCCTAGTCGTGGGGTACCCTAGGATTTTAGGCACTTTCATAGCGTACTCTAGTCGTAGGGTACCCTAGGATTTTAGACACTTTCATAGGGTACCCTAGTCGTAGGGTACCTTAGGATTTTAGGCACTTTCATAGAGTACCCTAGTCGTAGGGTACCCTAGTCATAAGGGTACCCTAGAGTTTAGGTTTAGGGTGCACATTCCTATTATAGGGTTTAGTGGTTTAGACACTTTCATATGGTATCCTAGGATTTTAGGTACTTTCATAGGGTACCCTATGATTTAGGCATTTTTATACGGGTTGGAGAGTTGATGTGAATTTTTCAAAATTGGGCTTGACCTGATGGTAATTATGGAATCAATGGGTGACCTGATGGTAAATGTCCCATTTATTAAATACGTTAATCAAGTTGACTTTAATTTTGCTGAGTATTTAATAGCCTAGAAAATCTTGAATCGTTCTGTGGTATCGATGTCAAATATTGCCACTCTGTTGGCAAGGTCATTTGGCTGTCCTTAATTAATTAATTAATTAATTAAGCTCTATTTTGATTATATTTGAATTTGCAAAAGTATATATTAGTGAAAGAAAATTGAAATGATTATGTAAACCAAGGCAATATAATGATGTTGGTCACTTCAATATCATTGTATCTTTACCTTTGCCTCTTACGTCTCTCCACAAACCTCTAATATAAAGAACGTCGTAAGGGATGACGTTGTGGCTGCATGTCTAGAATCACAACTCACCTCTCTTCTCTAATTTAGTAAAAGTAATATACTAAGCTAATAGATATGTCCATAAGAGCTTCATGGACTTTGATCTGTTATGAAAATCACAAAATCGAGATATAAAAAACATGACAATTCGATATTGAGAAGGCGGAGATCGATTTATGTAGTTCCATCGGTCTGAAAGTTTACATCACATATATATGAACATTGGCAAAAGGATCAAGACCGAACGGGTATTGAGCGGGTCGTGAAAAGGTCATGAGTATTTTAGGGTTGAATTCGAAATACCACTCCCCACAGGATTATAAGGACAAGGGACAAAATTACTCAACAAGCATGGTCAAATGGAAAATAATCACCAATTGCTTGTGGAAACATCTCTTCCATATTGTAGGGGCCGGATAAGCGGAACACCCGTCATAACTGGAAAGATAATTAAAAAACCTCATTAGAGGGTAAACCGGGAAACCTCCAAGGTATACCGTTGAAAGGTGACTGGCGAGGGACCCGTCGGTAGGACATGAAGGGACTGCCATTTGCATAAAGGATATCAAAGCCTCAGCTCGTGGCCTCGGCAAAGAGCCGAGAGCACGAACATTGCTACGCTGTATGCCTTAACTGTTGAGTTCCCTAAGAAATATTGGGGTTCGGCTTATTAGGTTAAGGAGTAGACGGTCATAGGTGCAGCCAAGTGAAGTGTCAATGCCGAAAGGAGAATGCCTAGGGCTGACTTAGCATAAGTCTGGTGCATGTGTGTAACGGAGCATGTGCTAGTGACCATTCCTAATCATGATAATGACGTCAGCCGAACGGCCTATTACACGTGTCACCGTACTTGTGGAGACATGTGCTCACAACCAACTCGTCTACACTCGTCATAATGACATCAGCCGAGCGGTTATCTTGCTTGACTAACACAACCGAACTTGGAGAGCAAGTCCCTCACTCCCTATATAAAGTTATGTTCAGCCTAAATGAAGGTACACACATTCTACCCTAAAACCCTAGATCTGAGTTCTTGTTTCTCATTCTTCCTCGCATACTTACTTGATCGTCGGAGGGCTGTTTTGGACTCTACGGTCCAGTACGGTGCTAATGAGGGTGTTAAGTGTGCAGGTTCAGGAACTCAGGTGAAGGGGAATCCACTCTACTACTCAATAGATTGAAGGAAGGCTGATTTGAGTAATTGTAGCCCCAAACATTTGTAGCCCCAAACATATTAAATCGAAACAAAAACTAAATGTCCGAGTTTGTAATATCTTTTCTTATCAATGAAGTTCTTACATTTTCCACCCAAAAAAAAAATGCTGCCATAAGAAGTCGTCTACATGAGCTGTTGGTGAAGTTCAATTCTCTGCATTGCATCTTCATTTGTTCATTTTTAAACATCTTCACTAGTCCAAACTTTTTGTTATGTAGGTAGGGCATAGACTTAGGGAAACGTTGAATGAAGTTCAGTTAGGTAACGATTTGTGTTCATTTTGGCTATTTTTGTATCTTTTGCTATTTTT